>JADRCH010007686.1:5542036-5647935 GCA_019843965.1 Rhynchomys soricoides
ATATATATATATATATATATATATATATATATATATATATATATATACATACATACATCATTGTTACTGGTATTTTCAAAATAGTATATTTGTGAAATATAATAATGTACATTCTGTTCTATGAGCCAGTATTCCTGCACACACAATGTCTACTTAAAAACCATGACCAATCTAGAATCCTATAAATTACTTGTTGTTGAATCATCTTAAAACCAAGATTGCATAAATTTTTGGAGAAACAAAGTGTTGGCTTCAAAAGTAAGTGCTTAGCTTAAGGATGTAGACCTTTACCCAGTTGATTGTGTCTGACCTTTCTCCACCTTTGGAGGACCTTCAGTCTATGTAGATATTTCCCATCACCAAAATATTCTTCTGCTCATTGAGTTATTTCTCAAAATTCTCATCACTCACTCTTTCTAAAACAGAATGTTACAGGGTAGAAGTACAGTGAGGTAAAAATCTTTTTCATTGTAAAGCTTTCAAGCCAATGGGAAAGCAATAAATGAATGTACAATCATAAAATTAATTATAAGTTGAGATAAGTGCTAGTAAGAAATGAACAAAAGGTTGAGATTAAAAAGCCTGGGAGCATTGACTTCAGATGGGGAAGGTCAGGGAATGCTTTCTTGAGCCAATGAGATTTAAGCAGAGATGTAATAAAGGAAGAACCAGCCATGGGGAAATGCCATGGAAAGACAGCTCAGGCATAGGAAGTAGGGAAAGAGGAAATCCCTAAGCAGGCCAGAACTTGCATTGGCCCTAAGTGCTTTAAGAATGGATACAGAAAATGTGGTTCATTTACACAATGGAATACTATTTAGCTATTGTCTTAGTCAGGGTTTCTACTCCTGCACAAACATCATGACCAAGAAGCAAGTTGGGGAGGAAAGGGTTTATTGAGCTTACACTTTCAATTGCTGTTCATCAGGAAAGTAAGTCAGGACTAGAACTCACGCAGGTCAGGGATCAGGAGCTGATGCAGAGGCCATGGAGGGACGTAACTTACTAGTTTGCTTGCTTCTCCTGGCTTGCTCAGCCTGCGTTCTTATAGAACCTAAGACTACCAGCCCACAGATGGTACCACCCACAAGGGGCCCTCCACTTTTGATCACTAATTGAGAAAATGCCTTATACTTGGATCTCATGGAGGCATTTTCTCAACTGAAACTCCTTTCTCTGTGATAACTCCAGCTTGTGTCAATTTGACACACAAAACAAGCCTGTACAGCTATTAAAAACAAGGACATCATGATTTTGCAGGCAAGTGGATAGAAATAAAAAATATCATCTTGAGTGAGGTAATCCAGACCCAAAAGGACATGCATGATATGTACTCACTGATAAATTGATATTAGCCAAAATGTACCCATGATACACCCCACAGACTCTAAGAAGTTAAACAAGAAGGAATGCCCAAGTGAGTATGCTTAAATCCCACTTAGAAAAGGGAACAAAAGGATCTTGGGAGGCAGTGGGTGGGAGGGAAATGGGTGGGAGAGGGGAGGGGAGGGGAAATGGGGGAGGGCAAGATTAGGTATAGGGGAGGGGGAAACAGGAGAGAAGCCCAGAGGGCCAGGAGAATGAATGAAAATATGCAGCTGCTGGGGTTTAGGGGAACCTCTATAAAGTCCTAGAAACCTGGGCTGTGAGAGTCTTCCAGGACTCAATGTGGGTGACCTTAGCAGAAATGCTCAGCAGTGGGAATATGGAAACTGAAGAGATAGCCTCCAGTAGTTAGACGGGGCCCCCAGTGGAGGGATGGGGACACCAACCCATCTTCAACATTTTTGACTATAAATTGTTCCTGCCTAAAAGAAATTCAGGGACAAAAGTGGAGCAGAGACTGAAGGAGGCATGCCAGTGACCTGCCCAAATTAAGATCCTTTCCATGTGCACACACCAAACCTTGACACCATTACCAAGGTTATTATCGATGCTATGTTGTGCTTGCAGACAAGAGCCTAACATGGCTGTCTTCTGAGAGGTTCTACTAGCACCTGACTGAGAGATGCAGATACTCACAACTAACTCAATGGTCAGAGATCAGAGATCCCTATGGAAGAGTTAAGGGAAGGATCGAAGGAACTGAAGGGTATGGCAAACCCATAGGAAGACCAACAGAGTCAATTAGGCTCAGTCCCTGGGAGCTCCCAGAGACTGAGCCACCAATCAATGAGCATACACAGGCTGGTCCAAAGCCCTTGGCACATATGTAGCAGAGGGCTTTCTTGTCTGGACTGGAGGGGAGGGAGAGGAAGTGCCTAATCTTGTAGAGACTTAATGCCCCAGGGAAGAGGAATGCCTGGAGGGGATATCCTGTCAGAGACAAGGGGGAAGGGGGAATGAATTCTGAGATGGGGGACCAGGTGGGGAGGCAACAGTTGAGATGTAGATAAATAAAATAATTAATTAATAAAGAAAAAGGGGAAAGATGAGCAACAGACAGAAGGCTGAAGATAGTGGCCAGATATTTTGGTACAGGGAGCCTCTGTATGGATGAATTTTTCTCTAAGTACAATAGAAACACATTGATTCTTTCCCTCCTTGCCTGTTGTTATGCTGAAAAAGCTTGAGGATGGCATATTCCTTCATGTAGCAGTTGAATACAGCTCTGGAGCTGGATGAATGGGCTGTGAATTTTGTTAGTGTTATATAGAACGTGGTGCAAACTGTTTTGCTTATTTACTCACCTATACAAGGGAAGTGTTAAGTCCTAGTAATGTTGTTTATTTAATATATACACAACACAGGATACACATATAAAAGACATGCTTGTCTTGATTTTGTCTCTGCTAGCTGGGGCTTGGGTTTAGGTCTTCTCAAAGACTAGGCAATTTTGTTCGGAGCTAGTTTTTGAAGCTTCTGCCCATCACCATGGAGGAGCCATCAGAGAAAGTAGACCCAGTTGAGGACCCAGAAACTCCTCAGTTGAATGATGAAGAAGACTCATCCGATGATTCAGAAGTCCTACAAACAAAAACACTAGTAAAGGTCATGAAAAAGCTAACCCTGAACCCCAGTGCCAAGCAGTCAGCATGTTGTCACTGATTCCTTCACTGGATTGAGAGCAGACCTGTGGAGAACAAAAGTGAAAGAATCTTGAGGGAAGTTAAAAGCACCTTTCCCAAGAGAAGGGTCCTCACGTTGTTGTCGGTGATGAAAGATCCAATATCAAAGATGAGATTTGTTTGGATTGAGCAGAGACAAAAAAGGCTTGAAGGCAAGGAGTATGAAGGGAACAGTGAGCCATTCAGATGTCTCTGCACTTACTGCGATTATCAAAAATGGGATCCTTCTGAGAATGCTAAAATTGGGAAGACTTAGGATAGTCAGTTTAAACTGTACACTGTCCTCCTTCCTGTTAATGATGCCACGAAGTGGATGTGAAGGCTGTTTTTTGTTTGATTGTTAAGATTAATCTTTTCCTGGTGCTGGGGAATCTTTTAACTGGTTAACCTTTAAATTATATGGAGTGTGTGACATTTGTATTCATGTCAATGACTTAAATTTACCAAGAGAAGCTAGAATGAGTCAAAGTATTCTGCAAACTTTAGAAGCCTCAAGGCCAGGGCTGAGAAATAATGTAAATAGAATTTGGAGTAGTTTGATTGGAATAGATCTTTGGATTTTCCGGTTTGCAGAAATTTATAATAAAGGCAATTTTGTGATCTTGCCTTTTTGTAATAAATACACAGAACAGATTAGAATGATCCATTGGAGATGAGAGAATTGTTTTTACATGTGTATGTGTGGGCGTGCACACCCATGATGACTCATCAGTATATTTCCACCAATAGGATCAAACTCAGGTTGTTAGCCCAGAGCCTTTTCCCAACCACTGAGTTGAGTTATCTGGCTGGCCTCTTGTTTTACATTTTTGTGATTGTGATGTGTGCTACCAACCCTGCTTATTTTTGTTTGAGACAGGGTCTCCATGAGGCCTAGCTGGTCTCTTAACTTCTGGTCCTCCCTCTCTGTTTCCCAAGTTTTGCCACCATAGGCTTGTCAGCAAGATCTGGAAAATACTTGTCTTGATTTTGTATTCTTGCTGTGTAATAATAATAATAATAATAATAATAATAATAATAATAATAAAAACCCAATTGGCTGATATTTTCCTAAATTACAAAAAAAAAGAAAGAAACAAAGAAAAGAAAAGAAAAGAAAAGAAAGAAGGAAAGGCTTGTCTTTGAGAACATTCTGATTTCTCCCATGATTTCTCCCATGAGAAATTAGTCACACAAGGCTAAGATAGATTGGTAGGTTGATTTAATCTGGAGGCTAGAAGTAGGGAGATAATGAAAGTAGAGCTACAGAGGAGGGTCAGGTTCCTAAATTGTATTGGATGTTGAGTAAACAGAACTCTAGAATATATCACATATGGAAAACAAGTTCAAGAAAAGAATAAGGAAGTACTAGTTAGTTTCTGGCTGGACAAACTTGGAAAAGATCATCATTATTTTATCTTCGGTGATTATCATTACCATCAACAGTTGTAACTGTTCTTGAGAAGGTACTACAATTCAAGAATAGTGATAAATGCTTTGTCAACAATCAACACTTCTCAAGATGTGGGAAGGTGGGGTATAAAGATATTTTGTCAGAAAGCAAAGTGAAGAGTTTGATATTGGATAAGTGAAGTTTGATATGCTCTGAGATACCAGGTGGGAGGGTCAAGAAGGCAGTTAGATAAGCAATTCCATTTTAAAAAAAACAGAGATGACTGACTTAGAGGTGATAATATTTGAGAGTCATGAACTTTGCAGTGGAATTCATCATCATGTTCTTTTATATAATGGTTCGGGATGTTACAATAACATTTTTTATCTCTTTTGGTTTCATCTTTTCTTGTGAGTTCACGACCCACTTCCTAACAACCTAAGTATCAATGGAATTTCCAGTAAAAATTCTCCACAATGTAAAATAAAGTACTCTATCAACGATTTTGGCTTTGATGTGAACTCTGTTGAACTAGACTGATCCATGTCTGTGGCATCTGTGAAACACTATCTGCTAATCAAAGTTCAAAGAAGCTTAGTTCAAGTTATACTTTGAAATAAACAGAATTTCATTAATTCTTACAGATAAAGAAAATTGTTTACTGACGGTGTTTAAATGGACATTTAAACAATATTTTTTCAATCCCACACAGTTAGTGGCATAAGGTCTTGAGAAAGCATGAAACATTTTTATCAGCCTCATATTTTGTGAAGCTTGCCAAACACAGCTCATTTTCCATAGAAATTTGCAAACTGGAGTCCTGGCCAAATTTTCAGAGTCACTGAATGTATGCCAATGAATAAAATTGTTAAACTCTTTGATTTTCCACTATTTTGCTGTAAAAAGTAAGATAGCATGTGCCTCTGAATTTTGTTGTTCAGCATCTGTTATACAGCACTTTAGTTTGCTTGAGAAGAAGGCTGTATGGTTGCTTCAGTAAAAACAAGTACACAGAGGGACTGTCTTGGAAACACTGTTTTCTAGCCTTCCTCAAGGAAAAACCTACTTCTCCCATCCAACAGTATCTTTTATAAGGAAATGGAATCATCTTTCAAAAGACAGATGATAACAAGAGCCTTCATGGTAGAAACATTTAAGACTAATCCAGAGTAGGTAAAAGTTACATGTTTGTGCTATTGCACAAATGTGATAAATTCCAGAAGCCATGCCTTATGGTTAACTGAAGTGACTAAGAAACTGTTCTCTTGGAGTGTTAGCCCTATCAGCAGAAGGCACTCTTTTAAACAAAATCTGCACTGCATGCTAGAATGGGCAAGGTAGCACTAATAAACTCATATATATAATCACTGATCTTGTGTGCCCAAAGAACACTTGGAGAGATAAAGAGTAGAAAGCAAACAAGTAATAATAATAAATATATTGGAAATTAATATAATTTTAATAAATGTATCATAAGCTCAACTGCATTTCTACTGAATGATATACTTAAGAATGCCAGGGTTTTTCTGAACACAGTGACTGCTCTCCTCATTGTCACCTCTTGCTAGTTTCTTTTCAATTTATAATTGTGAACATAGACACTGGCTCCTGGAGGCAACGCTCTCACTTAAAACAAATGTTTGAAAGAGTACATTTTTGAGGTGTGTGAGAAGGCTCAGAAGATAAAGGTGCTTGTGCCGAACCTGATGGTTGAGTTTGACCTAAGGGATATATGTAGTGGAATGAAAGAACTGACATCCACAAGATGCCCTCTCACCTAAACACACACACACACACCCGCACGCACGCACGCACGCACGCACACGCACATACACAAAATCAATTTAAACAATTTTTAAAGAGTAGACTCTTTTCTTTCTAATAAGTAATGTAAACCAGAACAATAGGTAGCTCAATTTCAACTACACTGAGCTATTCCACTGGAACTAAATAGCCTTTAATCCACAGATTAAAATAAATTCACGAACAACTGTATGTTCTAAAGGACTCTCGGGGTCTCCAAAGTGGAGACCTGGAAAGGGGAAAACATTTGAAATGTAAATATAGTATTAAATAAAAAAAGGAAAAAAAATAAAGGACTCTCATAGATGAAGCTGTAAGCACGAAGAGATGGGAGCTGGTGTTCAGGATTGGAGGCATCAGGGAAGGGCAGGGAGGTACTATGGAGCTGAAACAGAATTTTTACTCCCAGTGACTGAGAAGAAGGCCCCCAATTCCTACTTCTAGGGGCGAGTGGTTGTAGTTACATCTTCAAATAGAAGGCTGCTTACATTATGGTCCTTGAATTTGCAGGAGCAATGGGAACTTCTGAATGGCCTCACATCATTAGGCAAGGGTTGTTTTGAGGGAATAAGAACCAACATTTCATTCATTGTTTTTTAAATGAAGCAGCTTTATCAAAATAAAATGACATATCATACAACTTACCCATTTAAACTGAATAACTCATTATTACCTCCACAGAACACTGCCACCCTCTGTTGTAGAAAAAATTTATCACTCCTAAAGGAAAGCTGCATCTGTTCATCATCAAGGTCTGCCCATTTCCTGAATCTCTAGCAACCATTGACCTGTCACTATAAATGTAACTGTTTTGAAAATTTCTTGGAAATAGAATCATATAATCTGGTTTTTTGGGCCTGATACCTTTCAATCAACATTATGTTGTCAAGACCTGTGTCAGCCCTCATTTCCCATAATGACCTAGTGAGATATATATATATATATATATATATATATATATATATATTATATATACCTATGTATAATCCATGCCACAATTTTTCTATCCATTCATTAGTTGATGAACGTTTAGATTGTTTCCCTGTAGGGTTCTTATACATGATGCTGCTCTAATGTTCATGCACATACTCATTTTGATACATCCTCATTTCTGTTGAGTTTATACCCTAGAGCCGAACTGTTGAGTCATAGAACTCTACCTAACATTTTGAGAAGTCACCAAACTGTTTTCTAAAGCATTTTACATTCCCACTAGCAGTGCCATCTAAGGGTGTCACATCATCACTAATCCTTTTGTAAATAATTTCACTGTGTGTAGGGGTTATCTCTCGAGATTTTGATTTGCATATCCTGATAGTTCCTGATGCTGAGAACACCTTTTTCCTGAGCTTATTGGCTACTCATGCATTTTCTTCAGAGGAATGCTCATTTAGATCCTTCTCCCATTTTCCTTGAGCCTTTTTAATCTTTCTCATTTGAGTTTGAAGAGTGATTTTATGTGTTCTGAATGGGAATCCCTTATCATGTATGTGTGCAAGCATTTCATCTAAAGGGCTTATTCTTTATCCAACGTTCATGTTGCATTTCTAGGCGCTCCTCTAAACAACGTTTATAGAATCACTTGCCTCAAGATTTTAACTTTTAGATGTTCTTTCCTATGAGAGCACTCTGGAGCTCTTGGCTTCTTATGCCTAGGAAGACCTTTCAGAGCAGAGAGATCCCTAGGGTTTCTGACTCAGAGGATCACAGTGACCCAAGGCCTTCTCCCTCCCAGGGCCTCTTGCCATGCATTCCAGCTGGGGAGCCTGGCTGGCTGGCTCCTTTAGCACTGAGCAGTACCCTTGTCTCCTGTTTCCTTCTCTGCCCCAAACTGGACAGGAGCTCTGTGTGGAGAGTATGGGGGGTGAGTTCTGTCTGGAGCTGCTGTTGCTGCTGGGATGTAAAGGCCCAAAAGAGGTAAGAAGATATGGCATGTGTGTTTCAGAGTCTATGTTGTACCTATTGTGAAAAGCAGACTAAGACAAGAGCCAGCATGATATGGAGTAAGGACCCCAAAGAAGGAAGTAAATACAGTGGGAAAGATGGAATTGTACTGGAAGAGTTATGTTGATTCAGCTCACACCATCCAGCATTTGCATCTCCTTTAAGTTCTAGGTTCAGAAGGTTTTGATGACTGTTAAAATTTCTCTCTTCCTGTTGCTCTAGAATAGCCGAACTTGTTACTCATGCTGCAGCCATTTGATACAGTTCCTCACGTCGTGGTAACTACAACCACAAATTATTTTTGTCACTATTTCATAACGATAATTTTGTTACTATTATAAATCAAAATATAACTATATGATATGCAGGATATTTGATACACGAGTCCTCAGAAAGGATCATTTAATACCCCAAGGGGTTGCCACACACAGGTCGAGAACTGCTGCTCTAAACTAAGGTCTGGGGCTTTTAAGCAAGGCAACTGGAACAGAATGTCATTGCCAAAACCATTTGTATTTTTGTTAAAAAACTAGAAACAGATCTTAAGAAAAATTCTCCACCTCTCTTCTGAGTTATTTCTTCAGCATTTGAAACTTGTCCATATTTGACTTTCAAATACATAGGCTCCATTATGTTGTGAATGCCCCAGTGGTCTTCTAGTTTAATATTTTTCAGTCACAAACAAGGAAACAGAGTTCTTGTGATCAGATTTGGCAGTGTCACCTGAATCGCACATAACAGAAGTGACACTAAGCATCATGGCTGCTAAGATCTTTTGAGTTTCAGTGTTTGAGTACTGTATAATGATGACAATAGGTGACAAGCGAAAGTGCTGCCACCAGTGCTGCAGATTTTGTGACATTATGAGCTTTCACTATATTCTGATGCTAAGCCATAAAATGTGACCTGCCACTTTCCTTGTGGCCACTTCATGAAGAAAAGCAGATGGTTGAATCAGAAAACTTTGTGTATGTGATAGAGGCAGCCTTTAGAATATACCTGCCTATTTCTCATTTTCATATGCCCTATTTTATGACTTCAGAGAAAATCTAAAATGATATTTTCTTAGTTTAGAACATTACCAAATATTCAATAAGCTAAAGATTCTTGCTATTATCTCTCTCTCTCTCTCGCTCTCTCTCTCTCTCTCACACACACACACACACGTATACGTAAAAGTTTCTATGACTACTGAAGTAACAGCAAATATTAGTTTGTTGAATTTTTAAAACACCGTCACTGTAAAAATCACAAGCTTTTCTAATGATCAGTTATGTATAATATCAAACAATATGAGCATTTCATTTCTTTTTTTTTATTTTCATATCTTATTTACATTTCAAATGTTTCCCCCTTTCCAGATCTCCCCTTTGGAACCTCCCCATTCCCTCGCCTTCCCCCTGCCTCTATGGGGATATTCTCCAACCCACCCCTCCCCACCCCCCATGAGCATTTCATTTCAATTCTTTCCCTTATAGTTTCTTTTTCTAGTAGCATGTGCACAGACCACTAAACTGTATGTACACTTTACATATGTACAACATAAGTTATTAAATGACAAGTTGTTTCTGAATAAAATTCACTTCTCTTACAAGTCTGATATCATTTTCAGTTTGTTGAATGATTCCATTTGCCAGGGTAGGTTTTATATTCTGTTTCTGATTACTGATAGTAACAGCAATCAATTGACTCACCTTGTGAATTTTGTTTCCTGCTTTCTGATTATTCTTCATTGGAAATATTTGTTTTCTACCTGAATGAGCTACAAAGGCAGAAAAACATTTGTGTTCTCCAACCATCTCTGTAAATTCTGTGGACAGAAACTACCTTTTAGTAGCAATATTTTAAAAGTATTTGAAAACTGAGTTCTGTCTTAAGGGAAAAAAGGAAATAGGTTATGAAGTTTTCTGTTGTACCTATTTTTGGATGTAAAAAAAAAATCCTTGGTGGAAACCAGGTTGAGGCCAAGTTCCTCATCACAGGCAGAAAATGAGATTTTTCTAAACCTGTAGAGCCTGAGTTTGTTATTGCATGCAGCTGTGCAAACTAGCAAACATTTCCTCCTTTCTTTCTTCTGTCCGAACCCTGTGGAAGGAGCCAGTTTGGACCAGTTCCCTACTAGCTAACATTTGAGGAGGCTGAAAAGCAGGAAAAAAAGTCAAAGCCCCTCCTCCCTCCATTCTCTTCTCTCTCTCTCTCTCTCTCTCTCTCTCTCTCTCTCTCTCTCTCTCTCCATATGTGTGTGCTCATTAGATATTAGAACTTTTTTCATATATTTCTATCTGATCACTTAAATTTTAAGTAGAGAGAATAAATAAGTCAATTAGTTCTGATTCACTGTCATGCTAGAAACATTTAAATGGTATTTTCATTATGCACATCCTGGTGCATTTCATAGAATCCCTTAAATGCTGCACATGTGCTTATGTGCTTATGTGCTGCACATCAATGCAGAAAGAAGACTGAAAAGTGGCAAGGGTATACTTTCAAAAAGGCATACTTATTTCACACTAGTGTTCTCAGAACTAACCAATGAAAGATGGTTCCTTTTATTTCCTACGAGAACTAGCCTTGCATTAGTTTACAGTTTATCCACTGGAATTCAGAAAGACAGGGGGCCACTATCCATAACTCAAGATACTTCTGAAAATGAAGTTAACACCCTCTCTACTTGCCTCCATGTACCATGTATCAGAAGAGCATCCATCCTTGTGCATCAGCCCTCTCATCCATGGGAGCTTTAATTCTCAATGGAGAACTTTCCCAAGATGTGTTGTGAATACTTCTATATCAAACAAATACCATGGTTTCCCCATTCAATGATAAGCTTCTTGGGGTACACATAGAAAAATCCTCAGAAATTGATCACTATGTACACATGGTGAAATTACACCTTTCCCTGGGGTGGGGAATGAGAGTGACGTTGGTGTTGGGGGTAGATAAGACCAGCATCTGGAAAATCAGCTGTGGTGGAGATCATGCAAGGTCACAGTGAGTAAGGACGATGTTTTAGGTGGCAAAATGTCAGGAATTACAGATAAATACTAAACATGCACCACATTGGAGCCTTTGGCATAGAAAACTTTTTATGTGATACAAAACTGTGGAGTCAGTTCTACTTCCAACTCTGTAACATTCTCTTTGACATGTGCAGAAGATACCCTTTGCAAATCTATAACCTGTATGTGGGGTCTGGGGAGATGGCTCAGTTGCTAATGTTTTTGCCAGGCAACATTAGAATTTGAGTTCAGATACCTAACACCCACATAAAAAGGGCATGATAGTGTGTATCTGGAATCTCTAGCCCTGGGGAGGTGGATCACTGAAAATTGCTTGCCAGTTAGTTCTTTAAGAATTGGTGAGCTTCCGTTTACTGAGTGACCTTGTGTCAAATAATAATAATGATAATGTAGAGAGCAATAGATGAAGACATCAACTTCTGGGCTGCAGATGCACGAATATACACACATTCGTATAAATGTGCACATATTTGAACATGCACCTACACATGGTACACACACACACACACACACACACACACACACACACCACCATCACACCTACAAATAACTGCATCCAGCAGGGATTAAATTTAGTGGACATTATGGCTGTTAGCTTTCTGGTTTTATGATACTCCTCTAATAGTTAGAAGGGATGTACGGCTGACTCTTTTGCCTGCTCTTAGGATTCTTCTCTTCTATTGGGTTGCCTTGTCTAGACTCAATATAGGGCTTTCACCTTGTCTTATTGTATCTTATTTTGTCATGTTTAGTTGTTGACTCTTGACGGCCTGCTTTTTTCTAAAGGGAAACAGAGGGGAAGTGGATCTGTGGGAGAGGGAAGGTTGCATGAGCTAGGAGAAGTGGAGTGAGAGGAAACTGGTCTGGATGTATTGTATGAGAGAAGAATCTATCTCCCTCCCCCCACAAAAGACTCAAAGAGAGACGTCAGTGCAGTTTATAGCTGAAGAAATTGAGATGCAGAGACAAGAGATTTGTCTGACTTTCCACAGCTATGGTCATAATTATGAACCAGAAGCACTGTTTGGAAAGTCACAACACTGGAAACCATTTTTGAATTTGGGTGGATACTTGAATAGCCCCAGAGCACTCACAGTCCACGCCCAAATACAGGATTATGGATGTTTTATGGCATTGAAACAATTTGATAGTATTTGAGATATTTTTTAACTCTTAAGAAAAAGATAAATACTCAACCCCACAGTATTTTCTTCCCTTTCTCCCTCTCTCTTCATTCCCTCTTTCCTTTTACTTTTCCATTAAAGGACAGTGATATTTGTAGAAGTGCTCTACTGATTTTGGTTTTGTAAATAAAGGAGGCAGATATTATTTACCTTTCACCCTTTCTCTCCCTCAAGCCTCAATTATTATTTATCTTTTATTAGTGTCAGGTGTTTACATGAATCTCTTGTGGACTATTCACAGCAAGCATTTTTGAATAACTAAATTTCAGCCAATAACCCCTACTGATAAGGTTACAGATTTTTTTTAAAACAGAGATGAGTTAGAAACCAAATCCTCCCCAAAGGAAAACCTTCAAGTAACAAGAACTTCACAACAAATGTAAGCTGATGAGAGTTTTATTAAGGCAGTATTGAATACTACTACATGCCATTATGTTCTGGAAGGTGAGGAGAGTGGTTGGAATCATTTTTCTGTTGTGCTTTCCATGTTAAGCTGTTAAGATAAGTAGAACATCATATTACTTTTGAATCAAAACAATTATTTAATATTTCATCTAACTTTTAAATTTTGGTATTTATATTCATACTTGGTGTCTTCTGTTATTGTGTACTACCAAGGGGCAAACATCAGGTTTACGGGAAAGTCTGTAGATACATTTTGTATGGAATTACAAAAGTAGGTGTAAACATGTTTCATGGGAAAAAAATGAGCGATGTGGTTTATTTCCTGAAAACGTATTAGATAAACTGTAATATGTCTTGTTAGTAAAAGCTAATGTCATCATTTTATATTCTCTAAGTAGTGGGAATTAGGAAAAGGCTCATTTAAAATCTCAAGTTGCTCAAATATTATCTCTCCACATATGTGCTTTTTTCTATAGGTGAACCCAATGGGCGTGTGAATGTGCAAACGTGTGTGCTCTAATAACACTGTAACTTTTGAACCATGAACAAAAAAATGCAAATTTTTCTAGCAGTTACAGACAGTAAATCTCTGTCAGAATTCAGAAAAAAAAATTGTGTTGGTTTTAGTTTTTGAATCAGCTTAAACTTTCGCCTCTTGCCAGTGAAGCTGCAGATCAAGACCAGACCTAACCTACCTCCAGTCCAGATGTGGCTGGCTCAGGGTTTGAAACACCATTCATTTGGTGCTAAACAATTCTATTACAAGCAGGGAAATGAATTTATTTCAATTCCAGATTTGCCTGTTTTAGAAGGGAACTAGAGGAGAAACCATCATAGTGTATATGATTGGACAAAATAAAGAAAAACAATACTCTAGTTTGTAGGAAAATCTTCTTTCAAAATAATGATTACTGACATGCTTAGGAAATAGTTCTTATGGAGAACTGAAAATTTTCACATTTGACCAATGAATCTGTTTTATGTCATCTTTGGTTTCAAATCTTGGAATTAATAAATATGCTTTGCCTCAGAAAGTCGTATAGAAGACAGTGATAAAACTCTCAGTTCTATTAGCAGCGTTGTACAATGTAGTAGCCATTTGCCTAGTGTGGGTCCTGAGCACTTAGAATATATCAACTATAGTAAAAAAACCTAAGTTTTAAATTTTATTCCTTTTTAGTTCATTCAAATGTAAATGCCCATACATGACTAGTGTTTTGGACAGCACTTGTATAAAATCTAGATACCACTTAATATATAGCTCTGGCTTAAACATTCTATTGCACTGTGATCCTATGTATCTACATTTCGAGTATAGTAGAATGGTAACGGTTACTGTCTTTGATAAATGATAGTTACTTCCATATTTTTTTAAAAAATATCCATCCTCAATATTTGCTAATAAGATGAATATTTATAGAAATATCAGTTGAAATTACATTATTAGGTTATATCTTCCATTTTCTTTTCTAATATGTGAACTATCACATATTAGAATGTGTTTCTATCAATTAAAATCATTATTTATAGATGTTGAACTCTTCAGGATGGTACAAACCCAATATTATAAAGCATACAAAAATTACATAGAGGCCCAAAAGTAAAGTTTGGGAGGTTCATGTGAGCAATGGTTTAGGCATTTATTGAAGTTGGATGTTCATTAATATCAAAAGTTATTATAAACCCTCAAGTTTTACAGGTTTACCATGTAGATATTTTAATATGCCTGTGAACTCCATGCTCTTTGAAACCATTTCTCCTCCAATAGAATTTAAGCAGTGTTAGCCTTAAATGTATACATTGGACTAGACATATTTGAATTTAATAAGGAGTTTTGAAATGCGTGCTTGTTAATTTAAAATAATAAGAAGCAAAATGTCTACATACCGGATGCCTTGTCATGCCCTGGTACCACTTCATAGGAGAAAATGCCTTAAGAGAAAGAGACATTAGAATGCAGTTGATTTAATTTAGTTTTATATTAACTAAATACTAAACTCACCAATGCAGTATGAAACATATACTCACTAATGCAGTCCTGTCAGTATTGATAGCCTGAGAATGTGACTTCTACAAAAGAAAGCAGCTAAATACAAGTCCAATACTCCTATGTCAAGTATTATATTACTAATAATCCAGCACATTCCGTAAGTTGTCCATGATCTGAGGCAAGTACAAATACTCTCATCTTTTAGACATAGTCATGAAGAGTTAGAGTCAAATTATGCAACAGGGCTACAAAAAAATGGTAATTCTGTTTAAGTTCCACAGCTCATGCTTTTTATTGAAATAGGAAAGCATGTAGCCATAAGTGGTCCCAGGGATGGATAATTTCAGGACACAATGATTCCACCAAGATCCCCAAGAGGTTATATTTTTCTACTTCCAACTGTTGATCACAAGACAGCAGACATAGCTCCATGAATCACAACTTCAAACAAATGATCACAAGAACTTCACTTTTTCGCTAGAGTGTATCCATACATCCTTTAAGAGAAGGGGAAGCTAATCCCTAAGATTTTTTTCATTCCCAGGAAACTTGCCCTTTGCCCTTATTCTATATTCAGGGTCCACCACAACCTATCCCTCATCTAATGGAAGGTGATGTTGTAGTTAGTGTGGATGAATGAATCTCTACTGCCTGGGTAGTAGAGAGAACACATCTCTAACCCAGGTAGGTAAAAGGCCACATGCTGGGATCAGTTCCAGCTCTACCAATGAGAATTGAGTTATTAGCAAGCTGATGAACAGCTACTAATCGTGACTGCTATGTGCCATAGAATTTTGACTTTACTTATGCCATAGGATTAATGCCATTTGAACACCCTTTACTATTGATGGTTAGGTTATTGCATCCCTTTGGTGGATTCTAATACCCTAAGGATAGGGAATTACTGTTTCCACTATCACATACAGTAGTACCTAGTCTAGTGAATGCTTGAGAAATATTCACTCAGTTGATTAGAAGTGGCCTATGCTAATTGATTAAATGCTTTCTTACCTTTCTTAGTGCATTTTAGTTCTTTAAAATCAACTCATTTGTTTGCATATTGATATCTTCTCTGAGAAAGCTATGTTTATTCATTCCAGAAAATTATTAAGAGAGACCTTAATCATGAAAGTACTAGAATAAAGTTACTGTGGGTGCTATGTAATATAAATCCTGCAAAGACTGTTCACAATTTTGTGTGGGTGTAAGAGGAAAAATAATTCAAATATAAATATGAGTGGGAAAGAAAACTTGTTTTGAGTCCATTTTATGCATCTGTTAATGTTTTGAAGGCCATGCGGTAGACTTCATCAGCTTAAAGATTATTAAGTGAAAGAAATGACTTGTGTATAAAATCACTGCAATTCTCTGTTTGAGGCTCCATTATTAACTTTCTTAGGAAAAAAATAATTATTTTAATAATTTCAAATTCAGTGAATTACCATATATATATATATATATATATCTCACATAATTTCACTCAAACTAGTTTTCTGTAGAATGAGATCAAAAGACCCGATTTTGATAACTGATGTGGAATGAAGAATAAAACTAAAGTTCCAAGTCTTAATTTGATTTAGAATATAAATTTCCCTAAAGTTTATCTTTTTCAATGTAAAGAATATTTTTGCTAAACTTGCCTTCATTTGATTCAGGTTCAGTGACTATCCATTGCTTAACTATTTCTTTAATGATGTACAAATTTCAATTTTAAGAAAACATTTGAGACAATATAAAGGTTCTCTAAGAAGACATAGAGTCATGATTTGCCTGCTAAATGGTCAATTCGTAGGAGCAAAATGACCAGTCCCTAGATTATTCACAAATATTCACTTATAAGTTCTTCTCTTAAATGATAGGAAATTTTAAATTTAATTCAACACAAAGACATGAATGATTTTTAAAACATTTTATTATCTGCTAGTGATACTTCTTTTTAGTTACAGAATTTACTAAGTGATTGTAGGCACAAATCATTGTGTTCTTGAGTTATTCCTAAAAACAACCAAAGTATCCACTTCGGTTCTCTCATTTTCTGAATTTTTTAATCCTGAAAAAATATAGCAAAAGGAACAATTAACATAATTTGCAAACATTCCTAGTGAATACCATTTACAATAATAAGTTATGGCTTCAGTTTTTCCAAAACAATGTACAACCATTGACTTTGATTCTGTAATGTCTGAAGTTTCTTGTCTTGTCATTAAATAGAAGTTTCCTATGCTGAAAACACTAAGACATATTTAATAATATATTAATAGTTGCCACCTTGCATCAGGGATTCCCTGCTATAATGTCATTACTTATTTTATTTTCCATAAGGCAAATCTAGGCAATCACCAATAATTTTACTCTAATTTAACAGGAGGATACTTTGTTTAAAATGATCAAACTAACTACCCATAGTCACCTTTCCATAAATAGGTTTGGCAAGATAAAACCCATGATCAAATCTACAGTGTTATTCGTTAGTAAAGACACAAATAAACCCACTTTGCATGCAAACCAAGAGCATGTACCTTACTCTAGGATAATCAGTACTAACTACCAAGAGAGTCAATGTGTCCAGTCAATTTTTAAAAGTTCTGCCTCATTTCCATAAACAGGCTTACAATTGTGAAGACGTTCATGATAGAATATAAGGAAATGGTGGCATTAATTCTTAGTGTTAGAAGTTACCTGGTTTTTTTTCCTTTCCCCATCTTAAAGAGGGAAAATACCCTCAAAATGGAAATAACATGGTACCTTACCATCTCTTTTTTTTGAAGGAAAAGCTAGGGCTAGAATCTAGATGTCCTGGCTCCCAAGCTAGGGCATGCCTCCCTCACTTCTTTTTTATCTGAGTAGCAAATTATTAATAGCATCTATAAATTGGAATCACATTTAGGTGCATGTGCATAGTATAATCAAATTATTTCATATATGTTACTTATGTGTTTGTGCATAAGGATCATTTTAACTGTTTTTCACTTGTTTAATAAGAGCTTTCTGTAACATAGGAATATTTAATGCTAAATTCTGAGAAACTCTTGTCAAATGCTTAGTCTATTGAGTCCTAGTACTGAAGAGGAACGTAACAGCATTGCTAATAGCCACTTTCAAGTTGAATGATTACTTTAGACAGGCAATCTCCCTTTATGTCTTGAAACATAGTTTCTATTACCTCTTTCAGCTTATCCAAATATCTGTCCTCCTTGCTCTCAAAAGACTACTCCTTTTATATTCCTCCTGAAGTTTTAGCCTATTCAACTACTCAAGCCTTTGGTGTGTATGTGTGTGTGTGTGTGTGTTTGTGTATGTGTGTGTGTAAAATGATATTCACCTGTTCTGTTACTCTTAAAATAGGTGCATTTCAGTAATACATATACTGGTAAGAAATCTATAATTAGAATTTAAATATACCATACGACACATAGTGTTAATTATGAAGCCATGTCACCAAATTCATTTGTAAAAACAAAACAGATATAATGTATTCTTGGACTAAGAAAAGCAAAGACCTATGGTTTCTGCAACTTTGGGCTCTGATTCATTTTGAAACCTAGAACTCTGGGGCCAATTCTGTTAAGTCACTTTCCAAGGATTTGTCTTTTGCTGGTTTCAAGGTATACTCACCACTTCTTCCCGCTTGGTCTTGTCTGTCGCTGGCCAAGCTTCCAGAGGCAGCTCAGGAAGAATGGGGGACAGGGGCTGCATGGAGAACAGTGGAGGCAGAGGTGGCTGTGGTGCCAGGGGCTGCATGGGATGCAGAGGTGACTGGGGCTGCATGGGCTGATGAGACTGGGGTGGAATGGCCTGGGGCTGGAAGGGCTGCTGGAAGGGCTGCTGGGCAGATGGAGGGATGTTTGGCTGATGGTGTTGGGTTGGAGTCATGGAGTGGTGGCCAGGAACTGGCATCATTGGTTGCTGGGGGGCCACGGGCTGTTGAGCTGGCACCACTGGGAGGTGGTGATGAGGCTGAAGGGTGTGACTCGGGGGATGCTGTTGAGACAGCACAGGGATGATTTGGTGGTGCAGCCATCCACCCATGGGTTCGTAACCATAGGAAGGATACTGGTGAGAAACAAAGAGTCAGGTTTACCATTGGCTCAGTTGATTTCTAACTGGAGAAGTAGCAGTAGTGTTTGTTATTATGACCTTATGAATATTTTAGTCATTTTTTCCTTTGCAAGAATTTCTAACTGTGTACAAAGATAAGACCTTTTACAAACTAAAATTCCCATTAGTGTTTGAAGGTGGAGTAGATATATTTCAGTTAATAAGGGACTTAAAATGCATGCCTATTCTCTTAAGGGAAGCAAGAACAAAATGTTTTACATACCGGCTGCCTTATCATGCTCTGGTACCACTTCAAAGGGGTAAGCACCTTAAGAGAAAGAGACATTAGAATGCATTTGATTCAGTTTAGTAAGATATGAACTAAATACTAAACTCACTAATGCAGTATGAAATATAGACTCACTAATGTAGTCCTGTCAGTATTGATAGCCTGAGAATGTGACTTCTACAAAAGAAAGAAGAAGGTAAACATTTGTAGGATGCTTTCTATGTGTCAGGCACTGTGTTATATCCATCCCATACACTTTTCATGCTTTCCCGCATGATTAGAGGCAGGTATCACCCTCACTTTCATAGGTAATGTTATGAAAACTCAGGGAGGTTCATTCACTCAGCTAACGTTACAAAAGCAATAATTCAATTTAATCCTCTTCATTGCAAGAGCAAAGCAATTTAAAACTTATAATAATGTGATATAATAATCATTACTTTTTTATTCAACATCACAATGGAAAAATGAGGAAGAAACATTGTCTTTCATCCTTCAGACATAGATTTTTTGGTCAATATATCAATCAACCTTTTCAGATAAAACACTAAAATTTGCCTCAGATTCTTAGAACATTTTCTACTGTATATATGAGTTAACAGATTTAGATTTTTTTCTGATCCCATGAGATAAGTAAAGAGTTGCATTCCTTCTGGACAGTATAGTCTTATTAATTAGTCTCAGATAGCTCTTTCATATAGTACATCATTTACAATACACAAAAAGTTATTAACCTCACTCAAGTTATGAGTGACAAAGCACTTTTCATGCTCTTCTGGATGATATTATTTTGGAAATGTAGTTATTACTATTTCCCTTCTTTAGGTGAGGAAGTCAAAGTTCTATGGGAGGGAATTGATTTTTTTCCAGGGTCATATAGTTTGCAGACAATTTAGCAGAACCCCAAACCCTGTTTCTAGACCACTTTTGCTTTCCATCACTTTGTGGAGACTCTTGTAAACCACTTTTCATTGATCATTTAGCATAGCAAATGAGAAACACACACAGTGTGTGGATGTCTTTGAATCAGCAATTTTTTTCCAGCTAGAAAAGATTTTAACATCTTACTTACTCCTTGAATTTTATAGGCTGGCATAGAACAAGACTGCTGAAGCTGAGTTCAGTCTCTGCCCTATCATGGAGCCTTCCTGAGTGGTAGTTCATGGTGAATACATTTATAAATAGATTTAAAAGCAGAGGCTGAGTCAGAGTGACCAGGTAAGAAGGTGCTGAGAAATGTAGGTTTGAGGACATCAGTCAGGACTTAAAGCTGCTGGTGGGAACTGGAAAAGTGTGACCATTTGAGAAACATCTTGAATGAAGAATCAATGTTCTACTCTTTACAGAACTCAGGGAATCTTTTACTCAAGCAATATTCAAAATTAGTAAATAGAAAAATTACCTCATAGCTTAAGTTGATATAACCAGGGCTCCCAGGATGAGGTGGTAGCTTTTTTAGAAAGGGGAGAAGGCAAAGTGAAAGAGAAAGGGAGGGAGAAGGAGAAAAGGAAGAGAAAGAAAGAGATTAAGTCAATATGCAATTGTTCACATTAAAGGTGTCTAAAGCTATTTTAAAAAATATATACACAGAGTACAGAATGTATTTGAGGTCTACTTTTAGTCTGAATATGTATGCTGTGAAGGAGGAACCTTCTCATTTTAAAGAGTCTCTGAATAACTAAACTTCCCCAGGGGCCATCATCTTCTAGTGGGAGACCTAAATGCAGAAAGCAGCATACATTTGTCCTCCAGAGATCATTGGTTGATCATTTGATCAACCATCAAAGGACCCCTCCCTTTTGTGCCCACCCATTTATTCGTTAATCAAACTCCCTCTGTGTTAAGAAAAGAGGTCTGCTTCTGTGACACAATTTACAAAGAACAATAAGCCAGGAATTGTTTCACAGAAGGTTCCTTTATAGATCAACTGGTTAAATGTTCAAGAATCAAAGGGAATCCTAGTAATTAAATAACACACCAACTCTATTGTTCAGTGTGAGAACAAGATGAAAGACTAATACAATATAAACATTCTAAATCAATCTCCTGGACAATAAAATAATTGTTTTATTAAAGTTCAAGGCCAACCCTTTTTATTACTGTCAATGATTTATGGCAGAAATTTAGACGTTCCACATAAGAAGCAACTTGAACAATTTTTAAACCAGGACTCTCTGTGTTTCCCAAAGTAGGGGCCTACTAGTGCCAGCTTTGTGAAGTTTCTGATGCCCTCACCTGGGGATGGGAGCAGGAGACAGAAAGTTGTGAGCATAAAGCAGGCACAAAGCTGCTTAAGGGTCAATTCATCTTTACTCATTCAAAATGCTCATATTTTGCAATCAGATTTATTCACTCTCATCTGAATGTAAATTAACATCAGTTGGGTAGCTGTTTTCCCTATATTGTATTGATATATGTTCTTTGACAGTTGTGTATGGAAAGGGTTGAGTTTGTAAATGTCAGAGCACCTTGGAGGACTAGGATTTCAGGAATGCTGAGCACAAAATCTTGGTTTTGTGTGTGAGAGAAGAGTGGCTGATATACAAGCTTACTGGTGTACAGGAGTAGTATCAACTGCTATTTATACCACCAAAGAGTTTTGCTGGCATGTTATTTAAGCCTGCTGCCATTATGTACTTGTGTCTAGAGAGTGGACCAGACTTCCTGGTCTTTGGTACAGATCTGGTACTGTATTTGCATGCTGTCAATGTGTACTGGCAGGCAGGATTCCAGTACCTTGCGTTTGCTAAATCCTACGTAAGGAGTAACCAGATCCACCAAAGAGAGAGGGCTTCAGTGAAGTGGTACAAGAAAAGAATTTTTAATGTAAAAATATTACCTTGTTAAGACTAACAGAACTGGTGTCTGGAGGGCAAGAAGAAATTTTGGAATTTGTGAGGAATTAAGCCTTAGAGATTTTTTTTGGCTGTTATATTTGCCTAAAGCAAGTAAACACTTTTTCTGGAAGTCCCTTCAAATAGATAACTACTTGTAGAGATGGGCAGCGTTTACAAGCTAATCATTACAGGAGAATCTCCTGAGGGTCAAATGCTTGTTAAAATGTTGAGTGCTTGGCCCCACTTCAGCTGTACTGAATCACAATCTAAGGTGGAGGGAGACATTCACGATTTTCTTTTTAACAAACTCCATAAGGGTTTCTTCAACACTTAGATACTTGGGGATATCAGATCGTGCACTGCATTAGACAGTGAAAATTACCAACCATGGGAGCAGATTTCTAGTTTCAAGCTTATTTAATTGGCTACAATCAGTAAATGGGGTGTTTTACTCACAGGCATAGCAAAAGCTGCTCCCAGGAGGCAGGCAAACAAAATCCAGGTCCCCATTTCTTGATGGTTCTGAAATGTAAATAAACACCAGCCATTATAAAAAAAAAGCTTACAAAGCCTGAACATAATTATGTTTCATACATGTATATAATCCACATTAATGTCTTGCTAATCAAAAATAAGGTGAGGTCCTTATTGGTAAAGTGACATTCATATGGGATGTCCAGTTTTTCACTTGTATCATTGCTTCTGGAGTCCTAATAGTGCAATGTTGTTCTTTTATTTTTATTTTTTTAACTAAGCTGAAGGTTAATGAGTTAGAGAACCAAAAGTGATCTACAATAATGATGTTACAAACCATGTTCTATACTTATACAGCCTATAGATGCCTAGAAGCTAGATGGAATCAGTAAATAATGATTCAAAGAATAGAGTTGAGTATAAAAGTTGAAGAGATAATCAAATGAACATGATTTTATATTTTTGTAACAAGAGAAGACAGAATTTTTTTTGGGGGGGGGGAGCACAGCCCACTTGAGCATTGCTACTGTTAAATACAAAGAGTAATTATTTTAGAAAAATATTGAATAATTTTCCAGAATGGATTAATGGCAGAGTGGGTTTAGGTCCACTTGTAGAATTTTAGGCAAGAATCTCTCATACCACCTTTGAACTCCAGTTTTGAAGCAAAAGACATAACTAAACCAAAGAGAGAGAACAGTGCTACATTTGTAAGCTTCTTTAAAAGCTGTGGAATGTGTTCTACCTAAAGAGTTCTGTCTCAGCCCAAGAGCAACCTCTTCTTGCTTGTCAACTATACTCTAATTCTTCTACATATTAAATCCCTTGAGACACGAAGCAAGAACTGGCTATCTTAACATATACACATTGTTTTTTGACAACACCTTGAAGGTATATTTAGGATATGCATGTAAAATGTATTGGTGCTGGCTATGAAAAGTGCATTGAATGTTCTACCTTCCACACCCTTTCCCGCCAAAGGTTGAGAAAAAGCATTCACACTTGATATGATTTAACAAGAAGTAGCCCTCAGACTGTTAAAAGAGTATCTTAACTAGAAAGCAGATACACATTTTTGTGTAACATCTTGCTTCCAAAAGAATTTGGGATGCTTGACATAAAATTTGTAGAAGTGCATACAAACACATTACTGTACTATAAAGTTAAGATTTCATTTCAATTATTTAAGTCTATAATTTAATTATACTAATACTGAAGAAGAACATATGCTGTGGATGGCACAGAGTATTAGAAATGTGCAATCCAGTCACACTTTCAAAACATGAAATTCAGAGAAAGAAATGACCATAGTAAAGATTATAAATTATGAATGAAATCCACATACCTTTGAGTGTATGCTCAGTGACTTCTGTCTGAAGCTCAGGGATGCTTGATCCGTTGGTTTCTTCCAACTCTGTGCCCCAATTTATATCATGCAGGGCACGTAGATCAGCCAATCAGGTTTCTGAATGAAAAATGTGTTGAGTCTAAAGAAAAATCCCTGTATCATGATTTTTTTAGATGCTGTGAGCACTGTTAAAACTGCATGTTGTGATTAGCGCATATAGTCGTTCATTACAGGCAATAATAGGTTTAGGAGGCTGTCTTCAAGTCAGTAAATTAGTTGACTGCATATGCTGATATATTCGAATTCATTTTTAAGAAAGTGCTATGCTATTGTCTACATCTCAGTTCTAGCAATTAACGTTATCTTTTTTTTTTTTTAAAGTGAATGGTCAAGTTTCTCCAGTGTACTCAAAACTTAAGCTTCTCCAGACTTTTCATATCAAGATGCATAGATGCATAGAATTCCCATTTGTGTAAAAATCCAAAGCTCACCTAGAATCTCACAATCACTGGTATTCTTTCTCTTCTTCTATCACAAATATTTTCTCAGTCGCCTGTGTCCTCTATCACCACTCTGATGTCCACCAAAAAATGAGACCAAGGCCTTTTTTTTTGAACTCTTCTAGAAAACCATCTGTCATACAAACAGCCATGATCTCAAGACTATTACAGTAGCAACACTTATTCTAATGCCACAAGGACAAAGTAAACAAATGTCATATACCATAGAATGTACTTGAAAATCTACTTGAAATTACAAACATGTATTATAGGAGATATCACCCTGATTTTACTACAGAACCAGTTGGATTCTCTCTAATCCATTGATTCCCAAACTGTAGGTCATGACCCCTTTGGGGGTCAAATGACCCTTTCACAGGGGTTGCCTAAGACCATTGGAAAACACAGATATTTACATTACATTTCATATCAGTAGCAAAATTACAGTTATGAAATAACAACAAAAATAATTTTATGGTTGGGGGTTACCACAGCATGGGGAACTGTATTAAAAGGTCTCAGCATTAGGAAGGTTAAGAACCACTGCTTGGATCTTTTCTAGCCCATATCAATCCCAGTTTCTTATATTGCAAACTGAAATTCCCCTCGCTTTTTCAGAGCATTGCCTCCACGTTTTCAGCAGTCTCTCCTTTGTTTAAGCAACATTAACCAAGTCAGTTCCCTCGGAGGGACTTCAGATTTAGCTATTAAGTTTACATGTATTTTTACCTCTTTACTGTAATAAAGCATGAGTTTGTTTTACTTTATTCTACAATTTTATCATTTAAGAAATAAATTTTATAATTAGTGACAGGAACTATTGGGTTTTGCATTAATATTGAATCACCGTAAGAAATGTTCTTGTAACTGGTGATAGAGTTGGATCTTTTGAGTACTTGAGTTTATGCATTTTTATACATAAGTATATTTTTCTGTAACTACAAATATACAAACTTTCTACAGAATCTTCAAATTGATAATACAGGAACAAAAGAGTCATTCAATTATGTAATGTGTAGTTTTCATGACAATATTGAACTTATACAATGTTAAGTCAGGCTCCTGCTTCACCACAATTTCCTCATGAGTAGGCTAGAGACAATAATGTAATCGACATTAAGAAGACGAGTGTAAAAATTAGATGAGAGACATACTCAGGGGAATTGAAAGCTCTTTATTGCCCATTTCATTTCTATTCCCAGGAAAGTGGCAAGTGTTCACAGGATGCTATTAGTAAGAGCTAGGGTGGACTAAGTTCTAAGATTATCTTTTAGAATAAATTAGTGAGAACAGCTGAACATCATTATGAAAGGCACGTCACTCAGTTTGAAAGAGATGGACAAGCAGGAGTGCAAGGACATAATAGGCCAAATGTACACGAGAAAGTGAACACAGAACATGTCTCTAAAAATTGAGTGTGTCCAAGGCTTGCATTTATTTGTGAATACATGTTTTGCTGAAACATATATATTGGAAGCATAGTTGGAAGGGGATAAGAAGTAACAAAGGCTGTCAAGGGTGTAAAGAATAGAAACTGAAAATGGATCTTTACTATGATCCAGATTTCTACACCTGTGCATACATCCAAAGAAAGTAAATTCATTAATTCAAAGATACAACTGTACTTCCAGATTTACTGTACTACTGTTTATAATGCTCATGATATAGAAGCAGCAAAGGTGCTTATCAACAGATGAATGGATGACTAAAATATATATATGTACACAATGTTGTATCATAATGAAAAGTGAAATCATGTCATTTGCAGCAAAAAAAAGAGAGGGGAACTGGAACAGTTAAGTAAAATCATGTTAAATGAAATAAGCCAACTAAAGAAGAAGCTATAAATGTTAATTTGAATGCAGAATACTGATTCCTAGAAGCTAGGCAGGGATGAGGATGGGGGATGGGGATGTTAGATAGCATGTACCAAAACACGATTAGATAGAGGAAATGAAAATCTGTTGCTTCACAGAACAGTGGGTTAATTATAGTTCATATTACCTATTATATGTTTTATGGACTTGAAGAGAGCACCTCAAAAGCTTACACAATGAAGACATTATTAGGAAAAGAAAATGGTAATTACTGATCAGTGCATACTGGTCATGTAGTGCTTAATACCACATTGTACTCCAATAATATGTTTAGTAATGTGTGCTATTCTCAATACAAAAGATTACTGAGTGTTTTAGAAAAAATAATATTTCAATTAATATTTTGTCTATAAGTGATTATTTCATTGTTATAAGTTGGCTTTGAAAAACACAAATAAATTACCAAATAAATTATTTATTTTGTTATAGAGTCTATGACATTTCCACAATATTCTTGTTTCTCTTGCTTTTAGAAGTTGAGTATATCCTTGTTCTTTTTAGGTGACTGTTTTAAATTGAATTTTAAACATAAAGTATTTTTTCTGTATTGTGATATCTCTGAGACAATTGTAATGATATGTGTCTTTATTTGGTTATACATTCATTTGAAATATCTGTTTGTGCATATATATGTGTTGAGTACATATGAACTGCAGGCTGTTCTTGTTATTATAGAGAACAAATAATACATGAATTTATTCCTACTTTTAAACACTCTCTTTGGAACTGATCAGTGAATAAATGCCCTTCTGAATTATAATAATTCCTTTGCCCTTTTTTGGTTGCTGTTATTCCTTTCTTTGATTGCAACTTATCAAGTTTTGCTTATGCTAGCAAGTTTCCCCCTTTTAATTAGCTGATTCTGATTTAGGGTTTGTTAAGAAACCATAGGCTCAAGCTAGTTAGAGATACCTGTCAACTGCAAGCAAAGGAACATTCTCAGCAATCATGGCCTGCTCATGGGGGGCGAGGGGGTCACCTGTGAGAAACGCTGAAAAAGATTCGGTTTTATAACATTGGATGGTGATTTCTGGGAGGATGTTTTCTATCGTTGTTTTAGGATTCTGTCTTCTGGCTTACTTTCTGAGTCTCAGCAGCTTTTGATTTATGAGAATGGTCATTGGAGAAGTATGTATTGTGAATACTGCAACCTTTTCATGCCAGCTGTATAATACCTCAGGTCTCAACATTTCTCTTAAAGCAGACTCATGATTGATTGTCAAATATTCTAGAATCATTCCAAGATTAACTATTTTTAGGTAATTGCAACCAAAGTGAGCTTTTAAATGCTACGTTTGTAGACATAAGAAAATGCAATGTCCCCATGAATAGGAAAAAATTCAAAAGACCCAACCACTTTGTGAAGAGCTACAGACAATGGCAATGGGTACACAAGGAGAGCCAGGTTTTTCTCCTTTTTGTAAAGGTATGACCCCAATCCTAAAAAGTCAGCCCTAATCTTGTGCAAATACTGGACTAACTCAAGACTTTGAGAAAACATGACTGGGGAAACATAAGAGTTGGAAGCATAGGTGGTGGGAAATGCAGATACAATACACTCATGTAAGAACTACTCAAAACTTTACTTTTCCAAAAAATAGATATAATTGGAGTTGTAGCCCTGTCAACATTTAAGTACATCATCACTTACTGATTCTGGCAAACATTGGCTACTTTTTCTCCATTGAAACCCTTGGAATGTACTGTCTTATACTTCATTGAAGGATTTTTGGTAATGTATACAAAGTAGATACTAGATGGTTGATTAATGAAAATGTCAAAGCTATCCATGATAATATGAAAATAATGTGGCTTAATTTGAATTTTTCATAGGCAAATACTGCAGTAATTTCAGTGAGGTACTTGACTAGCTAGGAAAGATCTCCTGTTTGTCTTCATAGCCATTCCTATCTCCCTCCTTTTCTTCTTATCTCAATTTATAAAGATGTTTACCAAAAATTAACAATAGTTAACAATAGTTATGTAAGGAATTCATTTCTGAATGTCTATGCTTCCCAGGATTTAATTTCATCCTTTAAAGTGATCAGTGTATTCAATAAACCCCAAAGACATAAAAGACATTTGGGGCACAGTATTTTTTCATTCCTGTTCAGCAGGATTGATGAGTACATAATATACCCAATCTTTCATAGACTCTGGGTTTATTTAATGCTCTTTTGGAATGGGTAAAGGTTGAATAAAAAATCAGATAAAAACACAGTACCTTTAAAGTGAGAAAACCCTTTTTGATTACATGTATATAATACCTTAATAATATAAGTATTCACAGAAAGAATTCATATAGCTTGTAATTTGGAAAGTCTGCAGGCATTTGCTAAGTATCTGGTGGAATAACATTCAATGAAGGAAATTATATGCAGATGGGAGTATGTTGTTTGGGTTATAATTAGCTGGTAATTGTCAGGAGTGAAAATGTTATACATGAGTTAACAGGTAAAATGGTAATGTAAAAAATAAGCTTTAAAAAATTTCTGTGTATTGAACAGAATACAACAAAATACATTTTCTATTTCTGTCCAATACACACATACATTGACCAGTAGTTTCTATGCTGACAAGGGGAGGGGCAAACTTGCTGTTTGGCAGAGGACAGACTAGGTCAGAATTATGCCTGAGCCATGAATCCATTGTGCCTAACCTTGGCCCATGTACCTGAGTCCTTTGCACTTTTGCCATGATTGGAAAGTGGGAATTACTAAATAAAATAAAGGTTGCTTATAATATTCAATCTCAAATATGATTTTATTTTTTAATCTTTTAAAAAGTTTATCTAATCATTTTTACACTCCAGATTTTATCCCCCTCCCTGTCCACCCTCTGACTGTTCCACATCTTATATCTCCCCCAAGCCCCTGTCTCCATAAGGATGTCCCCACTTCCCACTCCCCACGCCACCAGACCTTCCCACTCCCTGAGGCCTCCAGTCTCTTGAGGGTTAGGTGCATCTTCTCTTACTGAACCCAGACCCGGCAGTCCTCTGCTGTATATGTGTTGCGGGCCTCATATCAACTGGTGTATGCTGCCTGGTTGGTGGTTCAGTGTCTGAGAGATCTGAGGGCTCCAGGTTAATTGAGACTGCTGGTCCTCTTGCAGGGTCACCATCCTCCTCAGAGTCTTCTAGCTAAAAAGTGACAATTTGTTTTGTTTTCTCGAGTCAAGTTCTAACTATGTAGTACTACTGGTGAGATTGGAACTTGATACATAGTTCAAGTTAGCATCAGAGTCTTTCCTCTAGTACTAGAATTGAAAGACGGTAATATGATGCCCTCTTTTAGAGTGACAACTCTAATAATTCCAGATAAATTAAAGGTAGAAAATTCAATGAAAATTCAAAAGGAAAAAATAGAATCAAAAGTTTGTAAATTACCATCCATATTTTAATATAGAGTTTTCTCCCATTGTTCTTGGACAAAAATGACATATCATATATACATTGCATGTCTCAGAGTCCTAGACAAAGTGATAACATATGTGTATAAAAATAAAGAACCTACTTAAAAACTTTCCTATAAAATATTTAGCTTCAAGCCGTGCAGTGGTGGCGCATGCCTTTAATCCCAGCACTCGGGAGGCAGAGGCAGGCAGATTTCTGAGTTCAAGGCCAGTCTGGTCTACAGAGTGAGTTCCAGGTCAGCCAAGGCTACACAGAGAAACCCTGTCTCGAAAAACCAAAAAAAAAAAAATGAGCTTCATATAAGATCTGTTAATAGAGATTACTGTCCAGAGCCAACTAGATGTTACTGCATGAAATGAGTTCAGTTCTTGTTTAGTAAAGAACAAAAACAAATTAAACATATAAAAAGGATTGAAATTATTTTATTGTTGTATAATTTATATACCATGAAATTGGCCTCAGAATGTGCAATGGAATGGTTTTGAATAGTCTTAGTTTCTTGACAGAGTTTCTAAACATTGACATAATGTAATTTTCAAACATTTTCATTATCTGCAATGAATGACTGCATTATCTGTCATTTACAGTACCTGTTGCCTCCACTCCTGATCCCCAGGCAACCATGTACTTTCATTCTCTATGGATTTTCATTCTCTATGGACTTTTCTGCTTTTAATATTTCATATGGAGCCATACCACACATGGTTGAAAACCATATTTCTAGAAATCTCTAGCACACTTCATATTTGGGGTTAGCCAATCATTTTCTGTGGTATGTTTGGCAGCATCTATGGCTTCTTCTCCCTAAATTCCAGTAGCAACATCTCACTTCATCTCACTCTCCTCCACCAAAATATGGCAAGTTAAAACTGTCTCCAAACATGGCACATATCCAAAAGAGACCAATTGTCCTGAGTGAAGAACTGTAGTCCTAAAATGCCTATGAACTGAGCTGTATGTAGGGTGGTATGAAGTGGGTTGGGGTCCTAGACCCCTGTGTTATTACAAAAAGACCAGTATCTAAGTGTCTCTGAAACTCCACACTTCCTGTCTTCATTTCTAATATACTGATTCCTTTAAAAGAAAATAACTCATCAATGGTTTTCATGCATGAAATTGTCAAAAGGTAAAACAATAGATACTCTATCATTTAAAATAAGACTAGATGAGACAGTGAATGTCTCAGAAGCCTCCATTTATTCTCATTCTAATCCAATTTTTTTAATACTTAATTTTCTTACTAAAATGAATTTCTAAAGAGGTGAAACTAATTAGTCCATTCCTCTACTTAAATATGTTCAATGACATCGCACTATGTATTAAACCAAAACAGGCACACGTCTTGCAAAGCACCCTATATTTACTGTCTCTCTTTTCTCTAGTCATCTTGTCCACTGTGCTCTCAGTGGAGTAATACTAAATAACTGGTATTTGCCACACATCAGCTGTTAATTTCAAAAAATGAATACTCTTCTTTTCCCCATACACATGTGACAATTCATGTTTTGAAATATCCCTGATTCTTCCAGACAGGTATGGCCCATTTACCTCCTTGGCCTATACTCTCAAGGAACCTGATCTTATCTTATTGGGATTTTTTGTTTGCATATTGTCCTGTAAGCTATAGACTCCTTGTAATGAGAATTTGGAATCATTCTTTGTAACTCTAGTTTTTGCTCAGTGTATTCCGTATATATTTGTTTTATTAAAGTAAAAAAAATCCAACTATAAAAAAAAAAAAAAACTAGATGGATAAATGGGGAACACAAAGAACTATTTAAATGAAAATTACCTGGGAGATAAATGTTAATGACGTAAGTGGAAGATGAAATCTTGTAAGTTTCAGTTTGCTGAAAAAAAGGGAAATTGTTAGGAGGAGAGTTTGGGTATTGGTAGAGATGGGGGAGCATAAGAAAGGGTGGGACATGAATTGATCAGATTACATTATAGACATGGAGGAAATAGTCAACTAATAAGTTTAATTTTTTAAAAAGTTACAAACAGGAAACAAGTTAAAAGGACAAGTAAATTAGGGCTGGTGAGATGCTGATCAGGTGAAGGCACTTGGCAGAGTCTGAGGATCGCAGTCCTATTCCCATTAACCCACATGTTGGAAAGCAGCACTACCTCCAATAAGTTGTTCTCTGACCTAACTCATGTACAGTGACACACAATTCATCCATGGACACACAAAGTAAAAACTAAACAAAAAGTCTAATGCAATTTTAAATGAATGAATTATACAAATACATTGCTATTGTAAAATAAAGCGAAGTAGTGATCTATGACAGTGGTTTTTTATCTTCCCTTAAAGGGCTGAATGATGGTGTGAACAGTATGAAAAAATGTCTAAATTTAAATGTGAACTTCCCCATGCTACAGCCATAAGAATATGTTACGAGTTCTCTAGGAGTTTAACGTAAGTCAGCTTTAAAATCATTCTGGGTGCTGTAAACACTCCTTGTACAGTAAAAGGAAGCATGAGATTTGATTTATACCGTGGCTAATGAAAACAAGTAGGCAATCATCATTTGATCAGACCCTGCTAATCTAACAGTCTCAGGAGTGGAAGAAAGAAAGGAACCACTTGGGACTTAGAAATTTTAGAAAGTCGGTGAGTGAACATGACCTTAATATTTGGTCGTCGTCCTCTCGTCCCCTTCCTCTTCTCACCCCTCTGCTTCTCACCCCCTTTCATACTATTCCTTTTACCCCTTTCCCTTCAGTTTTTCCTTCTCTCCCTTTTCCTCCCTTTTTTCCTCCCCCCTTTCTATTTCTATAATGTTGCTACAGATAGAACCTAGGGCCTAAAACATGCTGTATAGGTGGTCTACTACTGAACAGCCCGAGGAGTTATATCCTTAAGATCATGCAATAAAATAAAATAAGCCAGTAGGCTTCAGCTGGAGATGGTATTTAAAACATCCTTAAGGTAAGGTGGGCTAAGATATTGTACAGATTATGTGTATCAATTGTTTTGACTTATGATGCTTTCATATTATGATAAACTCATGGGAATATAACCCCATTTTAGATTGAAAAACATTTGTATGTAACTTGCATAGTACATGAAGTCATAACATGATTGAATATCTACCAAAACTGGACAAAAAGGGATCATTGGGTAGCACTGAGTCTCTACAGAACAATTCTTGAAGGGTTACCATCAACTTCTAATATAGTTTAGAAGCAGTGATCATTAGTGCTCATTACATTTAAGAATCATTTGGGGAATTTTTGAAGACATTTATGCCTGGGTTTCTTTCCACACATTTAATTAGACCAAGCAAAGGTTTCATCTGTTACTGTGATTTTCAGTAACCAGAGAAGCTTGGAAAAATATTGATAACTAGGTGCTATTTCTAGAACTTTTGTTTCTATTGAATATAATGTGCAGCCAGAGTTGAGATGCATAAAGGCAACATACTATGAACAAGTTATTTGTTCTACTTGTCTGTTAAACCTTTACTTCATAAGGAAAGCTATGTTTTAATCAGTTTTGCCCAAGTCAATGATTTTTTCTCCTTTGGAGATTATTATTCAGTGTCATGGGTTATATTAAGAGTAACCAACAAAACATCATTGCTGATTATGAAAGTAGTATCATATCTTCAGACCTCTAACACAATGACAGATTCACAACAAACACTCAGGGAACATTTGCTGATGATGGGTAAAATGTGTCTTTCATAGCCTCTTGGTTTATTTACAAACATTTCTTTGAAACTGTTTCTCAGAGTCCATGTGAGGCTGCGAACATGTTGATTCAATGAAATGGTGCATTTTGTGAACCACCCATCTGACTGGGTTACTTTGGGTGTAGCTGTTTTGATTTTTGTTCCCTCCCTCTGCTTATATGGTTTTGTTCATTTAATCAAACAAATGCAGTTGTTTTGCCATTTTGTAGACACATTCTTTGTGTGGCCAAGAATCCTGTTTGCGGTGACCGCACCACAACTAGATTTGAATGTGGAGCAAACAAGTGCTAATTTGAATCAATTGTTAAGATTGCCAGCAACCAACCGATGTGACCTCCATCCATGGGTTCACTTAGCAACCCTGAAGGCAAGGCACTATGTTTATTCCATTATCATTTCCTCCATCCATCAAACGCTCCAATCCTCACAAATGAGACAATAAGAAACACAAACTTAGGACATTTTTGTTCGTCATTTTAGAGGTTCTTTTATTTCTTAGTACAAACATAACTCATATTTGTAAATAGACTTTCCATCACATCAAAATATATTAGGCAGAATGCCCTTAAGAATCTCACTATCAAGTCAAAGCCACTATTTATGTCTAAGAAGATCATTCCTGATCTTTCTGAAAAAATTATACTAGACACTTTATACTGTTCTATAATTTTATTAGCTTTATGTATAGTTGACATCTCTTCAAATTTTAGCAGAAAAGCTGCATAGTTTTTCCTTCATGCCTGTACAAAATTACATTGAACAGATCTCTCAAAATTCACATAGTCAATTGCACCTTGATAGACACTTAGGTTGCCAATATCATTAAACATATAATTAAAATATAATATGGTTATTTATAACATGTTTTAATATTGTATTTAGATATTGGTAATGTTTAATATGCCCATAATAAAATATACATCTTTTGCAAGTTTACAACTAAATAATGTCTACAAAATAAACCTATGTGTGCCAAAAGTAGAGGCAACCTAAGAATCTGAAGTTTATCCAGTTGCTTCTCCTGCCAAAATACCACCTATTCTATCTTTTCACCCTTAAGACTGATTTATCTTTTTTTGCAACTTTGCACTGATGGGATTGTATGCTGGCTTTTGTGTCAATATTGTATCTGTGGGGTTCATGTGTATTGATTTAGTGGTTGGAGGTATTTCTGTTTTTTCATCCTCATTGCCATGTAGCTTTCCATTATGTGGATAAACCGCATTTATCCTTTCTGTTTTGAAGGACATTTTACTAGTTTATGGTTTGTGGACATTGTGAATAATGATGCTATGAACATTCTACCACATATTTTATGGTGAATATATGCACACACTTAGGAGAAGGGTTTTCTATTTTGTTGTTGGTTTTTTCGAATAACTCAGTAGGTATCTGACTCTGACATCAAATTAGTGATGTTCTTGGGACTGTCGTTTGCATACTGGGATTGGAAGTATATACCACACCTAGCCTATTGTTGATATTTTGACAAATGAAGATGATGTTGAAGCTAATATTTTATTTTCTTTCATATATGTTTGTTTGTGTGTGTGTGTCTGTCTGTGTGTGTGTGTGAGAGAGAGAGAAAGAGAAGCACATCTGTTTGTGCACATGTGTGATACAGCTCATATGAGGGAGTCAAAAGATAACTTTTAGGAGTGAGTTTTACCCTTACACTGTAGAATATGGATGTCAAACTCAGGGTATCAGGCCTGAACTTCAACTGCTTTCGTACTCTGGGCTATCATCCTGGCTCTCAAGTGAATATCCTTGTGAATATAACTTGAATATTTTATAAGTAGTCTTATAACCAGAATGCTTAGAATTAGTGCATGTGGTGGTGCACACGTGTAATTGCAGCTACTACTAATTGGCATCAGTAGTGTGTTGAGAGGCCCTGTTTGGGCTCTACAGGACAGAGATTGATTAGTTATGTCTTTCTTGGCATGGAAGGTGGTACAATTGCCTTTTTAGGGGATCTAGCTGGAAGCTTAGCTTAAGCCTCACTGGGTCTATGGACACAGGGTACCCAGTGATGAAGCTATTCAGAGTTACATTATGAGTAAGTACAGCAGAACTGCTGTCTGAAATATCTTAAATTTTAAGGTAGGCCTGCAGCTCTAACAATTGATTGTAGCTGTGTGCCTTTGCTATTGATATAGTCTGTTGCATAGGTGTGTTGCTGGGTAACTTGTGAAGTAATGGCCAAAGCTAAAGAAAACCATAGTCTTCTTTCTGTGACATTTCAGACAGTTTCCAACAATTAGTGCCTCTGTCAGGTGTACTGAAACACAAAAATCCCGAACAACCTAATGATTCATCCAGGATGCTAGGACATAGGAGGAAAGTGCCAGCTTATTTATTTTTTATTAGATTAAAATGTGGTACCACCATTTCCTTATGCATTCCCTCTTTCCTACCCCTCCCTTACATGCCTCCCACTCTGTCCTGAATTTGTGCCCTCCTTTTCTTTAGCCACTATTGTTACATATCCTTATAAAAATATATAGTTTATACAACCTGCCGAATCCATTCAATGATGATTGTATGTACATGTTTTTAGGCTCAACTACTTGGTATTGGATAACCAGTTGCTGGGACAGCACTCACCTCTGGGGAAAATTAATCATCCCTCTATAGGTAATCACCTAAAGGTAGGGCATCATAAGATTTCCCCTATCCACATTTGAATGGCAATTGGGGTTGGACATGGAGCTACAGGTAGTTGTGAGCCATGATGTGGGTACCCCACGCCCTGTGGTCCAGCCAATAAATGAGCTTCTTTTTTTAAAACATCATTTCCTTTTTTTAAAAAAAATCATTTCCTTCCCTGACTTATAGACTTCTTTTGAGATTTTATTTAATTATATATGTATTTCTTCCTTTTCATCCCTCCAAACCTCTCCTATACCCTCTTTGCTGTCTTTCTAATCCGTAGCATTTTTTTTTAATTTCCCAAGTAGATTTATTTAGAATCATCCCTGAAGCAACACAAGACTTTCAGTTTTAATTGTTATATAGATATATGTATATAAATATATATCCCTAAATACCTGCATGAGACTTTTAACATGAAACCTTTAGCATGGAATGGCATGAGATAAGTATTCAAAACTGTTAGCTTTGTTAGTTGTTACCTTATCCTCATTAAAAGACGGGGGAGTTAAAATATACTCATGTATTAGAGAAAATGATTTGGAAATGTGTGTCTAAAAATGTCCATAGGATAATGTGCTCAGAGCTTTGAAATTTCCAATGGGGATATGAGTAAAACTTTATGTTCTCCAAAGACTGAAAACAGTATTTGCTTGCATTTATTTTTTTCTCACAATAGAATTTATAGAAATGGGAAGTAATAGAAAATGGTGTTCAATAGCAAACTTAGGTGGTTTCTGGAAGAGTCTCGATCACTGTAGAAAATAGTTTTATTGTACTACTCTTTCTATTAGTGCAAAGCTAATAAACTGCCAAACACTTTTGCTTTGAAGAATAATGTTTATTCAATGCTGTGGAAACCATAGTTTTATGTTATGGAAAATGTTACCTTCAGCAGTTGTGTTGGGGTAGAGCATACCTGATACCTTAGTCTCCCACTAGAGGTCTAACTTTCACAAGATCAGGCACTAGGAAACCAAGTAATGTGGAATGCTTATGGAACATCCTTTCTCTGACTTATAGACCTCTTTCATCTTCAAAGCCAATACCACATCTCCCTGACCCGTTTTCAGTAGTACCATTTTTCTCCCTCTGTCCTGCTGGAAAAGGTGTGTTCATGTGGTTCGAGTGAGTACACCTGGATAATCTAGCATATTTGCCCTATGTCAAGGTTGCAAATGTAATGAAATATATAAAGTTCCCATTGTTAGGCAAGGTAACATATTCCTAAATTCATAGATTTCTAGGTTCTGGGAAGCCATGCATGGGTATCTTCTGCACCAATTGTCTCATTAGTTTTTCGCCATTTCTCAACATCAATGATATTCCACAAAGCCAGAAAGATATTCTGTGGTCATCTCTCTTACTTGACTCTGTTTCTACCAGCACACACTGTATAGAATGGTTATCTTGGAAGTGATATTAAGTTCTTGTGGCTTCATTCAAAGAGCAATGCATTCAAAAACCATGAGAGTAATTAAAACAAGGCCTCTGAACCTCTGTGCAGCACTTTGTTTCTAGCTTATCTCACCATGTAGGGAATAATATCTCAGCTACAGATGAACTGGATTTTAACATGTAAGTTTCTGTGCTAAATACAAACAACTTATTGGTATTAAAATATAGTTTACCTGCTTTTTGTTGTACCTAGGATGAGGCTCACTTTTTAAAGAAATTAGCCCTAGAAATCTTAAAATTTCAAGTCACTCATGATCATTGGTGTACAAGTACAAAAGGAAACAGAAGGATTTTGGACATTCTCTTAGCTTGGCCATAGCTCTAGTGGCCAATGCCCATGAAGTATAGACATTATGGATTTTCTCATACTTGATGATATATATAACTCAAAAAATGATATAGAAAATGTATTTCCAATTTTTAATGTTTGGAGTCATGTTGTTTAAAGGTTTTTTCCATTTTGTTTTTGGGTGTAGATCCAGTTACTATGTGATTCAACAATGTCACTCTTAGATTTAAAACAAACAAACAAGAGAGAGGTGGGGATAGAAATAGAATCAAAACCATGCTCACACAAGAACTTGTCTGTGAGTATTCACAACAGCTTTATTCATAATGGCCAAAAATTGGAAATAGCTGAAAAGCTTCTCAACTAACAAATAAACAAATATACTCTGTTATTTCACCATAAGAAAGAATTGGGGGATGATAAATGCTGGAACACGGAGACATCTCAAAATCATGCAGTCTGTCATAAACCAGACATAAATTGGCCACACATTGTATGACTCCACATATAATCGATTCCAAGTTAAGCGGATGCCTAGTGACAGAGAGTACACTAGTATTTTTCAAGTGTTGGTGTGAGAGAGACATAAGTTGTAATTAATAATGAGTATGGACTTTGACTCTAAGGTGATCAGGGGGCTATAGAATTTAAATATGTCCAGCAAAGCAGTAAACTGCACACTTAAAAATGTTCAATTTTACCTCAGGAACTTACTTCCATTAGTTTCATTACAATCCATGGAGTCCCTCTATTATTTTTTAAAAATTTGCTTTTTAAAACCTAAGTTTCCATGTATTTCATTGCTCAGACCCATATGCATCAAAACAGAAGTGCCTGGGGAGCTCTATGACACACATTTTGATGTATTATTTTTAAAATACTATATTGAGTAAAAACACCCCAGAAAACAGCAACTAAAAAACCAAGACAGTTTGTTTTTATGTCTTACCTGGTGTGACTCTGTAAATTGCTTTTTCCCTTTTCAATTTCCCCCTTTTACATGTTTGCCACTTAATAGGAGAAGCTGGGAAACAAGATTTTTTTTTTTTTCATTTTTTACTGGAAGTGGTTTTAGGTACTTTAAAACAAATGTCTCCAATATAAATATTCCCCGTTGGTCTTGTTTCCACGTAACAGGAACAAATAGCTTTCTGGGTAGATGTAGAATTGCTGCTCTCCTCCAAACTACCTTTCAACCGACAAATATACAAAGGCACAAAATGTAAGAGCTGTTATTTTCTAGGCATTATCTCTGGCCTTGGAAGTCCACATTCTGACCAGATAGTGAAGGCACAAATTGGGAGAGTCAAATAGCTTTCCAGTGTTTAAAAAGGCAAGCAAATAACTGAAGTGTGAGAGATGGAGAGTGAATGTGATGGTTACATAGGAGGAGGTATCTATGACGTTAGACTTTTCTGGGAAACTAGCTGACATTTAAACATTTCCACTCTCCACTCCCCTCCCTAAGTTAGATGTCCCCTGTGATTGTCTACATATGTCAAGTGTCTAGGTTACTCAAGATCTTCAAAGAATCAAGTTTATTTTCTTTAACACAAAATAGATTTCCCATGGCCAAGTTTTAACTCATTCCTTATAGCATCCATACAAAATATATAATTTTATTGTAGAAGGTATCATTTACTTGTTTATTTGATGATCTGTTCTGTTTCATTAGTAATGTCCTTATATAGGGATATTGCATGACTTTACCTGGGTAGACATGAACAGATATCTTTTTATCATAGGTAAAGCACTAACAATATTCCAATGAAATTCTTCTTCCCAAGATGAGCATGATTAACCACTCTGTTTATTGGGGTTACTTAGAGTAACTCATAAGTAGTTATATCACTGAAATGCCCACTCCAACATGGGTGGCCACTCATGAAAGCTGAGGATTCCTAATGAGTATCATAATATGAAATACCCACGTCTGTGATGTTATGAACCTGTCTATTTTTATGTACATAGATGTTTTAAAAGATAACTTTAGAGCTGAAGGGGTTTGCAACCCCATAGGAAGAACAATATCAACCAACCAACCAGAACCACCAAAGCCCCCAGGGACTAAACCCCCAACCACAGAGTACACATGGGGGGAATCCATGGCTCTAGCTGGATATGTAGCAGAGGATAGCCTTATCTGGCATCAATGGGAAGGGAACTCCTTGGTCCTGTGGAGGCACGATGACCCAGCATAGGGGAATGCTAGGGTGCTGAGACAAAGAATGGGTGGGCAGGTGAGGGAGCACCCACATTGACGCAGGAGGTGGGGTGAGGGGATGGGATTTATGTAAATAAATAAAATAACCAATAAAAAGATTACTTTATTTTGATTTTAGAATAGTAAAACACTCAATGAAACATCAATATTCATCTTCTCTGTCATGTTTGGTGATGTTTAGATTGGTTTTTAGTAAAAGGTAAGCAAAAGTTTTGTAAGTCCTCAAGGCTTTATTGTGTACTGAACACTATTGTTACATTAGGAAAAGAGTCAAGGCAATACAGACATTACTGGATATGTCTGTATTCCAATAAAACTTGATTTACAAACAAACAAAGAAATAAACAAACAAAGAAATGAAAAAACAAACAAATTTTGGGGTGAATATGGCCAGGATTGTAGTTTGCTAACTTGGGAAACAATTGCAACCCCAAATTCAAGGAATGTCTCTGCTTATGTCTTAGAATTATTTTTCATCATAGCTAAGTTATAATCTTTAGAACTTGACTTTACAAGAAAATCAAAGAAAAGAGGCTTGCAGGTGAACACAAAGCTCCCCTTACACTTGTAGTCATTCTGAAGAACTGTCTTGAGTAGAAGAGAAGTGTGGAAAGGCAGCGCAGAATAGTGGCATAATATCCCTGCATTTGAATCCAATCCCCGTGCAATCTATCAGGGGACAAGTTTCTTAAGTTTCTTTATCTTCCTTAGCTGCAATTTCTTCATTTGTAAACACACACACTCACACACACACAGAGAGAGAGAGAGAGAGAGAGAGAGAGAGAGAGAGAGAGAGAGAATGAATGTTAATATCCCCCTTGTCATACAAAGATATGTGGTTAAAGCTGTGAGGCTGTGAGTGCACAATAAAGGCTAGGGATAATAGTAGGTACAAGTTCTATCCACAAGATATTTCTTATTGCTGCAGAAATCTTGACCCCTGGGAACACACACAGCCTTCTGCTTGTTTTATCCTTGCTGTGAGTTACTGATGAGCAATCCTCACTGTGTACAATGAATAGCTGTGGTGCCTTTAAACTCTCACAGCACTAATGGCTCATCCCTTACATGAAAAAATTGTTCCTGTAGATGAATTGTTAACAATGGAAAAAGCAGCAAACATCACTGTAGAGAAGGTACACATGCAAGAATCACTGGTGATCATGGGGACTTGTTAGGTGGCAACAGTTGTAATTACCAATAAGTCAATAGAATAATGGTATGTCTAAATATAGACAATTATGCTTGTTTCTATATTCTGTGTTTTACTAAATTTTTTTTATTCTAAGATCACATTTATTTATTTATTTATTTACTTATTTACACATGTGTGAGAGAGCATAAAAATCTGGGCTGAGGAAAATATGTGGCTCCATTTCACTTACCATAAAAATTATGTTCATTTTTGCATTTTTATCTCAATTTTATATAGCAAGCAACTGACACTTAGAATGGTAGGCAAGTCAGAAACGACAGAGTTGGAATTCAAAGCTGATCGCTGGGGCCTCTGAGCCCTCTTTGAAAATACAATTCTACAAATTAGCTCCATATCCAAGTAACAACCGCAAGAGGAGCAGATGAGGGCTGGAGTACACTCAGCAATCTGGTACCAATGCAGCACCATTTTGAAAAAGAAATAATGGGGAATTAAAATGAGCAGATTGGCAGCTACTTAACAATACCATTAGAAATCGTCTTCATCTTAGGGCAGCTGGAACAATCTTGTGGATGTGAAAAAGAATTTTAAATTCAGAGTAGATACGTGTAGAGACTTGTCTTAATCAGTAGCATTATTAAATTATTTCTGCTGCCTGTGTCAGAGATGAAAGAGTGTCTGGCTTTCAAGTACAAAATGAGGTCAGTCATATTATGCCTGCAGCATGGGAGAAATTTGCCACGATCAGTCAGTGAAAGCATAAAGACAGGTCATGCATCACGTGATAATGGACAGGTACAAGAAACTAGTAGTAAAGGCTGGACACAGAAAAGCCAAAGTTCAGAACAAATGTTTGATGAAATCTGGAAAAAAAAAGTTACCACCACCTAGAAAATGTTTACAGAATTCATGTCACTTGACAGTAACATTGTGTGCCTAAGCCTTTACAGTGGTTCTCAATTTGGATTGCCCACTAGAAGAGAGCTTTGTATACCTATTATTGCCTGTTTTCCCAACTCCAAGGAGTCTAATTGATTTGATCTGTATCTGTGTTATTCATCATAGGGGCTATTTGAATTAGAAAGCAATTAAGTTTAAGTAAAAATTTAAATTTAGTTAATCATTTCTACTATCTACATCTAAAAAAATGCACATCAGTCATGTGTGACCAATGGTCACCCTGTCAGACAGTAGGTCTAACCAATATTTCCATAAACATATAAAGATCCATTAAGCCACAATATTCTGGAAGATGTGGCAGGGAATGTAGGAATAAGGCCAACAATAGGGAAAATATCTGTGAAAGGTGATTTTTTTGTCCAAAATTCAGACATTGCAATCGTAAGTTATTAATAAGTATGGATTTGTGCACTGGTCATACACACAACTAGGAATATCAACAACCAGACATAGATGAAAGATGAGCTCAAGAGACCCTACTCTTCACTGCTGAATTATTTCCTACTGATATACTCACAGAGAGGGTGAGTCACTGCTTTCAGTGGTATACCTACTGATGACCTACCAGGTTCCATTAGTCACACAGATGGTCTTGGTTAAATCAAATGGATCACACAAGAAAATCAAATGTCATGAATCTAGGAAAGGGACAGGTAAAGAGGAGAAGGGTATTGACAGAGATGGAAGGGGGAGAAGAGATGGGATGAAGAAAGTAATGGATGCATCACATACATTTGTGAAAAAAAAACTAATTTGATCAATATAGAAAAATCTTACTTGAACAATTGTTCTACAAGCGAAAGTTTAGAAAAATTACCTGTCGGGCCAGGCAGTGGTGGTGTATGCCTTTAATTCCAGCACTCGGGAGGCAGAGGCAGGCAGATTTCTGAGTTCGAGGCCAGCCTGGTCTACAGAGTGAGTTCCAAGACAGCCAGGGCTACACAGAGAAACCCTGTCTCAAAAAACCAAAAAAAAAAGAAAGAAAGAAAAGAAAAAAGAAAAAAAAATCAAAAGAAAAATTACCTGTCATCCTTTGACTGAAAATGCATGTTTCCTTTTCTTACCTCAAATAAAGTGTTATGCTCTATGCTGGTTGTGAGTTAATTGTTGAGAGTACCTAATAAGATAAATGATCCTAAACAGAAGTTAGGAGACCTATTGTCCAGCACATCTCAGGCAACAAATTAGAACTAATTGAAGTTCATATTTCTGGTGATACTTGCAATTAACTTGTTAATGGAGTAAGTTCATCAAATCTTCTGTAAATTTGGAAACATGGTTTGCTTCCCATTACAGAAGAAATCTTTTGGGAGGAGGTGGTTTGCAAAGCATTAAGGGCAGTTGATGGAAGCAAAATACTGTAAACTATAGCACTGGAAATAAAGGGTGGGAAAGAATCCCCTCTGGTGGTTATTTTGGTTATGCCTATTTTGTTCTGTTTGAAAACTTTCAGGGTAAGCTTTTATCTCCCAGATATGATATATGCCCATGCTCAGGGCTTGTTTAATTGCATGCTGATTTGTAAATATTGGCTTTGGAATTGGATTCTTCAGTTTGAAGTAATAGAATTTCATCATGTTTGTATTTCTCAGTCTTTTCCCAACCTTATTCTTTTCTCAGCGAGAAATGAAATCGCCTATATCAGAATAAGTGCCCTGCCCTCTAGAGAGTTCATATGACATTGTACTCATAATGGGTGTCCTTTCATTGAGTATCATCATCACAAAAACCCAGCAGCATCCAATCTTATAATCTAGTGTTCTTCATTATGGAAGTAGAGGTCAGAAAGAGCAGCTACAGAAAAAAAACCGTCTTCTTCTCTACATCTTATCAAAACTAATGGTATCACATTCAGTTTCTCTTTGAGAACGAGGAAGCAATGCCCCTCCCCCCCCAGGTATATAAGATAAAGTGTGCATTTCTTATTTCTTCTGAAAAATTGTGCCACTATTTCAGGCCTAACTAATTTTGCTTTGGGGAGTTCTTTTGAGAACATTCTTTTACTTACTTACTTACTTTCTTTCTTTCTTTCTTTTATTTGATAATTTCTTTATTTACATTTCAAATGTTAGCCCCTTTCCAGATTTCCTCCCCCCAGAAACCCCCTATTCCAACACCCCTCCCCCTGCTTCTATGAGGGTATTCCCCCCACCTACCCACCCACTCCCGCCTCCCTACCCTGGAATTCCCCTACACTGGGGCATCAAGGGCTCAAGAGATGTCTCAGTGATTAAGAGCACCCAAAGGGCCAGTGTTCCATTCCCAGAATTCACCTGATGGTTTATAACCACCTGATACTCCAGCCTTAAGGGATCTAATACTCTCTTTTAGCCTCTGTGGGAACCAGGCACAAACATGGTGTACAGACAAGCATGCATACAAAACTCCCATCCACATAAAATATACAAGTAAAGTTTTAAAGAGGCTAGACTGCTCTGCAGTTTGGAAATACAGTGGCTTTATATTTTCACTTCAAGTGCTTACTTGTTCATTTGCTCTGCCAAGAAAGTTTTTACTAAATTAACTATTAGCCTTTTACTAAAAATAAATAATTTCTAGTTTTCAAATGAACCAATATACCAAGCCATTCTGGCTTTCTAGGATACTAATCTATTTAGGCAAAAACCTAACTTCTTATGAGCAGATTACCCCCACACCCTGCTCTGACTTCGAGAGCACTGCCTCCAGTCCAAAATATTCATGAATGTGGTAAACAATCATTAATGTTAGTGTTTCTTTACTGTGGTTTTGACTTTCAGCTTCATGATCTTGAATAATATTCTAGCTACCTAATGGTTTACATTAATGGCATATTTTGTATCTGAAACATCTAACTACTATTCTTCCTGTAGATATGTCACAAGGAGCCACAGGAGGGTACTAGAAATAGGATCAAAGTCAGGGTGCCTAGAATGCAAGGACGAGCAGCAGGTATACAGTTCACAAAGCAAGTGGTGGCTATGAGAGAAAACAGAATCTTCTCATGCTTTTGCTGGTCACAAAGCCTCTTAACTTCTTAGCAATCTGAATGATTAACCTAAAAGATGTCACATTTGCACTGAGCTCCTTAAAGGAATAAATGAATGGAAATATCCTTCACGATTTGCAACTTTAGGTATAGTCTTATTAATTCAGATCTAAATGGCAACTCAATGCTGCTTGTCAAAGGATATTAAGCAGACCAAAAAAGACCTATCAGTAATGGTAGTGATCTAAGTGAAATTTCATCATACTATCTTGGGATGCAGTTCTAGTTCTCAAAAATAATAGCATTATCTATTTTTAATATTTGGGTTTATACTACTTAAAATGTGAAGGATGCTAAAATACATTTATCTGCTCTATCACTGAAGGACTTCTCACATGTTCTGTGAATCAATACATAAAGATTGTTTTTTATTTTACTATCCATTTGATAACCTTCCCCCCTTCCAAGGAAATATGAAAAGAGAAGAAATGAGCTATGCCATACTCCCATGGGGGAGATAAATAGGAAGGCTGCAGATTCAGACTATTGAAGCCCGTTATTTATGAGGACATACAAAGGCATGGGTAGTATTAGATCCATCAGATACGTATCTGGATCTCTCAGTGAAAGTTTATTCCTCGTTCCAGTTCTGAAGGTAATCAAAGTTGGTTGGATAAGAAGATTTAAAGACACAAGTCTACCATTTTTCACACAAGAGATTGCTGTGACTTGGTTACCTAGGAATGCACAACAAACAAACCATTCCAAACCTTAGTAGATGAAACAAATCATCACTGGTCATCTAACATGGGATGAGTTCAACTAGGTAGTGCTTCTGAACTTGAAAATGTTCAGTTAGAAGACTTCATTCATCTGGGAGATTAGTTAGGGATGGGTTTAGTTGAAACATTGGGATAAGCAAGCCTTTGCTGTTTTCCATCTGGACTGTTCATGTCTCTTTCCATAGACAATCTCTCCAATGCAGTAGTTAGATTTATTTGGGGGGAGAGGATGTATGAAAGAAAAAGTAGTTGTCAAGAATTCTTATGTTTAAGATCAGATTTGTCACACCACCACCTCCTACCATATCCAGGTAGTTAAAGAAAATCTCAAAGCCAACCAGGACTAAAGGGCAAAGGAGTACAGTAAGCACAAATACTGTGAGGTGTGGCCCATACCTGGGAGTACAACACATGCCATTCAGTTCTGCCCATGTTTTATGGACCAGGACTAACAGTAAAACTTATCACCTCCTCTCACATTCCACTGGCTAGAGCCCACTCATCTGACTAACCATTAACCACAAGGGAGGCTGGGAAGTAAAGTCTTTTCCTCGTTGTAGACTTTGTGTCACTTCTGCCGAATGAAATTGTGTAAGTACGAGAATCTATGGTACACATAAATTGGTTAGCACATAATGTACACTTGATTAATTTCTATTATCATGATGCTTACTTACTATTATGTAGTGACTATTTTTATTCCATTTAAGTCAATACACATTGTATTGGCTATCATAATAAGGAACTTAGTTTAAGCCAAAGAGTGACATAATCAGAAACATATTCACTCAAAAAATTTTGAGAAAGTAGTTCTACAGTAATTTTTCATAAATGTGTAAAATATCATCAATTTTATAAAACAGAAGCAAAGCCTAGAAGGTAGTATGAATGCTAACACATGGATTCTGAGGCTATGAATTGTTATTTGACACCCTTCACACTAAAGGATTGAGTGTTTGGAAGAAGACCTTTGTAATCACAGCATATTTTTTTTTTTGGTTAGCAAAAGTCTCACTTATGAAGCTTTTAGCTGTTTCCTGATTTTTTTGTTCCAATGCTGTTTGGAGGCCTCTTGAGGCCCTTAGTGGTTCTACTCAAAGGGCTGATATTTAAATTTTAATTTGGCTTCCTTATCTTCACCCTTTTTCTGCCTTAAATGTATTTTCCAAAGTATGCCAAGTACCCAACTTTCCCATTATTTCTCTATTTCCTTGGAAGGCTTGGTTTGATTTTACTCATAAACTTTGAGTTATCAAGACATTGTTTCTTGAGGTTAAGATTATCCACTTCAAGAAGTAGTCACGTTCTTATGACATATTTACTGATATGACATATACATATTTAAAAATAACTTCTTGTTAAGATCATGAAAGTAGACTTGGCAGGAGGATATGATTAGACAACTTTGTCCCACATCCCAATATATCCACACTGAATAAAGCCAATTTTCTGATTTCATCATCATCATCATCATAATACTACTAGTACTACTACTACTAATAATAATAATAATAGGCCAGGCATGTTGGTGCATGGCTCTTTAAGACCAGCACTTAGGAGGCATGGGCAGATATATATCTATGAGTTTGAAGCCAGCCTGGTCTATATAGTGACTTCAAGGTCAACCAGGGCCACACAACAAGACTCTGTAAAATAATAATAATAATAATAATAATAATAATAATAATAATAATAATAATAATTGGATGATGATGATGGTGATAAATAATCAGCACTGGGGAGATTGTTCAGTGGATAAGAACAATGGATACTCTTATTGATGATCTGGGTTTAGTTCTCAGCACACATGTGGTCACAACTGCCTGTAATTCCAGCTCCAGAGGACCAGATGCCCCTTTCTGGCCTCTATGGCTACTGCATAAATGTGGTGCACACAAATACATTCATGCAAATAATCATACACGTGAAGTTATAATAAGAGTTTAATAGAGCACTCCTGCTGTAAATACTGGATATTACTTAATCTGATCTTGTTCTTACTGAACATTGATAAAACAGCTTCAACTGGTGATGATTGTTCACTGTGACTGTCTTCTGATTAATTTATAAGTTCCGTGGGGATTGAGATCACAGCTGCACCACTCCAGAGTTGTGAATCTTTGGGCAAGTTACTTAATGTCTCAGAGATTCTTTTTCTTTTTTGTCAGTAGTGGAGAGATGAAAGTGTCACTAACTTACTACTTAGAAATTTTTTCACTGGTAAATGAGTCAGTACCCATAATATACTTACAAAAATGCTTGACACCATCTGAATTAAATATTGCCGTGTATTTCTAAAGTAACTAATGGTGAAAAATAAAAGTACATATTTATTAGTTTTATTGAAGTGATATAAAATAACTTTAAATGTGCATCTAACATCTATGGATGATTACCTAGCATTATTTGAATTGTATTGGTTATCTGCCAGAGCACTTTCAACAGTGGAGATTTGAGGTTGATGGAGGTAGATGGATGTACAGTAACTGGTAAGTTTTACTCTGGTTTTCCCTTTCATCACTCTAGTAAGGAATACCATGTGGCATTTTGTAGTTTTTAAGTTATTTTCTTATGCTAAATACATACCACGAACAGAAACTATGTGTAGCTTTCATGATTAACCTCACAGAATTACTATAAAATCATAATTAATCCCTACTTTAGAATGAGTAAGATTTTCTATAAGGTCATTGCTCTGTTCATTACAACCACAGCAATTATTTTGTTTAAATTCACTTGAGACCTATGTCAGAATTATAACTTCATATTGACAGGGAAACAAAGATGCGTTTTTGAATTTTAGTTGTCTTGTTGGCATGTGGATTTCACAGGAATAAAGATACTGAGTGACAAGAACAATATTTTCTTTTTTCTCTTCTTTTTGAGATTATAAAATAATTATATCTTTCTTCCTATTTCTCCCTCCATGTACCCTTTCATGTTCTTTTAAATTTATGACCTCTTTTTAAATGATTGTTGTTATATGCATAAAATGTTTTAGTTTTTATTTTTGCTGCCCTTCATCAATTTTACACCACACCTCTACCTGCTTCTGAACTCTCTTAAGTATAGTCAAGAGGCTATTCCCTTGGACTCCAACCCCTTTACTCAGAAAATGAACAACTTCTTGGAGAGTTTTGCTTCCACAAAGAATAAAATGAAGAAGTATGTGTTATGGTTTGTTATAAAGAAGGCTAAATCTGTTCTGGTTTTTAATGCAGTGGTTTTTAAAAAGAAATCAGTGGTTTCATAATACAGCTTAATAACTGTGAAGCTTTTCTATGTGGAGAAAGTATCCTATGGGCTTTATTGTGCTTTATCATGCTCTCGCGGGTTTACCAGAGGCATCCAACATTCTTTTATGGATTCCTAATAAGGGCACGTTGCAGTTACGATTCAATTACTCTTTGTAGGTCCCTATGGACTTGGTATTTTTAAAAAGTAGAATCCTTTCTTATTTCCAGTACACATATATATTTTAAAAGTCTTATTAAATATGAAGTACAAAAATCCAGTTTCAATTTCTCTTTCTGTTCTGCCCTCCCACTTCCCACTTTATCCCCAGCGTGTTCTCTCTCTCTCTCTCTCTCTTTCTCTCTCTCTCTCTCTCTCTCTCTCTGCCTCCCTCCATCCCTCCTCATTTTTTTTCTTGAACTCACTCACTCAATGACACAGCTTGCCTGTGTTCAAAAGTGACAGGAACTAACTTCTCATTGGTCTGGTGAAAAGATTGCAGCAAAAAGTCATAGCTGAGCCAGCTGGGACATTTCTCTCACACCTGATAAGATTTTCTGTTTCAAGAATCATTTTTCAACAAAAAATTATTTTTTAAAAGCAGAGTCAAGGTCCTAGTCCAAGCTAAGTTCAGTTAGATTAGAGAAGACAGCAAAGACGCCGAGAATAGAATTCATGGGTAAGCACTGTATCTATATACCTATACTCCTATTTCTTTACAGAAGGTGATTATGATAAGAAATGTAATTCTGTCATACCTAGCTTGTGATTTGGGAAGAAAAGTGGACAATCAGCATGTGGGGTGTGTGGCTGCTAAAACTGCTTGCGCCGATAGAGATTTATGAGCACAGCTCATTTCCAGACTGATTGATGATGCTGAAGCAGCAGGAAATGTGCAAACCACAGCAGGAAGGCATGCTCTGCAATTAACGGGAGCAGCATCATTAGTTTGATTGCTGCAAGACTCAGGACGCAGGAACTGGTTCGTTGGAGGTCTCAGAGTCAAAGGTTTTACCTTCCTCTCTCAACTTCTTGCATGTGCTGCAACATGTTGCCTGTGGTTGCAGGAACAGATACAGGATTTGGAAAACAACTTATACAGGAGACAATGCTAATGCAAAATTGGGCATGTTACTTTACCAAGAGGGAAGGTCTTAAGATACTATGTTTGGAAGCACATTCTGACTTACCTAACTATACAGAATCTGCTGTTGACATGGCTCATTCATGTCCAGGGTCTGCCTTTGTTGCTGTAAGGGTGACTATACTAATAGCTGTTGTTTTCCTTATTGGTAAGGTGAGGGATTTGGTCTGGTATCTCCTGAGAGATGATGGTGTGCATGTATAGTAGTGGTTATGAAATTAAATACTAGAGCCCAAAGCCTGACTTCAAATTCTAACTCTAACATTCACTCATTTTATAATCTGGGCAAGTTACATAAGGTTTGTTCCTCAGTTTCTCCATCTGCAAATACAAAGATAATAACGATGCCATTGTCCTAAAGGATGTTGCAACTATTGTCTGGGATAATATAAATAATGATCATAGGGTATTAACTAGTAGATGGTGAACCATTTATAATGTGAGCAGGATTTTCAAGGCCTCATCCATTACTAAGAGTCAATTCTTCTAATTTCAGTGGACTGACTTAATTATAGAAAGGCAAGCAGAACGGTTGAAGATTTGCCCTGTCATTGAAACATTTCTAATCCATGCTATTTTTTTCTACTTTCTACAACCTGGGCTCCATGTAGACTATTTTGCCTCCACAATTTGGGCAAAGCTTAAAACTAAGAATTGGATCTATGTGTACTAGAAAAGCTCATGGCTCAACTGGAGAGATTCAGAAGTGAAAATGGCCTTTCAGTCTCACATTTTTTCACTTAAAAACATTGAATATGTAAATGTGTCCCCTCTGTGCTAACCATTAGCAAGGACTTTCCTGCGAGAAAATATGTACATGACATTTATTCTCCCAGATGGTGTTAGCAGAGTTCCAGGTTTGACAATGCTCTTTTTTCTTTTAGTTTTATCAATAATTCACACATATATGAGCCATTTTCGTATAACCATTTCTTTTCATTTTTTTCACATTTTCACTTATGTAAATAGGCACATTTGTGTTCTTGTACATCGAATGGTATGCCTGAGGTCAGAGGACAAGCAGTCAGGGTTAGTTCTCTCCTTATACCATATGGATTCAGAATGACTGAGCTTGGGTCTTCAAGCTTGGAAACAATTCCCTTTGCCAACTTAGATATCTCATTAGCTCAAGGTCCCAAGAGAAAAAATATTATTTCAACCTGCCATTTATACATTTCCAACATCTCAATTATTGCATTGCCATTTTGTACACTTTCTTTATGGGCTCTTTGGGATATATTCCAAAGAAGCACAATCTTGGAGATAAAAAAAAAAAAAGTTACTTCAAAGGGTTAATTGTAAATATAAATTTGCCTTAGTACTTTTAAACTGGTGCAATGGTCAGAAAATATTTTGCAAAGGCCAAATACTAAAATGGCTCAGCTCTGCGGGCCAGGCAGTCTTTGTTGCAAGCTGTTTAGCTCTATCACTGAAGCGTGAACACAGCCACAGGCAGTATCCACATGAGTGATTGTAACTGTGCTCCAATAAAACTTCAAGGTTTGGCTCATGGGCAGCAGCTTGTTGATTCCTGGCTAGTCAAGTTATTATAAGCAAAATACTCATCATTCCCATTTCACAGAAGACGAAAGTGAAGGCCATGTAAGTAGCTTGCTAAAAACCCACATGGCTGACAAATAGTGGAACCACGGCCCAAATCCAGGAAGCTGTTGCTTTTAGCAACTACCCCATGTCAACCAGTGGGATCCTTGGCTAGTGAATTCTGCCTGGTTTGTCAATCATTTCTGCACTGGCTGTCCACAAAGCTTCCACAGTAATCTTGTAACTTCCTGTGAGATACTCGGCCATCCTGCGTGTTTATCTGCTTTCTCTTTTGTTCACTAATGAGTCTTAAGTACTTTGAAGAGTTCCTAGCCTATAGAACACCCTCATCCAATGCTTGTTGAATAAACAAGATAGGCCTTTGAATGTTTGGATTTGGACACTCTTCCAGTAACAGTACTATATGGAGGTGAAAGTTCAAAGTAGACTAACATTTCTAGAAACTGTCTAATCTTCTGAAATTCATGTGCTCAAAATAAAATAGAACTTCTTTTTTAAAATTAAAAATGTCCAGAGTCAATGGATTTCTGAAAGTGTATGACAAGGAAGAGGTATTAAATCCTCATGAAGTAAAGTATACTGAGGAATAAGGAGTGGAGAGAGGACAATTGAGAAATGGTTTCCTGTTGAGTGCAGAAAGGAACAGCCTCTTTGATGAGTCCAGCCAGTGAGTGTTGTGACAGCCACATAGACACTCAGCTTTCCCCAGGATCTCACAAAGAAGGAAGTTTCCTGTGATTGTCACATGTTTATTTTGAAGTGAGAAAGACTAAGGCAGAAATGTTGATTGTGTGGCTTGGTATTTCAACTTATGCTATGCTTCAGTGATGCATTTGACTATCTGAGAAGCATGCCTTTACAATTATTATTATATGGCACAGGCCACCTTAGATGACAACGAGAAAAGATTTACGTGTGATATATGTGATCTAAACGGTAGACCATTCTTTAGTCTCTAAGCTACTAACCTTGTGCTTCTTGCCTTCATGAAAGCCTGATCCAACTGGCTCCTAGAAAATAAGAAATATACTCCAACACATAGTGGAACTATTTATTAAAAAAATTCAGCACACGTTTCTTTAAGAGTTTTACATGTCACTAAAAGTGCCATGCTTCAGAAGGAGATGCAAATTTAGAGTGATGATTAATATTAATTATAACTTAAATTATCACTTATTCACAGCCTGTCAGGAGCTAATAAGCCCTCCACAAGAAATTCATTTGCATTGTCTTGTGTGATCCACACATGCCTGAGAGTTAATTCTTCCTCCTTTTCTGCATGTAATACTGAGCAAGCTGCGCATTAAAGATGTTCAGAGTCTTGTCAAAAAGTTCATGTATAATTGGACCAGAGGTGTAGCACTTTAAATTTTGAAGTCCGCCTTAAATCAAAGAATGTGCATGTTTGACAGTGATAATTTTCCCACCATGATTCTGATATACTGTGTCCACAGAAAATAGTTTGACAAGACCTGCACCAATCCCTTCCTGGCCCTCTTGGTCTGGCCAGTTTATTATTGGGTTTGGTTAAACAGATACTCCAATTAGAGACCAGACCTAAACACAGAAGAAAACAGTTTGCTGTAGGCTCAACCCAAAATTATTTCAAACAATTTTATTTCATTTTACTCAAGTCTGTTTGGTAAAGATGCACAGATCAGCTCAAAAGAATGACCTTTCTGAATAAAACATAGATATTGGGTTTGGGGTTTGCCTTTTAATTCTTTTAACTGAATGTGGATACATACACTTTTGGTGGGAATGATATCTCTTTAGTTAACATGGTTGGTGAGTTCCTCTCCAGTTAATCAAAATTCTATTTTATTGAGACTTTTGTTTGTATTTTTATAAATTGTTTTGTGGCATTTGTGTTTCTTCAAACTGGTTCAAAAATAGTTGCTATGATTTTGCTTATGCACATAGCATAAATAATCCTACATGATATTCATAAAATACATAGCCCATGCCTCTGAAAATAAACAAAATATATAAATGATTGTTAAGATTTCCTGACACCATCATTTTAATGGGATTCTCTATAATTCAAGCTTAACGGGAGATCTAATGTGTACACTGTCAGGGTTGCTCATCCTCTGAAATATTAGCATTTTGAATCAGATAGACATTTATAGTGGGGAAATGTTTCTTGCATTATAAGATGCTTCATAGTGTCTCCAGCCTCTTCCCTCCAGTGTGCTCTCTCTCTCTGTCTCTCTCTCTGTCTCTCTTCCTTTCTCTCTCTGTTTCTCTCTCTTTCTGTCTCTCTTCCTTTCTCTCTCTGTTTCTCTCTCTTCCTGTCTCTCTTCCTTTCTCTCTCTGTTTCTCTTTCTCTTCCTCTGTCTCTTTTCCTTTCTCTCTCTGTCTCTCGTTCTCTTCCTCTGTCTCTCTTCTTTTCTCTCTCTGTCTCTCTCTTCCTGTCTCTCTTCCTCTCTCTTCCTTTCTTTGTCTCTTGCTCTCTCTCTCTTAAACACACACACAGAAACACATACACACACTCCCCTCCTCCTCCTCCTCCTCTTCCTCCTGCTCCTCCTCCTCTTTCTTCCTCTTCAGTGGGGATGATCAAAATGTCTCCAGTCATTGTCAAATGAATTATAGAATATTTAAGCCCACACCCAGATCTCCATATGATATTCTTTTATTGTTTATCCATACTATCATATACTACTCCAACATTAGGTCACTTTTGATTGTACCTACACTTACAAAAGTGAGAAAATTAAAATATCCATTTTAAATCCTCTTAAAAGTGTGGTATGTTGATAAATCAAAACACTGGGCTCAGGAGAAAGGGTCAAAAGTGGGTTCAGAGAGCCCTATAATGAGTGAGTCATCCATTTACAATATATACAGTCACTAAGGAAAAATGCTGACCTGGAACAAACATTTGATAATTGAGATGCCACCAGAATACACACTAGGCTGTGCTGGTGGGCTTTGGGGTTCTTTCTGGGAATGATTTTGTAATTTTGTGCTACCATTGACTTTTAGAATGAGATATGATGCATAGACATGGGTACCATAGATAAAGTCTTACTGGGTCACATAGAATCATGCTCATTTTCAGTCCTTATATACTAACAGTTGTGTTTGGCTCATTAAACTATCTTTCCAAGTCTGAGTCAAAATGATTAGTTTGCATCTCTCTCTCTCTCTCTCTCTCTCTCTCTCTCTCTCTCTCTCTCTGTGTGTGTTTGGCTTTTTCAGATAGAGTCTACATAGCCCAGGGTATCCTCAAACCTAAGATCCCCTAGGCTCTGAGTCCCCAGTACTAAGCTCACATATATGCACCATCATGCCCTGCTGCCCAACATTTCTGCACTTCTTATCTCTTCATTTTCAATATGTTCTCTCCCTGAATGCTTTAAGACATTTCTTAGCAGTCCTCTTCCCTTTTCAGATCTGATTGTGTTCCTCTTTTAGTCGGTGTTCCTCATATACTGGCATTTATCCATTGAAAAGTGGAAAATATACTTTGCATTGCTTCCACAGAAGGCTTTAAAGAATCTGGCCTAGGCTTCTGCTTGGCTTTGCTCACTGCTATTTCTATCCTTCCAGATGTATAAAATAAATCTGTGTCTTCATTTGTGCTGGGAAACCCCTTATCCTTCTTAGTCAATTTTCAAGTCCCCATCAAACACTGCCTTCTCTACAAAGCCTTCCTTGATCTACAGACAGGTGGTAACACTCTGTCTTCTAGGCAGCCATTGCATTTAATGCTTATTTCTAAAATCACAGTCTGTGTAATTTCTAGACTGTGTTCTTCCTACCTGAAAGTTAACACTTTAAGGACAAAGGCTGTGCTATCATCTGAATCAACTCAATCCTACTACAGTGCTTACTATGTAATACGTACTATTGAGTATTGTTTGAATTAACCAAGGAGATAGAGTAAATAAAAACAATATATTATGCTAGGAATCAGTTAATTTCATTCATAAACTATAGTTCTGAGATGGGAAGGCTGTATGTAGGCCACAAGCCAAATGTAGCCTGCTATATAATTTTGTAAACCAAGTTTTATGGAAATATGCCACAACACATTCTTTAATAAATTATCTATGGCTACTTGAATGTCCCAGAGGCAGTTAGGTTGTTGAGACCAGATCAAGATGGCCCAGAAAGCATGAAATATTTACTCTATGACCTTTGGTAAAAAGAGGTTGCCAATCCCAGCTAAAAGGTAGTAGAGTCCTATACAGGACACCTTTTAAAGTACTTTTACAAAGGGGTAATGTAATTTATTTTGACGCTTAGATAACAACAACAACAAACAGTTTCCTTAGATATCCAAATTTCGTATCTAAAAGACACAAACCGGTTAGAAAGATGGATCAGTGAGCAAACTAGTGTCAAATGAGTTCAATTCCAGGAACTCCAGGACACAAGAAAAAATAGCCTGATTGTCACAAGATGTCCTCTGATCTCCATAAGTATACTGCGACACACCTGTGTCCTCATACATACCCCCAAATAAACAAACTTGAAACAAAATTCAAAGTTACAAACATATTTAGTGTTTCTCATCTGGAGAAAAATGCAAATCACAAACAACAGAACATGTAGTATACTAGTCTCTTGGGTTGTGAATTAGAGACACAATCAAGGCCTGAGTCCCAGATCGTAACTATTTAAACTTGATCTTCTCTATTAGACTAAAGAAGATAGAAAAGCTTCTTCAGTTTACCAAATATGGCAGCAGCCTACTCACTTGGTGTATATTTCTCAACTCACTATTTTTCCCAATCACCCCCCCCCCCAGAGCACTCTGAGAACTCACTAGCCACTGGATGTTGGCTCATATGAGTCAAGATTACTACCATCAACAGAAAGCCCTTCTGATGGTGGAGGGAAAGCTGCCTCTTCAAATCCATAGCATTGTGTCTGTTGCCTATGATTTGTAGAATGACCTCTTCAGAAGCCAGGGATGACGAATTTTGTAGGAGTGGGAAGTAGTCTTTCATGGGCTATCTCTTTCTCCTAGTCTTCAGTGAGGGTAGGAGCCAGCACTCTACTAATGTAGAGTACTTTCAACTCAAATGTCTCTGGAAATATGAGTTGTTACTGATCATCTGTTTGTACTCATTTGATTGAAATCACTCATGAAGGGTTGTAAGTAGAGTGGTTACTATTTTACAATAGAGTTTAAAGCCATACATATTGCTTGATCCTTAGGATCGACTGAAAATTATTCAACCTCCCCAGGATACAGGTTTGTATAGAGTACATACTTGTTTATATACATTCTCATAATTGTGAATACTATATTGCCATGAATACAACGTACCTTAAGTATACTTTAAAATAATATGTAAAGTATGTGCTCAGTGTTGAAATCATGTCCAGCGCTTAGTGTTTTAGGGTTCTACATCCACAGTCTGACCTGAGCATGAAGCAAACATTTTCTAAAATGAAAATCTCACATTTGTACTGAAAATTTACAAATCTTTCTCCTTGGCTGTCATTCTCTAAATGATGTGTTATTACACTGATTTCCACAGTGTTTCAACTGTTCTAGGCAGTAAAAACAATCTAAGAATTATTCAAACATATAAGGGTATATGTAGGTGATGTGACAATACTAACATTTTAAAACAAAAGTCTTGAACACGTATATATTTTAATACCTGCAGGGACTCCTGAAATCGATCCCCTAGGATACTAAATAAAATTATATTGTTATATAGTGTAATTCTGCAATATTATTTGTTCAATGCTACAGTTATGATATTGGTAATGTAAAAAATGCTGATCACCTCAATGACTTGTTAGATAAATAAAAGAACATACAGCACAAACACAGAACTCTCTCAAAAAACGTTTGTTCTCTGTATGAGATGCACATAATAGCAACAAGTAGCACAGTTTTTCCTTTTATGAAAATACGCACAAAAATATATCTCATATATATATGAAAGTAGATTCCTTGCAACATCTCTCCACATGGATTTTCTTGGCCTTCGCATGCATTATCAGATGAGAACTTTTGACCCAGAAGACAGGTTATGGTTTGATTTTTGCCAACTGACTAAAAAAAATGCATGCTAAACTAAGACAGGATTTGATTTGAGGACTAGAGAACCAGCTGTGGAACACAAACGTGAAATCTGTTTGCCTCTGTTTCTGCCTAAGTGAGAAGGAAGTTTATGACAAATGAGTGAACTGTGTAAAGCTTCTTGTTTTTCCCTTGGCCTGCAGGGTGACTTCACCTGGAACAGCATGTCTGGTCGTAGTGTGCGCCTGAGGTCAGTCCCCATCCAGAGCCTCTCAGAGCTGGAGCGGGCACGGCTGCAGGAAGTGGCTTTTTATCAGTTGCAGCAGGACTGTGACCTGGGCTGTCAGATCACCATCCCCAAAGGTAAGGCCATGTTTTCATGTTCTGTCTTTCTGTGGGGGATCTGCCAGCCACCTGTTCTGCAAAAGCCACAGGCTGCACATTATTCACACGCCTAGCATTAACACAGAATGGAAACTACAGCTTCTTAGTTGATAGCTGGCATCCCTGCTCATTTTGAAAGACATGTCCAAACAAGACAATGTATAGGCCAGCTAAACTTTTTTAAAAAGAAGGTTAACTGTGGGCTGCGGGGGAGGAAAGCCAGGCATATCTAAAAAGTTTTCATGGTTTCACATCAAACAAGGAAAAAGCTCACAGAAAGGTCAACTAAAAAGGTTGGAAGAAAAGCTGGGTCTGTCTCAACCTGACAAAATAAATATCTAAGAATGTCTCAAAACAAAACAAAACAAAAACAAGAAGAATGTCTCAGATCTGTTAAGCTTGCAAGTTTGATCCCATATGCACCGAGAATCTGAGATGCTATGGCCATGAATTCCTTTTGTAGCAGGTCTGGGTATTTTGCTACTGTTAACACTTGAGTCCAGGCACACCTGCTTGCTTGGTGCTTTGTCTCAGGGCCTGATTCCCATAGAACTGAGAAGGAGGCACCTGAATTCATTTAGTTCATAGAAATCTAGCACTGAATGATTAGTGTCATCTGCAAAGGCAGTTTTTATAATTGCATGTCGCAGAAAACTAACTTGAGGCAGAATGAAAAACCATAATTTATTATGGAGATTATAGTAAACTTGCTCATAAAGAGTTTTGACCAGTCGGCTTAAAACAAAACATGAAAACAAAAGAGGGAAGGCACGTGTCTGAAAGGGAGATATTATATGAATATTTATTCATCAGATAAGAAGTACATGAATACGTGTGTATTTTACTTTATCTCAAAGTTCCTCAGAGGTTTCTGGATTGAAGACTTTATCCGTATTACTGAGGGAAGGCTTTAGGGATGCCATTAGATCCCAGGGGCTCTGACTTTTATCAATAGGTTAACCCTCTGATGAAATACATGATTGAATGGATTGTTAGGAGGTAGTGAAAACTGGAGGGGATGGTACTTATTGGGAAGAAGGACATGCATCTGAGGCAGTCTCTCGGACAGTCTGCCTCCTTGACATCATGAACTATGCAGTTTCTTTCTACCACAATCTGCCTCCAAGTAGGCTCAGAAACAGTGGATCCAAGTGACTATGGACGAAAACATGTAATTCCTATTTACTTGTAGCTATACATTGACATAAAACTAATACAATACATCACGTGTGTGTGCATATGCGCGCATGCACACATTCTTTGGGAGAAGGTTCTACTGGCATCAAGTGGGTTCAAGTCAGAAATATTGATAAATCACCTAAAATATGTATGACAACCTTCCTCAATAATTATTATCAGGTCCCAAATATTCAAAAGCCAAAGCTAAGCCATTTCACCTTACACACAAGCATATGCTCAACATTCTTTCATTCACAGTGGCAATGGGTCTGGGTTTGTTTTTGTTTTGTTTTGTTTGTTTTGTTGGACATGGATGTACTACTTTAGGAGTCTAAAAACTAGAACTTAGGTGCCTTTCTCATCATCCCTCCATTCCCACACTAGCCATTTGAACTTAGGTGATTCGTTTTTGCAATAGAAAAGTTAGTTCTTGATTCTACAAGGAGTAGCACAAAATTCGGAGTACAGAGTTTGCCATTGGATAGTGAGTCTCCAGGCCATGCTTTGCTTTTCCTTTAGGCTGAACTCTCTGACACTCTGTTGGGGGATGTGATGGAGTTCCTAATCAAGATAGAAGGTGGCTATTGATGGGCAGAATGTGGATGCCAGTAAGAGAAGCCATGTTTGTTTGGCTTTTCTTATTATATCCCATTGCCATGACAGTTGTAGTCATCATCCCCATTCTCTGTTGATCCATTTCATATGAATCTCACACATAGGAATCCTCTGCACTGATGAGAAGTTCTCCTGCATTTGCAGAAACTGTACTAGCGATGATAATGTCATGCTACTGTTTCATTTACAGCCAGGCTTTCTTGCCTTGTCTGGCCTGGCCTTGCTTTGTTAAGGTGCAGAAGCTTGTCCTTCCCGCCCACTTAGCTCACAAGTGTCCTATGTATCATCACCAATAGGACTATCTCCTTTTCATGAGCACAAACATTCCTTGCATTCTGAAAAAGTGGAAATTTTAGCCAATGCAGTTTATACTGAAGGACAAGATAACTTTGAAAAGGCTTTGAATTTAATGCACATGAGATAAGCTATCAAGAAAGAGATTATTCTTTATAGCATTACTTTAAAATCTAGTTAATTTGATGTGTCTCTTTGTTCCTGATTTTGAAAGAAGCCATTAAAGTAAATACCATTACCAAATAGAACTGCTATAAAACTTTTTGGCTAGAGGCTCTGTCTATAACTATGTGGTTCCAAATCTCCTCAAGGAATGATTCATGATACTGAGCTGTTACAAAATTTTGCCAGGCCATGTGGGATATTTCCATACTTTCTATCACAATAGGAATTAACGGTTTACAAATGAGTTTTATTATTTATGGAAGAGAGAAAAAGTTGTGACCAAGCGTAAAACGTTAGAATTTTGGGAAACATTGTTTGGAGTAGGTGATTTGTAGACTCGGAATATCGACTGGGCTTGTTTGAATGTGTGGCAAGTGCCACATGCTATGATAGCAGCTAGAGGATGGATGTGGCCAGTAGAAGTTCTAAATAGTGTCAGATTCACTGTGATCGAATTTTCCCTAAGGGAGATAAGCACAGCATCCAGGGTCTAGAACCTAAAGAAATGATACTGTTCCTGATAACATAGGAGACTCACTGGAAATGAAAATAATCAAACTAACATTTCCATTTCCGTGACTTAGGGATGATTGTGTAGGCTGATTTGTGGAGACTGGGGCTTCCTGGATTCAGATAAAGAAACTCTGGCATACTCCACAGCTTCAAAATTCATCAGAGAGAGAGGGGAGAATTGAAATTCAGGAAATTGGGAAGTTACTGAGATACTTCCCTAGAATAAATAAGAGTGGAGAATTTTACCTTGGCTGGAGCTGTAAGGACTAGACATTGGTTATTTGGGCAAGGGTTCAGGTGAGGTAGAAGAATAGAGGGGACCATATGGGATTTCAGTTCATATTGTTTCTGAACTTCCAGTGATGCCAGATACAGTTTTATTTAGGAGTAAAGATAAGGAAGAGATCTTAGAAGTTTGAGAAGGAGAAATGGAAGAAAGGAACTAATGGAACAGCAATGATGCTAGATTTCAGGGCAGTTGAAGGTCCATCTGGAAATTGTAGCCGGGAATTTAGAATGTAAAATAAGCTTCCTGGCAGTTAAGCAGTGTTAGAATAAAAACACTTCATTTTTACTTTTAATTCCTTAGCTCTGGTTAATCAAAGTCCCCTTAAATTAATATTAGAATGGAGTTTAATGAAAGGAGAGAGGTCCATAACTCATTTAATATGTGTCCGTAGTCTGCAGAATGTCACTCCAAAGATAGCCACCTCTTAATCCTTTGATTAACACATTAGCTCACAGGGTGGAAAGAATCTTGCAAATGTGATACATTAATATCTTTGAGATAGAGCAATTATCCTACATTGTCTGAAAGTGCCCAGACTAATCACACAAGTGGTTGTAAATGTAAGAGTGGCCAGAGAGATACAATGCTGCTGGCTTTGAAGATGGAACAAAGGGGCCATAATTAAATGAATATATGTGGCCCTGGGAGATTAAAAAAAAAACTCAATGGAACAGATTCTTTCATGAAGTGCCCCCAAAGGACCCACCTTCTGACACCTTGATTTTAGCCCACTGAGATCCATTTCAGACTTTTCCTTCCAGCATTGCAAAGTAATAAGTTAGAGTTGTTGGTTTCTAAGTTTGGAATCCTTTGTAAAAGCAGTGTTAGCAAACCAAGATAGTATACAAGGTAACCATTAAAACGAAAGACAATAGGTTTAAGTTGAATCTGAATGGAAGTTAGAATGTTGGCTATGATTGGAAATCCCAACACTGAGGGAGGAAGATTGTGAGTACAAGACCAGCGAGGCTACATAGCAAGGGTTGCTGCTCTGTTTTTGTGCTATCCTTACTGGAAATGTTCAGGTGTAATGTGCTAGATCTCTTCGTAGAATTTTTTTTTTTTTGGGGGGGGGGTGATACATCACAGTCATGCTGAAACATGGAGTGGAATCCACAGTCTTCTGGAAATGACAATAGGAATCAAGTAATGCTAAGTATGTATGACTTCTAGGTTGGAAGGCCTCAAAGAGGGACTCTAGTGTAGGAGTTCTGGAACTAATGGTACCTTCTTTGTGTCCACCACCCTTTCCTTGGTTTTCTCACAGAAGATCATGACTTCCCAGGGGACAGGGTTATGTATTATTTGCCTATAGAACTAGAACACAAAGTAAAGAACACAATACACCAACCAGTAAGTCTGTCAAAAATGAATGAATGCATGAGTATACTTCTTTAAAGTTAAACTACCCCTTTGCTCTTCCCTAACCTTGCAAAAAGCATTGATCATCCTTCTCACATCTTCTCCAGCATGTCCAATTGAACTTACCTTAATTATTTCCTGTAGCTTCACCCTGTACTCATTTTCTAGCTTTAATTGATGGTCTCATGGGTTAATGTGAGGTTTAAGTGTAATAACAACCATAATGAGTTTAAAGCATCTACTGACATCTCATACATTCTCCATTTAAGCTATCCGTCTCCATCAACATGATAATCATAATTGTCATCATTGCTGTATCATTTTTTCATGCACCTTCCCTCAACTCTATATCTCATCTTAATTATAAATCATGAACCTTCTTTTACTGTCTTCAATTCAGGACTTCTCCATTGTTCTATGTATCACACCTAAAACCACCAGAGTAATCATAAGCCACAAAGCTTACTCCTTTATTGGAGGAAAAAAATCTCAAAGCTTCCTGTTGCTTACCTATATCACTGTTGAAATATTTTATACCATTTCATATAAAAGAAGAAATCCATTTACTTAGCAGTCTATAATAATAATGCACCGATGATTTACGTCTATGTTCCTAGAACAACAGGTTTTAACATATATCTAAAAATTTATACTGAGAAAGAAATTATACATCTCAGCCTGGGAAACATGTGAACCAAACATGTTCTCTTGTCAGAGTTAAACTTAAGTACTTCCTACAGCATTCTCAAATATCCACTTCTGTTTAATCCTGTGTTTTTTTCTTAAATACTTTTCCATGATCTACTATATTTTCCTGGTTCAACAGTAGATTTATGCCCTACAATTTGGCCATCACACATTTTTAGAAGAAAATCAAGAGGAAAATAACAAAAGATCAGGATGAATAACTTTTAAATTTTCTTTGCTGAGGCTCTAGGGAACTTTAAAAGCCAAAAGGAACATTTTTTTCTGTATAGTTAGGGAGATGATGCTAGGACTACACTGGACCCTCAGTGAGAGGCACACCCGGAAGGATTTCTATATTGCTGTCCTGCTCTCTTTAGTAATATACTTGATGCACGACCCAAGGGAGATAGATATGTAATGCACTGAAGATATCAGAGCAAAAAGATGGAAATCCACTGAATAAAGGAGCCATATAACATATATACTTCTTCTATATTACTGATAAAGTAAGATGAAGAGTTTTTATGTTGACCATTTTGATTAAACTTTCATGGTTTTCAGTCAAATGTATCTTAACAATGAGTAATCCAAATTCTGCTCTACAATGTGTTTTCCTACTTCTAGATCCATCAGATGTGTGTGTGTGTGTGTGTGTGTGTGTGTGTGTATGAAAACATATCCTCAGAATTTTTGGATCTGTGTGTATTCAGTATTTAAAGACATGCGTGTTTGTGTTTGTGTGTGTGTGTGTGTGTGTGTGTGTGTGTTTAAGATAGGGAGGGTAAAAGATATATCTCCTTGTGTGCTTTACCTAGCTTCTGCAGACAGCATAGACACCTTGATATTGCTAGAAAGACAAGTGTAGCAGTATAGAATACTCTAAAGGGTCACTCAAAGAGATTGACCCTAGATGTTTAAGGTACGGTTCTAGCCGTAGGTTCATTTTTATATTCCTATATGTCGAGCAATATCAAAAGCTATCCATATCCTCTAGTTATCCCTGGTAATTCAACAAACAAAACTACAAATATATAAGTTATAGTCAAAGATGAAATCTATTCAAGTTGCCTTTGGAGGCCTTTTTAGAAAGAAGCAGCCTCATCCATCTATTCTAGTAAAAGCCAAGAATGACAGATACTTTATTGTAGTTGTCTTTGTAACTGTCTTCTTAGATGCTTTCCCTAAGAGCTGAAGGCTTGTGTAGTGTGTAGTTCTCAAGTGTGTGCTTCTGTATGATTCAGTACTAAGACAGAGCAGATGCTCAATTCTTTAAGTCACATGCTTTGCAATGCAGTGTTTACAAATAGTATTTCATGCTCTGAGGTAGTATAGTTTTCCATCCAAGGTCTTGTCTTTACTGGTCACAATGACACACATTTATATATGTGTGTTGGAACACCACCCACTATTGTATAAGGCTTTGAAATATTGAACCAAGTTCTCATCTCTGCAGTTTCTAAAATATTCTGGAATCTTTCAAATATTTTAAGACTACTCATGGTCTACATTGGGATTGCTGCCTAAAGTAAATTTGATAATTGCAAATAATTTTTTAATTGTTTTTGAATGGTCAGAAGTTTATATTCTCAGGTTTTAGTGCTTACACATGTGGATAAATTTTTTTTTCAAAATGAGATAGTCAATTCTGTGGTAGAACTAAACAAAAAAGATAAATAACATTTTATGAATTTCTTAAACAACTGTCACCATATATAGTCATTAACACATAAGTATTGTGCTATAAAGTAGTATGCCATATATTTGTAGATATATAAATAGTGCATTGAATGGATGATTTTAATAATAAAATAATCTCCAGTATGGGTTAAGTATAACTTTATTATTATTTAGTTTTATGACTGACAAATTAGCAACATTTATCTGCAAAGGCCTATATATTTATGGATATACAGTTCTTAGCAATCTGACCTTTCTCTTTCTACCCACCCAATCTTAAACACATAGATTCAAAATGCCTATGGATATCGTTTCTTAAGAATACCTGGTATAACATGTCTGGTGGATCTAAAAGTAGAAAATCGCAAAGCAGTTTTAGATCATCCACTTTTAATAATACATTTACTAAAGGTCACAAAAGTTCAGTTAAAATTACTTCATGAAGCCAGGCAGTGGTGGCACATGCCTTTAATCCCAGCACTTGGGAGGCAGAGGCAGGTGGATTTCTGAGTTCGAGGCCAGCCTGGTCTACAGAGTGAGTTCCAGGACAGCCAGGGCAACACAGAGAAAGCCTCTCTCGAAAAACAACAACAACAACAAAAAATTACTTCATGAAGAGTTCAAGGATAAGCTACTTTCATGATTTCAGTGGATTTCTATCTGTCTTTGCTATTATATCAGTGGAGACTCTTGCTATTTGCTGGCTTTCTTCATCATCATGGAATGGCTGCATCAACCTTTGGCATTGTTAGGCTTGTAGAAGCATCCAGAGTCAGGGAAGAGTACTAACCTTTCAGCAAGTAGTTTTGTAAGAAAGGAGAAACATTTCCACTACTCTCTCCTAGTACACTTATCTCCTTTTGCCTTCTCTAGAACTGGAATGCCTAACAGTGCCTAAGTGGGTACTGGCAACCAGGAATAAATCACAGGGATTAGCATACACTGCTCTGCCAAAGCTGGGGTGAAAAATCATCCCAGGAGGTATAAAGTAACAAAATGGGCCAAGGGTGAATTAGAGTGAGTGGGTGAAGGACAGAAGGTAGAGTTGGATTTGCCAATGGCATCTTGTAGCTCTGTATGCAGGTGATAGGGAAGAAAGTATTCTAAGTTTTCATCCACTTGTGTCATCTTTCCAGTCACTATATGTAAGAGCTATTTTTATGTGAGCAACTGACAGAAATTTTTACAAGTTGCCAGGATTTAAAGTTCATGTCTTATGGATATCTAATTGGCTCGTTCATAATTTTTTTAAAAAGCAAAGTAGATGGAATCAGTCTCTTCTAAAGGTCAATAAAATCAAACTCCACGGAGACAACTGTCAGATTACATCCTTTTAGTATGAACTATAGGCTTCGCAACAAATAATGATGAAGCTCTATATTTGGAGTATATTTTTATCCTTTTAGAATTTGTTTCTTTCCTTTCCTTTTCTTTTTTGAAACATAGAGTCTCATGTAGCTCAGGCTTGCCTCTCTCCCTACATAGCCAAGGATGACATTGAATTTCTGATCATCCATTCCCAAGTACTAGTACTGCAGGGTATGTGTCAACACCTCTGGTTTTATACCTACTAGATATCAAACCCAGGGCTTCATGAATGCGAGCCAGACACTTCAGCAATGAAGCTGCCTCTCCAATCCAATGCCTCGATATTATTCTCTCGAGTGAACAATGCAAGATGTTTTTAAGATGATTGTGATATTTCCAGTTTATATTCACCTACCTACTTCTTTTCTTTTAAAATCCAGCAGAGAAATAAAGCCAAAAGAAATGATTTGATAAAAATCCCTTTTTCTGGTTTGATGTCTATAAACTTCTCTATCTGAAAACTGTCTACTTAGACTAAGTAATAGGTATCATCATTAAGGGTCAGGAGATGAAAGCTGCAAATTAAGAAGCCTAAAAGAATAGGTTAGCTTGCAGAGTTGGAAAGGACAGCAGCAAGCCTGCTCCCTTAGGATATGTGCTCATGATATATTTGTTGTTGCTGTTGTTGTTACTGTTTTTAAATCTCCTTTTATTAATTCTTAGAACTTAAATGTGGGGGAAAATGCCAGCTAGTAAAAGATCCTTCAAGGGTGATCATGACCACTTGTTGAAGCAAGGAATGATTACAGTTTGACTGAATGAGGAGACATATCAAATATCTTAACGATTTTTCTGAAATAGGAAAACACTTGCTTTGAGACCCAAGAATCCGTGGGAGTTATTTGTCTCTCTTAAATACCACAAAGAAACATTTTGGAACTAATTGCCCTGACAAAATAATTTACACAAAACATAAGAGGATTTATTTTCTTAGTGTTTAATTGAGCTACAAGGATGGTAACCTCCGATAGCTGAGTCTCATTATAGCAGGGAGAAACTAACAGAATGTCCTAATGTTGTGACCATAGTTTTGTTAATTTTACCACCACTTCAGCTTGAAAACTATCAGAATTTGTACATTTCACAAGTACTGTGGGAAGCATGCACTCTACGAAGAGGCATCTCTATTGCTTAAGAATACCATAAAACATTTCCTTTTCCAGAGACATGGAGATACTGTGAAAACAGATTCTGGAAATATGAGTCCACATGGTGCCATAAGAGTGAAGAACTGCAGGTTAATTCAATGGGATTGGTGCCAAGAGAAATGACATGATGCCCACATCACTACACAACTTCTTCTGTGTAAATTATAATTAGTGGAAGAACTTCTGGAGATAAGATGATAGAGAAATAGATGTCTTGTGAATTGGGTGAAATAATCAACAATCAATAATACAAAAGGTTTCTTGATGATGACAGATATGTGTACATATAAACATGTACAATTAATTGACAGCCAATGTTGAATAAATGATAGGGCTATGTTGGCTCGAATATTTTTTTTCATATTTTTAGTGTAGGCTGTTTTTCCTTTCCAGAATTTTTATTGTCACTCTCAGGAACTCTGTTTCCCATTGAAGAAGCTATTATTCCACTCTGGAATCTGTCATGTTTGTTCACCAATAGAACTTTTACCCAATAAAGCAGCTGCTCTCAACCTGTGGGTCAAGTCCCTTTGGGGAAGATTGAACAACCATTTTACAGGGGTCACACATCAGATCTTCTGCATATCAGATACGTACACTACAATACATAACAGTAACAAACTTAGTTATAAAATAGCAAGGAATATAATTTTATGGTTGTGTGTCACCACAACATGAGGAAGCGAATTAAAGTGTCATAGTACTAGGAAGGTTGAGAATCTCTGCAATAAAGTGTTTTACCAAAACTAAAACAGTCAGAGGGTGGGAGAGTCAGGAAGAAAGGATTTCCTAAACGCTGTAGTCACCATAAGAATTATTGAAGAAAACACCAACATAAGTCAAAGGGTCCTGAGAAGAGCAACTTTATCCCCTGCGGACTGAACTAAACATTAGCTTTTGAAAGCATACTTGGGGTCATCCTTCGCTCATGTGTACTAACACCTTGTAAAATGTTCACAACAGCATTTCGTTGTTTGGTTTTAGTCAGCTTTTTCCAGATCTAACACTGAGCTTGTGAGTCTCTCAGAGCAACAGATAGTACCTGCTCATATAGGCTTAAAACGCATCACTTCCTTTGCCCAACAATGTGTGATTAATCACTGTTGGGTGGACAGATGGATGAGTAGATGGGCAACTAGAAAGATGGATGATGAATCCACTTTCTAGAAAGAAGATAATATGTAAACAGATTAAGTGTTATAAATAATATTCCCAAGCCTAGAAGAATAGTCATGTGCTATGATATAATAAGCCTGGAGAAAATAAAATAAATCTTTGTGTTAGAATAGAAAAGACACCAATATGCCAGTTCTTCCCTAAATGTCTAGACTTTATCCCATGCCATCTCTTGTACTACAGAATTGCAGTAGTCCCATGGATCTCCCATCCACGGGCAGATACTTCTTTTTGCTGCCAGGGATGCTTTCCTTCCATTTCTTTGGATGGACTTTAAATACAGAGCAGGCAACCCAAAGTACAGGGGCCAGTTTGGAATTCATTACACTGTCTCATTTTTCTGGTTTTGATTGGAGTTTTGACTGCCCTGCTCTTATAAGACCCTATCTGTTTTTCAGGGTGAACTTGCCAGGCAAATTTAACTTGCATGGATAAGGTTAATCATTGGAAAGTAGCAGATGTTGAGCAAAGATACAATGAACAGTTTCCTAGTGTCAGAGACCATTAGGAATATAATTACATCTTTAGCAATACTCCAGCTCCAAACTAGAAATAAAATACAGAATTTAGCCTTTTCCTTACCTTAGTTTTTAGAAGTTGACAGCCTGTAAGAAGAAATAATGAATTCTCACTTTATTAAGAAATAAAATAGTGTAAAGAAATTATTTTGAGACAGATCTTACTGTGTTTACCAGGCTGGCCTCAAACTCATAGATCTCTACTTGCCTCTGCCTCCCTAGTTCTGGAACTAAAGGTGTGTATCACTACACCCTGCCTGTACTGCACATCTTTTATAATATATTCATAGATGTTTAACTTGCTTCATATGTAGTTATACATGTACACATAATTATATTTTATATATATTTAAGGACATATTTTAGTTTATCAGCATAGATGTGAGATGTTTACAAATAAAGTTGTATAGAAATTTGAGTTCTCAGCTATAGGTGAAAAATATGAGGTTTAAATGATTATGCAGAAAAGAATTTAGAGATTCCAGGACTCTAAAATGATTTAATTGCCCACTTACGAAACCATCACCAGGGTGGTAAAAGCAAAACTGACTGAGACTCTTAGCTGGCTGCTTCCTCTTTAACAAGTATGTTCCATCAAAATAGCAGGCACAACTAATCTTTTGTTTCAGTTTGGACCTGTGTTTTTCTTCAGATGAGGGAGATGGCAATAGTAGATTATTTCCATCGTTTCAAACAGGTCAGAAACTATGGCTTTGTAAGTCATCTCCCTTCATGCCATAAATGTGAGTTTCAGATTCTGTGAAACACCTCAAGAAGCAGCCCAGGTCTCCAGTTTCTTACATTTAACAAATGAATTTTCAACATTTATTCAAATACAGTTGGTACGAGGGAGAAGCAGCTTTTAAAGGTCATTTTGAATTTTTGAATAACTTTAGATGTACTATAAAGTTACAAGAATGATACAGCATTTCACTGTAAGGCTCACCATGTTTTCCCCCAATAACATATTATACTACCCTTGATGTATTGCAATCAACAAAATGATATACTTGATTCATATTTGCATCAATTTCGTGCTAATATCCTCGCTTGTTTCAGGATCTAATCCAGGACACTGTGTTATGTTGAGTTGGATATCTTTTCCTTTCTTCTTCTGAAAAACATTTTTTTCTCAGTCCACATAGGTTCTGTAGATAGGCTGATTTGTTTAAAAAGAAATAACATTGATATCTTCCCTGGGAGCTGAGAAGCATCCATTCATGCTGCCACTCATAAGAATGTGTTTTGCTGTTATATGGAATATTTCTCTAAAATTTCCTAACAAATTTTATTATAAAATGATAAAAAATAAATTTAAAAAAATTAAAAAAAAAGAATGTGTTTCACACATCATCTTACCACCCAAGAAAGGAAGAAAACCTTCCATGGGGAGAAAACAGAAGGTTGTTTACTCCAAGGATTCATCCTAAGCCTTAAATCTATAGTCTTGAACATTTGTTACAAGGATTACTAACTATAGATAGATACTCATCCATTTATAAATTGAAGGAAATTGCTCTTCTTCCTGAAATTTAATCCAGTATTTAAAATCTTAATTACTTATAAACATTTTGATACTATTCTGTCTAAAACACAAGTGGAGACTGCGTATAAATTGGAGGGAAAGATGTGAAGGTTTTAGTCACATGGCTTGTGCCCATTGCTATGTTCTCTACATAGAGTTATATAGAAAGCAGTGGTTCTCAACTGCAGGTATTTTGTTTCCAGTGGATATTTGGTAATTCTTAGAAACATCATTGGTAGTGGCAACAGAATATATGTGGATGCTCTGGCACCTAGGAAATTAAGGCAAAGGTTGTGGCTATGTAGCCTAAAATACACAGGGCAATCAACCATAATAAAGAATTACCTAGCTTCATATATCACTAGTGCCCAGATTGAGAACTCATGGTATAGATTATGTGTAGTTTGTAAAGGGCCAATTCCTATTCTATCACCCACAAGTTTCTTTATATAGTTTTTCTCACTTTTTTTCTCCAAGTTCTCTACATTTCCTATGAATTCCTTTGGTTTGCTTTCTCTGAGAGTCTATTTTTCTGGTTCTACTAAATAGTGGAGCAGCTGTGGCTGGGAAACAGAGGAGGTGGTGCCAAAATCATCATGCCAAGTTTTTCTCAGCAGAATATATTTTAAGGATTGAAAGAGCTAGAACCTCCCTTTCAGGCTCAAATGGCTTTACAAACTCCAGTGCCTGTCAGATATTATCAATGGGTGTAGTAGTGTAGGATCCAGTGCCTCTGCTAACTTGAGATCAGTGTGAGAAAGGTGAGACTTCACTCTTCCAGATCTTCTATTTTTCTTGAGAAGCTCACACTCTAGATCTGTGTGGGAAATAAGCAAGTCTTTACATCAGTTATAAACTGTTATAAATCATTGTGCATTGATCTTCACCTGAGCAGTAGTTGACTGGATATGGCTGTTTAGTTCCTACGTGGGCTCTATTCTTGCCCATGTCTGTGGTAGACCCAGCAAACAGGCCCCTACTAATTCTTTCTTTGTGTTCATTTCTTCATTAAGTATATGAAACCCTTTCTCTTGTGTTAGTCAGTTTTCATCGCTGTTACTAAATATCCAGGTGGGGCCTGGCTCAGCCCCCAGGGCTGATGGGCTGATGGGAGATGGCTCAGCAATTCAGAGAACCAATTATTCATTCAGAGGACCCAGATTTAGTTCCACACTTGCATATGTGATTCAAAACTACATATAATCCAAAAGGATCATAACCCTCTTCTGTAGGTGAACATCAGGAATGTACACAGTACACATACATGCATTTCATCACTGATGTACATGATCTGATCAATGATGAACATAGATCAATGAATAATCAGTACCTACTGAACACATACTATAATCTAAGTACATGATATCTACAACTTTATTCTACCCACACAGCATTTCTTACAGTCAAGCCTATTATGTCTCCCATTTTACAGGTAAAGAGACTGAGGTCTGGAGAGATTAAGTAACTTGTCTGTGGGAAGTGGTAAATTCAGAACCTGTATACAGAACTCTCTAGTATAAAAGCTATTACTCTCCACCTTTGCCTAGGTGGTAGGATAAGAAAATATAGTGCCCAGCTAACAGATGTACCTGTGAGACTAGACATGAATCCTGACATGCCCAAGGTAATACAAAGTTAGAGAAAGAGGTTGTGTGGGGGTATACAACAATCTTAACTTCTAAATATTCATGAAGACTAGCATAAGTGATTGTTGCTATGACATGACAATTTGTATTTTGTGATATAATCTAATACCCATTCATATGCAATCCACAGAAAATGTATTCATTTTACAATTTCCGGAAGTGAAAATCCAAAAGTTAAACGCAAACCTTCCCATGCAAGAGAACGGAAAGGCAGTGGGACTTAGATTTCAAGTCAAATTTCGACAGTTTCCAAGAAGGTTTATTGTGAGGAATATGCTTAAGAACATATTTTCTTATGGGTGCCCAGGATGAGAAAGGAAGACAGGCAGCCAGAAGGGTTGTGTGCACAGACAGAGCAGTGGGAGAGGAGAATGGTTGAAAACAAACTATAATGAAATATATGCATATGAATTTCATAGTGAATTCCATTAGTCTATGCACTAACCTAAAAAAATTAAAATGAAAAGGAGAAAAACTTGTTGCTTCTCGTCCTGTGCTCAGTGATAGAATACTAAGTTGGCATGTCCAAGGTAGTAGGTTTCATCCCTAGCACCACAGAAAAATCTCTTAGGCTTTAATAGGTGTAGAGTTTAGTTACTCTCTTCAGTCAATTGTGTAAACTGAGGAATTAAAGGATTTTTACAAGGAAATTTTATTACTAGACCAAACACATTTGGGGATATGAATCAGCACTAACGAAAACATTACAAAGTTAAACCACCAGCAATCCTATTTGGAGAACAGATTAGAATCTTGTGTAGTTAGTGCATTTTCTGTGTATAGATAATAAGTCACAAAATCCCTAGGAGCTAGATCAGCTCTTAGATATTTAAGATATGCGTACATCATGGATAAAAGCAATCAATGCCTCTTGGCTACAGTATAACTGATTTTCCCTTTATATAAATCTCATGACTCGGAGGAAAAGCCAGGAGGTAAGAGCCTGCCTGCTTCGACCTGTGGCCAGAAACCCCGCCTGGGCCAACAGGCCTCTCCATATACAAGTAGCTCAGGGAGAAAGCTACCCGCCCACTTGTGCTGAGGAGCCAGCAACAGGAGGACTCCAGACACAGGGTCTGAAGAACACCTGGAAGAGAGAACTGGTCTCCCAGGAATATTGACATCTGAGCTTGAAGGAAAGACAAGCCACAGTCAGAGAGAGAAAGACCAGCTAACTCCAGAGATAACCAGATGGCGAAAGGCCATCTGGGGCAAGAACACAAGGAACAGAAACCAAGACTACTTGGCTTCGGCTGAACCCAGCTCTCCCACCACAGTCAGCCCTGGATACCCCAACACACCAGAAAAGAAAGACTCAGACTTAAAATCACTTATCAAGAGGATGATAGAAGATTTTAAGAAGGAAATAAATAACACCCTTAAAGAAATACAAGAGAACACAGGTAAACAACTGGAAGCCCTTAAAGAGGACGCACAAAAATCCCTTGAAGAATTACAGGAAAACACAATCAAACGGGCAGAAATACAGGAAAACACAATCAATCAAATGAACAAAACCATACAGGAATTAAAAACAGAAATAGAAACAATAAAGAAATCACAAAGAGAGACAACCCTGGAATTAGAGATCATAGGAAAGAAATCAGGAGTCATAGATGCAAGCATCACCAACAGAATACAAGAGATGGAAGAGAGAATCTCAGATGTGGAAGACACCATAGAAAACATGCACACAACAGTCAAAGAAAACACAAAATGCAAAAAGCTCCTAAACCAAAACATCCAAGATATCTGAGATGCAATGAGAAGACAGAACCTGAGGATAATAGGTATAGAAGAGAGTGAAGACTCCCAACTTAAAGGACCAGTAAATATCTTCAACAAAATTATAGAAGAAAACTTCCCTAACCTAAAGAAAGAGATGAACATAAATATACAAGAAGCCTACAGAACTCCAAATAGACTAGACCAGAAAAGAAATTCCTCCTGTCACATTATAGTCAAAACACCAAACACACAAAACAAGGAAAGAATATTAAAAGCAGTAAGGGAAAAGGGGCAAGTAACATATAAAGGCAGACCTATCAGAATTACACCAGACTTCTCACCAGAGACTATGAAAGCTAAAAGATCCTGGGCAGAGCTCACACAGACTCTAAAAGAACACAAATGCCAGCCCAGGCTGCTATACCCAGCAAAACTCTCAATAATCATAGAGGGTGAAACCAAAATATTCTACAACAAATCCAAATTTGCACTGTATGTTTCCACAAACCCAGCCCTACAAAGAATAATTCATGGGAAATGCCAACGCAAAGAGGGAAACTACACTCAAGAAAAAGAAAGAAAGTAATCTTTCAACAAACTCAAAAGAAGATAGCCACACAAACAATATAAACAACATCAAAAATAACAGGAAATAACAATCACTATTCTTTAATATCTCTTAACATCAATGGTCTCAACTCCCCAATAAAAAGACATAGACTGACAGACTGGATCCATAAACAGGACCCAGCATTTTGAGGTATCCAGGAAATGCACCTCCATATTAAAGACAAACACTACCTCAGAGTAAAGGGCTGGAAAACAATTTTCCAAGCAAATGGCCCCAAGAAACAGGCTGGAGTAGCCATTCTAATATCGGATAAAATTGACTTTCAACCAAAATTCATCAAAAAGGATGAGGAAGGACACTTTTTACTCATCAAAGGAAAAATCTACCAAGAAGAACTGTCAATTCTGAACATCTATGCCCCAAATGCAAGAGCTCCCACTTTCATAAAAAAAACTCTACTAAAGCTCAAAGCACACATTGCACCTCACACAATAATAGTGGGAGACTTCAACACACCACTATCAACAATGGACAGATCTTGGAAACATAAACTAAACAGAGACACAGTGAAACTAACAGATGCTATGAACCAAATGGGTTTAACAGATATCTATAGAACATTTCATCCTGCATCAAAAGAATATACCTTCTTCTCAGCACCTCATGGTACCTTCTCCAAAATTGATCATATAATTGGTCACAAAACAAACCTCAACAGATATAAGAAGATTGAAATAATCCCATGCCTCCTATCAGATCACCACGGATTAAGATTGGTCTTCAATGGCAAAAACAACAACAGAAAGCCCACATACACATGGAAGCTGAACAATGCACTGCTTAATGATAAGTTGGTCAAGGAAGCAATAAAGAAGGAAATTAAAGACTTCCTATAATTCAAAGAAAATGAAAGTACAACTTACCCCAACCTATGGGACACAATGAAAGCAGTGTTAAGAGGAAAACTCATAGCTCTGAATGCCTCCAAAAAGAAACTGGAGAGAGCATACACTAACTGCTTAACAGCACATCTGAAAGTTCTAGAACAAAAAGAAGCTAATACACCCAAGAGGAGTAGAAGGCAAGAAATAATCAAATTAAGGGCTGAAATCAACCAAGTGGAAACTAAAAGAACTATACAAAGAATCAACAAAACCAAGAGCTGGTTCTTTGAGAAAATCAACAAGATAGATAAGCCCTTAGCCAGACTAACCAGAGTGCACAGAGACAGTATCCAAATTAACAAAATTAGAAATGAAAACAGAGATATAACAAACTCTGAAGAAATTAAAAAAATCATCAGATCCTACTACAAAAGCCTATGTGCAACAAAATTGGAAAATCTGGAGGAAATGGACAAGTTTCTAGACAGATACCAATTACCAAAGTTAAATCACGATCAGATAAACCATCTAAACAGTCCCATAACTCCTAAAGAAATAGAAGCAGTCATTAAAAGTCTCCCAAATAAAAAAAGCCCAGGACCAGATGGGTTCAGTGCAGAATTCAATCAGACCTTCAAAGAAGACCTAATACCAATACTCTTCAAACTATTCCATAAAATAGAAACAGAAGGAACACTACCCAATTCATTCTATGAGGCCACAGTTACACTGATACCAAAGCCCCACAAAGACCCAACAATAAAAGAAAACTTCAGACCAATTTCCCTTATGAATTTCGATGCAAAAATACTCAATAAAATTCTTGCAAACCGAATCCAAGAACACATCAAGACAATCATTCACCATGATCAAGTAGGCTTCATCTCAGGGATGCAGGGATGGTTCAATATCTGGAAATCCATTAATGTAATCCACTGCATAAACAACTCAAAGAAAAAAACCACATGGACATCTCGTTAGATGCTGAAAAAGCATTTGACAAAATTCAACATCTCTTCATGATAAAAGTCTTGGAAAGATCAGGAATTCAAGGAGCATACCTAAACTTAGTAAAAGCAATATACAGCAAACCAGTGGCCAACATCAAACTAAATAGAGAGAAACTTGAAGCAATCCCACTAAAATCAGGGACTAGACAAGGCTGCCCTCTCTCTCCCTATCTATTCAATGTAGTACTTGATGTTCTAGCTAGAGCAATCAGGCAACAAAAAGAAATCAAAGGGATACAAATTGGAAAGGAAGAAATCAAGATATCAATATTTGCAGATGATATGATGGTATACTTAAGTGACCTGAAAAACTCCACCAGAGATCTGCTTCAGCTGATAAAGAACTTCAGCAAAGTGGCTGGATACAAAATTAACTCAAGCAAATCAGTAGCCTTCCTATACTCCAAGGATAAACAGGCTGAGAAAGAAATTAGGGAAATGACACCCTTCACAATAGTCCCAAACAATATAAAATATCTTGGTGTGACTCTAACCAAACAAGTGAAAGATCTGTATGACAAGAACTTCAAGTCTCTGAAGAGAGAAATCGAAGAAGACCTCAGAAGATGGAAAGATCTCCCATGCTCATGGATCGGCAGGATTAACATAGTTAAAATGGCCATCCTGCTGAAAGCAATATACAGATTCAATGCTATCCCCATCAAAATCCCAACTCAATTCATTGTAGACCTAGAAAGAGCAATTCTCAAATTCATATGGAATAACAATAAACCCAGGATAGCAAAAACTATTCTCAACAATAAAAGGTCTTCTGGGGGAATCAGCCTCCCTGACTTCAAGCTGTACTACAGAGCAGTAGTGATAGAAACTGCATGGTACTGGTACAGTGACAGGCAGGTTGATCAATGGAATAGAATCGAAGACCCAGAAATGAACCCACACACATATGGACTTGATCTTCGACAAAGGAGCTAAAACCATACAGGGGAAAAAAGACAGCATCTTCAACAAATGGTGCTGGATCAACTGGCGGTCTACATGTAGAAGATTGTGAATTGATCCATTCCTATCTCCCTGCACAAAGCTCAAGTCCAAGTGGATCATGGACCTTCACATAAAACCAGATACACTGAATCTAATAGAAGAGAAAGTAGGGGAGAGTCTCGAACACTTGGGCACAGGGGAAATGTTCTTGAACAGAACACCAATGGCTTGTGCTCTAAGGTCAAGAATTGACAGATGGGACCTCATAAAATTACAAAGCTTCTGTAAGGCAAAGGACACTGTAATTAGGGCAAAACGGCAACCTGCAGATTGGGAAAAGATCTTTACCAATCCTACATCTGATAGAGGGCTAATATCCAATGTATACAAAGAACTCAAGAAGCTAGACTCCAGAGATACAAATAACCCTATCAAAAAATGGGGAAGTGAGCTAAACAGAGAATTCTCAACTGAGGAAAATCAAATGGCTGAGAAACACCTAAAAAATGTTCAACATCCTTAGTCATCAGGGAAATGCAAATCAAAACAACCCTGAGATTCCACCTCACACCAGTCAGAATGGCTAAGATCAAAAACTCAGGTGACAGCAGATGTTGGCGAGGATGTAGAGAAAGAGGAACACTCCTCCATTACTGGTGGGAATGCAAGTTGATACAACCTCTCTGGAAATCAGTTTGTCGGACCCTCAGAAAATTGGACATAATACTACCTGAGGACCCAGCTATTCCACTCCTGGGCATATACCCAGAAGATGCTCCAACATGTAATAAAAACACATGTTCCACTATGTTCATAGCAGCCATATTTATAATAGCCAGAAGCTGGAAACAACTCAGATGTCCCTCCACAGAGGAATGGATACCGAGAATGTGGTACATTTACACAATGGAATACTACTCAGCTATTAAAAACAATGACTTCATGAAATTCGTAGACAAATGGATAGATCTTGAAAACATCATTCTGAGCCAGGTAACGCAGTCACAAAAGAATGAACATGGTATGTACTCACTGTTAAGTGGTTATTAGCCTAAAAGTTTGATATACCCAAGAGTCACTTCACATGAACAGTAGTACTGAGTATGAGGTCCCAGATGGAGGGCTTGGAGAAAGGACTGAAGGAGCTGAGGGATTGTGCAGCCCCAGGGAGGTAGCAACACTGGCAACTGGCCTGACCCCCCATACTTCTGGAGACTGATCCCCCAACTAAAGAATACACATGGAGGGACCCATAGTGCTGGCCACAAAGACTGCAGAGGAGGGTCTTGTTACCCGTCAGGGGGAGGAGAGGCCCTTGGGCCTGAGGGTGTTATATCCCCCAGTATAGGAGAATGTCAAGGAGGGAAGAGGAGAGTGGGTGGGGGGTTGGGTGTAGAGGTGGGTTGGATAATATCCTCATAGAGGCAGGGGGAGGGCGGAGGGAATGGGGAGGTTCCAAACGGGAGATCTGGAAAGGGGGAAACATTTGAAATGTAAATAAAGTATGAAAATAAAAAAAAAAGAAAAAAATAAATAAATAAATCTCATGACTCCAGAGGTTAAAAATCCTACTATTTTCTATTTGTGGGAAGAAAATGTTTGGGGGATATTTTGGAAGGAAAGGGGTATTAAATGTGCCTGTTAACTATATTGTGGTGTTCTTTCACTTCTAAAAACTCACAGAGGTTGAGGAGGAATTGGGAACATCTACAGCCCCGAGAGGATCCCAGGAATGCTCATTACATTCAGAGTGCTTATTCTGTTATTTCCTGCTATCAGAGTCTTGTTTTGTAAATTTTATTGAGTGGTATCACTTTTTACTACATGCTTTAGTATGTCCTGCAAGACAAAATTCTTAATCCACTTGTAAACAGTACCCTTGGGTATGAACTCCATCTTTGTTATTTGAGCCCAGTGTGGATTCCTGGTCCATACCTCCTGTGTGGTAAGCTGAACAATCATAAAACATGTTCTGGCAAGGATAAATACCAGTATTTTATGATGACATCCCAGGAATTCAATCACAGCTGCCAACCAATGTGAGTGGTATCTTTACTATTTGGTGAGTTAAGGAGAATAATAAGTACATTTGTTAAAAGTATCATATGCTAAAATGGACTATTCCCCTTTTTACAGTAACACATTTGAAATAACATCAACATTCATCAATGAATGAATGAATAATTAAATTATGGCATAGGCATACTGTAAAATAATGTGAAAGCCCCAGGCAGAAAGTAGATCTGAATTTATGGACATGTATCAAGCTCCACATTAAGAATTTTATACACATTGTTTCATTAAAATCCCACAACAGAACCATGCAGTTCTCACTGTTTAGGTACGAACATTGAGATTTATGCAACATTTTGCAGGTTGTAAATGGAATGGTAGTAGTAAGGCCTGAATTCCGTCAGCCACCAAATAGATTTCCTTTTCCAATTACACTGTAGTTACTTATAAATGTCAATGCTATATGTGTGTATAGTTGATTCTATCATGAAGATTTTGTTCAAGATCAACAGTGACTCGCATAAACATGGAGAATAGGAAAAGACTTATGTAATAGTAAAAACAAACACATCTGGACATCAAAGCTGAATTACATATGGAAGAGAACTGTTTCTAGTTCATCCCATGATTGAAAGAACATTTAATAGCATATTTCAAGTCTGGTTACATAGGCTACAAGTTGGGGATCTTTCAAGTGTTCTCAGTTTATACCTCTGTTTACAGTGTTGAATTCTACGAGTGAAGTATGAAGTCAACTGTAATTGTAATGTGAAAATCACTTGAATACTTATTTTATTTCTTTTTAAAATTTCTTGTTCTTTTACTATTCACAGATGGACAAAAGAGAAAGAAATCTTTGAGAAAGAAGCTGGATTCTTTGGGGAAGGAAAAGAACAAAGACAAAGGTAAAGGACCAAATAACTAAAGCCAAAGCATTGTGTAGGGAGCATGCTGGTTGGATTGGGTTGAGATTTTGTATTGCATAGATTTATGTGGTTGGGCTCTGTTATGTCAACTCCATTTCCATAACGGAATGTCATTGAGAGTCATTTGAGTCATACTTTTTTGTATGAGTATCCCTGTTCTGAACTGATGAGTTCAGCTGGTTTGAGCAGTTGGTGACCACAGCCAAGGTTGTGGTTCCAATGAATCTGTCCAATCAGCTATGCTTAAAGAGGACCAGCGTTGAGTAGCCATGGACAGCATGCCTAATACTAACCAGCTGTTTGGCAAATAAAGACAATTAAGCAGGACTAATGAAATGAGAAAGAGTTTGGATTCACCTACTATGACTACAGAAAAGAAACAGTCTGCATCTCGTGGCTTACTGAAGGTAAGCCATCTGCAGTAATTTTGTTAGATCACAAGATACTTGGTTTGGGTCCCATATGTTTTCAGCAATTACTGACTTTCATCATACTGATTTGTGTCCATTTCCCTAGCTATTTAGGGAAATGACACTTGAACCATTCTTTCAGACACATTTGTGGTCAATTTGAGTTTGCACTCGTTAGTTGTAAAGGTCACCTGGACCCCATTACTACAGTCTATTATTTTATGACTTGTTCTTATAGTCTTATGTACACTGATTGTTAAATGGTATAATTGTGTAAACATATGCTCATTTTATGTGCCACAATGGATGAATGTTGAATGAAGAAAGTCATATGTCTCACTTTGAAGTTCTCATTTATAATTGCATTTATGCTTATAGTGAAAAGCAATGTTTTTTTTAAAATAAATGCAGTACAAATTGCATTTGATGAGCCTTATTTCCAAAAAGGATACCAATCTATACACACATTGCTTAAACTGTGCTTTAAGGGTTATGATATTTGATTCATGACATTGGATACAACATATGCTAAAGAATAGAAATCACTGTTTTCCATCCCTTAGAATGTGGTCTTTCTTCCTTGGTGCTAGGGACAATGTAGCCTGGAAAAACATTGTGGCATATGTTGTACTATGCAGTGTGAGATGTTTAGCATCATCCTTGGTCTATGCTAACCAAGTGTCAGTAACATTTCCTGTAGCCAGACTGTGCTCAGTCTTCTAAATGTGAACCTCGAGCTGGACAAAATGGGATAAAAATGTTAATAATCCATACCTGTAGCTGCAAGATAAAATCATGTTTGTAATGATTAAATATCATATGGCCCAAGGCATAGGGATGAAGCTCAGTAGTAGAATACTTGTCTGGCATGCACAAGACCAATCACTCTGTGCCAAGAATCTCCCAAAATACAAACAAAAGTACACTTAATGGCCAGATCCTTGCAACAGTGAATCCATGTGCATTGATATGCAAGGATGTCTCAGGCATGAGCTTATTTTTTTGTTGTTGCTTTTACAAACTTCCAATATATAAATTCTATCATGAGAACTGTGAACATCTACTCAGCGGAATATGAACTTCTTCAGCAGAATTTGCGACGAGAATAATGAAGACAAAGGTTGCATAGCCATTGTCTGATAAATTTTAACTATATTTATTATATATTTGATGATTTATTGCCCTCATTTTTTGTGTTTTAACTTTTATAATGTAACAAGTATATATTATAGTATATTATATTATGATCGTATTCATCACCCTTACCTTCTCTCATCCTCTTCAGCTGAGACCTCCTTCTTCCTAACTAGGCCTCTTCCTATGTCTTTTATTTGTGCATGTCTTATAAAGATATGCACAGATGCTATATGTTCATGAGTGCAATGGACATGCCATATGCAGAAGACAGCATCTCACAAAATTATTTCCCAGCCTCTAGATCTTACATTCTTTCCACTCCATCTTCCTCAATGTCCCCTAGGCTTTAAAGGAACAAAAAGTACTTACAAGTACTTTTGTACTTAGCTACAATAGAACAATCCCCATTCATGGTGGAGACATTCGAAAGACATTCCATCCATGACACAATTGTGGCTAATAGCAAACCTATCTACAACATACTTCTCTGTGTATACATGAATACCTATGGAAAAGTATAATTTATTAATTAGGCAGAGTAAAAGACTAACAAACATAACCATCACTAAACCAATTATTACAATGTGCTGTGATAGAAACCATTTAAAACATATGACTTTACTATTTGGTAATTTTCCATTTAATTTTACTGCAGTTTGTTGTGGATAAATCAAAAAGTGAAGAGAACTATATGAACAATTAATTATTGTTTGACTTTGCTTTACTCTAGGATAATGATATTGATGTTGAGATTGACACACATTGAAGATGTTAGGTGGTTCTTTAGAAAGTACCCTTTCAAACTATGATTTGAAGGATGAGTTATTTTTTTGGCAAGGAGAGACTGAAGTTTGCATTCTGTGTGTGTGTGTGTGTGTGTGTGTGTGTGTGTGTGTGTGTAGACTAAGTAAAAGCTTGGTGGAATTCTGTATTGACATACAAGAAGATGAGTGGAGAAAGCTCCTGGTGGTTCAAAAGAAAGAGCCCATCATCCATCTATCTAAGGAGAAGAGTACCAAGATTAACTGCTGTATCAAGTTTGCTTTATGAGTTAGCTTTGGTGTTTAAAAAAAGGTATTCTAGAATTAACTGACGAGTTACTCCATGACAGCTCTTCAAAACATAAAACCTTGTCCATGTCAACCCTGGAAGCCATTGCCTGGCTATTTTGGGAAACAGAACCTCGGGATGACTGTGTGCTGATGTGGCACATTATTTCCTTCCCTTTGAATATAAGTGTTTGGGTTAATAACAGACGCACATGTGAAAAATGATCATCATGAATTCAAGGGGGAAAGAAGGAAAACAGGAAGCTCTGAATGACCTCCTGGGTTAGGCCATCTAAAAATAAAGAGGAGGAGCTCTTCACAGATGAACTGCTCTTTCAGTAAAATAGAAGTGATTCACAAATATTTGATATGCTACTGTATTAATCGATTCCATCAACATGAATCATGTCCTGCGTGATATTTAATTGCTTGATATAAAAATATACAGCAGATCATATGACATCCCTGCATCCACAACGCAACTTTAAAAAAATGTCCATCTAACTTTCGGTTTCTATATGGTAACTAATTTAAGGTTGACATTGGTTTGCAAAACAATTTCGTACTGAAGATTTCCAAGTCCCTAATCTCTTGTAGTTTAATTATTTGGCAAACAAAAAAATTTTCAGAAACTCAGACTTTTTTTTGTCTCAAAAAACCCCCAGATTTTAAGGGAGAGCTAATTTTATATAAAAACCCCTACTTTAATCCAGTTTCTAAGCTTGCCTAATCACGGTACATGGGAGCTAGGTATTACTATAGCATAATTGTCCCATGGGACACTGACAGACTACCAACAACAAAAGATCAGTTCTATTGTGGCATCTTTTTTTTTTTTGTACCAAAATCAGATTCTGTAATATCTTACGGTTACTCACAGTCTAGATCACTATACTCTATATTCTATTTTTGCTTCACATTAAATATTAATACAAAAAGTAAGAATTAATTACATGTAGAAATTCTCCAAGGAAATGGATTCAATACTGTCATTAAAAGCCATCATTATGGGCTATGAACATCACTCAATAGCTAAAGTGATTACCACACAAGTGTGAGAGTCTGAATCAGAATCTCAGAACCCACATTATAAAAGCCAGATTTGGCAGTGCATGCCTATAACACCAGAAAGGATGAAATGGGAGGTCAAGACAGTGGATTCCCTAGAAACTTACTGCCCAACTAGCCTGAAAAACTTGGCAAATTTCCATGTTAGTCAGATATCTGTTCTCAAATGAAAGGTGGTAAGGACCTGAGGAGAGAAATCATTTTTTTCCTGATCTCCTCATGTGCATATGCAAATCCAAATGCCCAAGAACATGAACACAAAATGTACACAGACACACTGACACAGACAGACACATGCACGCGCACACACACACACAATGCTCATACACACACGATCATACACACAAGAAATTATTAGAGATGATAATGATCCAGATGCATGTACTTCCAGAGAAAGGAAGAAAGCATCTCAGGCTAGCTCAGAGAACTTTCTGTACTTGACCATAACTTTTGATCTCCATGATAATAGCATTATGACATCATCAAATATACTAAAGAAGAAGCAACTTCATGGTGTTTTAAATTAGACTATCATGCTACACTGTATGACATGAAATTGGAGTGGAGCCAACAACAGCACAAAGGAAAGGAGGCTGGACAGTTTGAAAGCTATTCAGAAATCCAGGAGCAAAGCAATGATACCATGGAATGATGATTATGGTGGAGGCAGAGAGAAGTAGATAAAAAAAAAGATAGCATGAAGATCGTATGGCAAGATGATGAAATAGAAATGAAATATGAAAAGGAGAGAAGTGCTAATGTATGACTTTCAGAAGTCTTATTTGCCCCGGTGAAGAGCAGACACCCCTAACAATCCAAGCAAATCTAGTAAGCAAAGACTGGGAGTGAGACATGCCCTGAGGACATACAGGTAGGTGTAAAGAAACATTGATGAGTGGAGGACAAGTGAGAGCTAAAGATAGAAATGAAGTGTAAATTCCCAGGAAAACAAGGTACAGTATAGGACTACGGGAATGGGTGACAAAGATGATATACAGGCAAAGGTCAGAAGAGGGGAAGAGGACAAAGAAATATGAGAATGGAGCGTCATGTGAGCCACTGAAGTGGACTGATAAGCCATGAAGTTTTATGGAAGATTGGGGGTTTAAATGTGAGTCAAAGTCAACAATAGAAGAAAACAACCATGAGTAAAGGACAAAGAGAAGCTTGTGGTGGTAAGCTTCTGCCAAAGGTAGGAGGGTGGGGCTAGGAAGGGAACTGTTGGGAGTAAAGAGGGAAACTCATCACCTTTGACCCCATGTTTCATGAGAAGGAAGAGACAAGCACTGCTAATATTCTGGTGCACCACATGGCTCAGATTACAGCATAATACTATTTGTCCCTAGCCACAGCACAGTGAGTTTTAGGTTATATCTCTGTCATTAAAAAAGTCCTATTATCAAGTTTACTAGCTTCTATCTTTGCAAAGAATCTTCAGGTTTCTCTGACATCCTCACCAAAAAAACAAGCAAGCAAACAAACAAAAAGTTTTGAACTCAGATAGGCTTATAACCCAATGCTTTGTTGGCAAATAAATATTTTTTTTTCCAATAGAATTTTGATGTAGTTTTTATTTCAAAATAGCTGTACTTTTAAGAAGAAAAATATCAGAAGAAAATGACTTCAATTGTTTCTTCTTTAATTTGTATTTGATTATTATAATTTACAAACACTGTGATATACTTTCAGATACTAAAATCACAAGATTAGAGGAGCTGTAGTGATAGCTCAGTGGTTAAGAGCATGAACGACTCTTTCAGAAGACTCAAGTCCAGCTTCCAAATCCTAAACAGTGACTCACAACTACATGTAAATCCAGCTCCAGAGGATTCAAAGCTCTTTTCTGGCCTTTGTGAACACTTGCATGCACATGCACACACCTACAAATAGACAAATTGCGGGCTCCAAAGTAAAATTTCTTTTTTTCCCAAAGATACTGGAAATCACTAAATAAGTATGATTGGGTTTCCTTATATAGAAAAACTGTTTATGAGAGGACCAATGATCCCCCATTGTAGAACAGTCTCTGTCATGCACATGCCTACATTAGCAGACCCATGTCACATGATCTATTTCAACGTCTTCTTTGTTGTTTCTATATTCAAGTCATACCTGTATATCCTATGTGGCTGTCCAAACTTTGTGAAGAATATCTGATTATTATAAGAACACAGACTCTCATCTGGAACTGATCTTTGCCTCTAGTTTTGCTGGTGATAGGAATGTAGTAATAATCTTACCTCAAAGAAGAAAGGCATAACATTTTTGATTGGCATATGCCCCATAGTTCACTGATAGAGCAAGCTCCTCTGAAAAATCCCCAGACGAACTTAGGATATTTTACTTCAAAACAAGTTGCACCTTTTGATGGGATCAGAAGTATATTCCTTTAAAGTACCATTTCTCTTCTTAATGGACACTTGGCTATTAGCCTAGTTTAAAATGTTACCATGGATCAAGCAGGAAAACCTTTTAAAGGCTCTTTCCACCTGGTTTAATGTTAGCTTTTTGCTAAAAGAACAAATAACCTTAGAGTTATTTTCCCTTGATCATTGCAGTTTCAATTACGGGGCTTATCAAAAAACAGGACTCTCCTAGGCTCCAATTTGCTGAGGCTGCTAAGAGATGTAATGTTGATTCTAATAAGAGTAATGTACTTAATTGAATATTAATACTTTCTGTATAAATCTAAAATGCTACTAATAAAATGTCCATCTGTGAGTATTTAATATATATGAATACTACAGACAGTAACTATATATTGCAAAATGAAGTCATAGAGTTCTGTATTGTGCCTCTTTCCCAAATGATCCCTAATAAAGAATTCCAAATGTATCCTGGGTCTCCCACTTCTGCATCCGATCATCAGGAAGCCTGAGTACAGATCATAAAGGGATTGCTGTAACCCAGATGGGTGAAAGTAGGAGGTAGGGACACAGGACAAAAATGGGGGAAAAGCAAACTTCTTAAAGTGTTCCTAAATTGCTTTTCTGCCCTTAGGTCATTATTTCCTACACAGTCTTAAGGTATACCTTAAAGTATATTGACTGATTTTCAACCATGGATTCATTCTTCTCTCTATTACTCACATGAGAGTCAATATCTTATAATTATTTACATGTCTGATTTTGCATATCTCCTCCCTACCTCAGAACCCCTCTTGAGAAAGGATTTGGGATTTTTTACAGCAGCTTCCCCCCCCCCAAGTTTGTGAAACTTGACATAGCAAATAGTAGGTGCCAATCAATGTATGTTGTGGTTTTCTTATGCCCTCAAAGACTTCTAAAGCATATAAATTGGAGAGTAACAGTTTACAGAGATGTGTGCTCATGAGCATGAAGTACTGTTTATATTCTGTTCAAATGTCAAACTTCTTAGGAAATTATTTCCTTTAAAACAGACTTGAGTACCTGAAGAAATATTAGAGACCTGCAATTCAAAAATGTGTATTTGTTCCTACTAGCTTCTTTTACTGAAATGGAAACTTGAGCCATTTTGCTCAACAATACGAGGCCATCTCAATATTCTGATTGATGAATCAATTGTTTGGAAAACAATAATTTGACTATGTCTTCTTTTCTGAATGAGCTATGAATGAACATGCTATCCTGTCTGGACCCTCCCTGGATGTAAATATTTGATTTTTTTCCTGGCAGAATTCATCCCACAGGCATTTGGAATGCCCTTATCCCAAGTCATTGCTAATGACCGGGCATATAAACTGAAGCAAGACTTGCAGAAGGAGGAGCAGAAAGATGCATCGGATTTTGTGTCTTCTCTCCTCCCATTTGGGAATAAAAGACAAAACAAAGAACTCTCAAGCAGTAACTCATCTCTCAGCTCAACCTCAGAAACACCAAATGAGTCTACGTCCCCAAACACTCCGGAACCAGCTCCTCGGGCCAGGAGAAGGGTGAGTTGTCCAGGATCTCCTTTGACTCTGAAAAACCTGAAAATGAGTGAGGTTGCCCTTTGAATCTCTACTACCATGAAAACTGGACACATTATAGATATCTCTTGCTCTACGGAATAACCAGTAGTGTCCATGTGTCAGCTAACACTCCCTTTCCCTCCTGGGTAACTTTATACCCAAACATTCAGCACTACAGCCATTGATGCTGGTCTTTTGTTATATCCTACTATCTTGCTGGACTTCCTGCTCAATAAGACAATTATACCCAGCAACCTATGGGCCACATACATGCAAGACTAGCTATGAATATGCCAAAACACAAATCCATAAAATTATTTAAAACATTATGAGAATGCTTTGATCATTTTGTTTTGTAACTCAACTATGTAGCTCTTGAACATGAACTTTATACAGTATTTATATGGTATTATACTATCACAATGCCATATATATATATACATACATATGTATATATATATATCATACATATGTATATATATATATATGTATGATATATACATATATCATACTTGAGCTGCAGATTACACCACCTTTATGTTAAATACAAGAGTCTTGAGGCCAGGGTCCAGCGTTTCTGTTAATTTTTTTCAATACTATTCTTAGGATGTACCTGGATGAATGAATTAGCTGCAACATTTCAAAAATCAATGAGAGATTTGGATTTTTCTTTTCAATAGAATTTTTCTCCCCTTAAATAGAGCTGTACAATTCTATGCAGTCTTGTTCAAATCCATGCTGAATCAATATGGTGCCAGTGATGCAGTGGGCATTACATTCTAGGCTCTGGGATCCTTGCCTGTTAATTGCAAACTTACAAAAGAAAGCTGAGTTTGCTAAGCCACATGAGTGTCACTGTATGTCCCATGTCCCTGAGAGACATTTCCCTTTCCTTTAAGCTTTGGGCTGGAATATTTGCCACCTCCAGTCATTAAAGACTGCCCTAGTTAAATATACAAGCAGACCTCCATTTATAACTCATATTTCTTAATCAGCTATCAACATTTAAGAGCTCTTCCAAAGTATAAGAAGACCCAAGGCCCTGATATTTTTTTATGGTATTGACTATGATTCAGAGGAAAAACTGATGAAATTATGGAATATTTGAATTTTCCAGATGAATTTGTTCTTCTAAGCCTGCAATTGTCTTAGACTGTTTATAAATTCAAATAACAGTAGCACCAAAAACTCAAGAGATTTTAAGAACCTAGGACTTAGGCATTGGACTTCCTAAATGTCCCTTTCTCTGTACAGACCCTACCAGGACTCTAATAGCTAACTTCTTACCACACATTTTATCCAGGATGGATGGCTGTAATCTCCTATATGTTGGGGTTACAGGCATATACCACAACATCCAGTTGGAATCTACTTATGTTTAAAATGTACTTCCTAGAGCTATAGTTGAGGGTTTTGTTATTTACAAGACTTCTATAACTTTACCTCATTCATTGAATATGCATTTCATGTTTCAAAAAATGAAGTGGTTGAATCAAAATATTTTAATTATATGTTTGCCATCTCTTGTCTTCCACTTGGAAAAAAAAGTCTGTGTATTGAAATTGTAACTAACTATACTTACCCTGCATTGTAGAGATTTCCTAACTCGTTCAAAGTGCATTTAGTTTTTCCTCTTAATATGTCAGCAATAATCAAGTATGTCAGCAATTAAAAAAACATAACTACATCAAGAAGTATTATCTTTCGAGAGTTATGGTCCTCCATGAATTTTTGTTGGGTGGCCTCTGCAAGCAGCTGGTTTTTGTTCTGTTGCCTACCCTCTTCTTCAAGTCTATGCATCACTTACAGGGCGCCATGTCAGTGGATTCTATCACCGATCTGGATGACAACCAGTCTCGACTCCTAGAAGCTTTACAACTCTCCTTGCCTGCTGAGGCTCAGAATAAAAAAGAAAAGGCCAGAGATAAGAAGCTGAGTCTGAATCCTATTTACAGGCAGGTCCCCAGGCTGGTGGACAGCTGCTGTCAGCATCTGGAAAAACATGGTAAGTAGACTTGTCATCAGCCATCAGTGATCCAAGCATCATCCTTATACTCAATTCTGTGTTCCTTTGAACAAGTGCTACACAAACCTTCCTTTGATGGATAAAGTGTACCAATGTAAGTGTTGACTTAAGAAGTTCCTGCGATCAACAAGACTAGACGGTGTGATGCTATTTGAAATCCTCCAACCCTAAGAGTCTTCACAAGAGGCTCTGAGAAATTATTTTAAGAAAAGGATCAGAGCAAAGTCCCATGGATGGTCTTATATATTGTGTTTATTTACAACATTTCTTTTTGACAAAAGGAAAGCTTTGCCTTTTGGAAATATCAATTCTTAACATCTCCAGCCATCCCTTTGCAACTCAATTCCTATTAACAGGATGACTTTAATATGATGAATAGTTCTTTGATTTGTTTCTGAAATTTAGATATTTGGCTCATCAAAATCCCATATTCATCACATCTTTATGCGCAACAGATTTACCACACACTATTGACCTGGGAAAATATCCTTCATTGCTTATTTACTTGAACCATGATGTGTTTGTTCACATTTTGTGAAGCAAAATGAACAAGAGTTTTCTGGGCCTCTTGGTACAGACACTCAATCCCAGATACATAGGAGGCTGGGCAGGAAAAAATCAAGTTCAAGATCTTCCTGTGTCTTCTTGTGTTCAGGGTGAGTTCAAGGTTTTCCTGGGAATCCTTGTGAAATTCTATCTCAAAATGAAAGCTAAAAAGAGAGTTCGGGATGTTTCTGAGTGGTGTAGCACTTGCCTAGAATGCACATTGGCCCAGGTTAATTCTCAGTCCTACAAGAAAGAAAGAAAATGAGGAAAAGAAGGAAATATAAAACAAAATGTGAACATTGTCATTTATTTCCTAATCATGAAAACAGAGTTTTGTAGAAAACTATTAAAGAGAGATTTAAATTGCTTAATCAAGTCAGTATGTGTAAAAATCACTGGATAAAGAAATGACTTAAATAAATATATTTAAACATTAAGTTTGGTTTTCAGGACAGAATATTTTATACATAGTTTTGACCTAAAGATAATAAAACTTAAGCTGATCAACTATTCAAGGTTTTGTCTTTATTCTAGCTGCTCATAGTATTTCTATCAGATGAATCTAGACTAATCCGATACACATTCAAATTCAAATAGATAATTGACTTGAATACTCCAAACAAACAGCAAAACTAGAAAACCTTAAAACTTCAAAAAGTAAAGTGTTTCATATAGTATTTTAGATGTTGTTTTTGTATAACTATGTGACTCTGTCTTAAAACAAAATAAGACAAGCACCACCTTAAAAAGCATTTCTTCCTTAACACTTTCTTTGCTTGTTTTTGAAATGACTAGTAGAGGACACATATCACCTTAGTCTTTTAAGTATTTATCAAAGACCATTTCCCCACCCTCTCCAAAACTGTTCTTGAGAATTGTTATTAGCTCCATCTATATTTATGTACCCAACCATTCTTTACTTATATATAATTTCAAATATCTCCTCTATCCTTAATTCAAAATTCTTTAAGCATCTCAATTTTCCAGAAGCTTTCAAAAGGCAGACAGAAGAGTAAATGGGAGTTAAGGGATGCTTTTGGGATTCATGCTGAGTTTAGGGTAGGACCCACTGCTTATTGTGCCTGTCTTTGTTTTGTGACATCTCTAAGCCTGAGATTCAGGTACTTCTGGGTCAGGTTTCCATTTCAGTATCTGATGACAAGGGGAGAAAGATGATCACATCAGTTCTTGGGACAGGATTCAGCAAAGTTGCAGTTCTTTGTGAAATCAATGTCTTTTTCAGTGCCCACCCATTTTTATACAGTGACTGCCTTAAATCCTGGTTATAGAATAGCTAAACTGTTCATTGTCTGTGAGGAAAATTACTGTAAGGGTTAAGCCAGAAAAAAAAAAAGCATTTCAAAGGCAGTCATGTGTTCTACTTAAAAAAAAAATAAACCCAATTCAAAAACTAAAACATATTAGAATTGATTGAGGCACACCAGAATTATTGCCTTGTAGGAAATTGCTATGATTGAAGGAATAATCTCAGAAATGGGCATTTCAGAATAGTTTGGAGGAATCTACCTAAATCAACAGCCCTACCTGTGTGACAGTTCCCTTATGATACCTTTATTTTCTAGAAATTCATGTACTCAGAATAAGAAATATAAACTTAGCTGAAGATAATATTTATAAATTGATATGTTTTTCTACTTTGCATATAGAAGAGTCATCAAGTCTATTCATAACCTGTCTTTCTCTAAATAATAGTACATATCAGATTATTCTAAGTATTCTGTATGTACTAATTAATCAAATCAGTACATACATTTTGAAGAAGGTACTTAAGATCATTTTACGGAGGAAAAAATATGATGCTGTATCCTACTCTGAATTGAATATCATTTCTCGGTTTCCCAAAGTAATAGAAAATATAAATTAGGTTGGGTGTTAGTCTCAGATAGGATGCAAATTATTAACAGTAATAAGGAGGTGGAGTAGACACTTTACCCCCAAGCAAAGTGTCCATAGTATACATGTAAATCAGCAATAACCAGCCATATGATACAATTCTCTCAAAATCATCTGGAACTTCAGAATGACATTTTTAAGAAACAGAACTGATAAATGGGATGTTTATGCTATTGTATTTTCAAACAAAAATTTAAAAAGTAAAAACCCCTTGGAAATCCAACTAAAAAGTGTTAATACTTAGGGCTAGAGATATATCTCAGTAGTTAAGAGCACATGCTGCTTTAAAAGAGGACCTGGGGTCAGTTGCCAGTTTTCACAAAGTAGCTCACAGCCATCCTTAACTCCAGGTTCAGAAGATCTGAGTCCCTCTTGTGGTCTTCCCAGACACCAAGGATGCGGTGAAACAGATGTATGGAGGCAAAATAAGCACATAAAATAAAACACATAAAATAAATACTTAATATCAAAACACAAATAAAATTATTATTGATATAAATCAAGAATCATTGATACCATGTAATAATAAAATAATTGATAGTAATGTAAATGATACATACAGAATGCCTATGTCATACATAAAGGCCGTATGAAGAGAACCACTAAGCATTTACTTTATTGTTTCTGGATAGAAAAAAGTAAGGCTATAATGTTCTAAATTATTTCCATTTACTGATATATTGTATTAGTCATAATTCTTTCAGTCACAGATGAAAGAAACCCTGGTGAAAGTAGATTAAAGACATTGTTGCCCTACCTGATCCAATACCCTGAAATCCTTATTTATATGCCGAGAGTCTGAATGCATGATTTAAGTAATATTATGAGGGCTCTCTGTTTACTGGCTTTACTCTTAGATCAACTATATTCATGTGGTTTCAAATGGCCACTAGCACTTCCAGTCTAGCACCTGTGTCATACCTGATTATGAAGAGAAAATGGACTAACAGTAAAATCAAAAAAGTAGGTGATACTTCTCAGTGGTGATGATGAAGGCTCCTCAAGAAAATGGAGGCCACCTATGGGTGTCACATGCTTTTTATCCCAGCATTCAAGAGGCAGCAACAGGTAGATCTTTGTGAGTTAGAGATCAGCCTAGTTCACATAGTGAGACCCTGCCTCCAAAAGAAAGAAAGAAAATGGAGAAACACCTGTGTTTTCTGAAGGACGAGTACAATATATCCTTACCCCTGATAATCACACCTGGCCATAAAAACACTGTGCTTTATTTAAATCTCATGTTGTTGGGAAGTAAAGGGAAGAAGGGACACATATAAATGACATCATGAAATATCCAAATCTAGACAGTGGGGATATCTCCAGGGGGAACTCAATGCTATTTCGTCACCAGATCCATAGTATAGGGAGATTGAAAAATTAAAGGAAGAAGAAAAGACAGATTAAGATTCACAATTTGTGAACTTGATGTGGATGTTGCCCGAAAATTCAATGCCATTATATGACTACTGTTGAAATTTACAATCTGTGCTAGTGAGATTGTTGGATTTTTTTGAAGATCAAATTTTTAAAAGAATTTTTATTATACTTTATTTTATGTCTTTGTGTGGGTCTGATATTATCCTTGTATAGCATGTGCATGCAGATATATGCAGAGGACATCTACAGATAGATATGGAGAGATGATATACAGATGATATAGGTAGATAGACAGATAGATACATAGATATAGATATATACAGAGAATGCCACTGCTCTCACCTGCTGGTAAGACAGTTTTCATGTATATACAATTTTCTTGTAAATGTTATCTAAAATGGATGCAGGATAGTGGGTCCAAATTATCTCCAAATTCATACTCTTGCATTCTCTTATAAATAGTCCTACTCTGAAGTACCCTGTGTGCATATCTTTGTTCACCTTTTCTATCATCTTAGACTCATGTCATATATTTAGAATTATAGGGCTCTTGGCTATAAAGAAGATCTCTCTGACCTATAACATCAATAATCACACAGGAGAAAATATCATCTCAAACATTTAGTATAAAATAACTCTGACGTTTAAAGGTCCAGCTATGTATTTGGAGAAGATGAATAAGTTGTCAGTGAATACTGTGCAGTCACTGCTGGTCTGCAGGTCACATCTCTGTACAAACATTCTGCACTGTTTCTACATTGATTTTATTTAGAATCTTAAGCAAAAAAGAAAAAAAGAGAAAAAAAGAAAAGAAAAAGAAAAGACTTTTGATTTTATTTGCTTATTTACAGGCCTCCAGACAGTGGGGATATTCCGAGTTGGAAGCTCAAAAAAGAGAGTAAGACAAGTAAGTGAACACTGAATGTTGTCTGTTTCAACTAGCATTTAATGTAATTACTAGGGAGAAACTTCAAGTTTATATAGATTCCCTTCTGGCTGTCTTTTTCCTTACCCTCCAACCGACTATAATATAATTAAGACCCAGGAGAAGAAATACCACTCAGAACATTGGAAAGATGGAGTTGTGATGAAACAACTGTAAGATAATGTCTGGACATGTCCCTTGTGTGCTCACCTAAAGGAAACTATTCGATAAAAATATCTCTGAAGCAGGAAAAGTAGGAAATTCAAAATATGCCTAACTAATTAGCAGGTGATAGCAAATAGAAAATAATACAGTACTGGCCAATTATATCAAAGTCTTATAGGAAATGCCTTACACACTCTCATCTACTCTGATGCTACATTTATGCCATTACTTTTGCAGAAGTAAAAGCTTTATAAGATTCTGTGGAAGCACTGGTCCATGGTTCATTTATTATGATAAGACTATTTTTTTTCTAGTCTTGCACTACATTCTTGTGGCAGAAATTTGATATTAGATTGTTAAAGATAGCTTCCTTTGATCAGATAGGTATTTGGGGTTGTGATGGCTTTCATAAAAGGCAACCTGTCCTTTAACAGAACTCATTTGCTGGGAAGTTGCTTCAGTTGGATGAAGCTAAAAATTATTTATTCATATGTTGAAGTAAATAATACCTTATCATGTACCTTTTCATTGTTAAGATAAAGGTTTTTCTTTTTTTCCTGACTGGTTTATTAATATTTTTAATAATCACGTAAGATGAATGAATATTTAACATTTCACCACTGTACTTGTAAAATGGAAAATTGTTCAGCAACATCTAGGCTTCACACCTATGTAAAATTAAGGAACACCTTTATTAGTAATATCTCATTGAATCACCTCTCCTGGTTTGGTGCCCTTCACCTTTTTTTCGTAGTCTTATAGAGATTTAGAAATTTGATTCAAGATCACATGATTTACTAAATTATTTCTATTGCCCACCTTTCTTTCATCTCTCTCTCTCTCTCTCTCTCTCTCTCTCTCTCTCTCTCGGGAGTAGGGTAGGGGTGTGTGTGTGTGTGTCTATGTGTGAGTTGGTCATATGTGTGCATGTTCAGGACAGTATCATTGTGTATATCAATTATCTTGATTGCAGTAGTGCTATGGGCATCCTTTTCATCCTGGCTGTCTTGTAAATGCTGATGGAATGTTGTCTCGAATAAGTGAGCAATTGAGGACAGTGATGAGTATTTTTACAAGATAGATGATGGTTGCCAGCAATTATTCCTTAACATTTTTGGATCCATAAAAAAGGTGGAAAATCTTTGTGCAGGGATTTACTTAAGAATTACTCACTCAATGAGATGCAATTAGTGGTAACTTAGAACTATATTTGAGTATGACATATGTTTAAGTCACTATTTTATGTTTTTATGTTACTTCTCCATACCCTGTACTTTTTTGTCAAAAAGTAAGAGCTAGGGCTTTGGAAATGGCTCTTGGTGTGTAAGCATGAGGGCTGGAGTTCAGATCCCCAGCATCCACATAAAAAGCATGATATGGCCGAGTACATACAACCTCAGCCACTAGGAGTAAGTAGGGGCAAGCACAGACAGAGGATCCCTTGAGCTCAGTGGCCTCCTAGATTACTGCAATGAAATGGCAAGCTCTCCAGTTTCAATTCAGTGAATGAGTTTGTCTAAAGGACAAAGAATTCCATGATAAAGGAAAACACCCAACATCGTTTCTTGACCTCTATGTCTCCTGTACCCACAGAGGGAAGATGGGGAATATGATATATATGTTTAAAGTAAGAACTTGTCATTTGTGCTGTTACCTGCTTACCTTGTATCTCTACGAGTTTATGGGATCACGGCAACCTAAGGACTTTGTTTCTTTATTTAAAAGTATACTTGTGTACTTTAAGGACCTATAATAGGGCTGGAGATACAGAAAATTGTAATGAATCCTAGATGAATGAATGAATGAACTAAATAAGTCTCTCACAGAAGTTTATTGTGCTGTCTATCCATGCATAAGAATTTATACAACAGATAACAATGAATAAAAGACATCAAGCTGTCAGAAATGAAAAGCAGAGCATGACATTATTATCATTTGTGCCATATTGTTACCATGTTTTTCTGCTGCTATCCATGTTAAGAGGATTTGTAGAGTGATTGAAGCAAAGAATCTTTCTGGTGATTGCTCATAAGGCTACGCTAGCAAATTAGAGGTAACCTTCATTTCAATGTATGATCTTTTAAGCCTTCGTCATGAATATCTTATCTTCGTTATTGGTTTTGTGATTTGCCAAGTAATCTTAAATTTTTGTTGGTATTCTAGCAAACTATCCACATCCCAATCTGATGTGTTTGGTGACATGCCCAAGTGTTGTATAATAGATCTCTCACATTTACACTTGACCTAAATTGTCTTCTAACCCTCAGCCCTTACTTACTACTTCCTGATTATTATTAGCTACTCCTCTGGAAAAATCATTAACAACAAATCCACAACTACCTTTGTAATAACACATTAATATACAGGGAGATAGATAGATATAGATATATATTCATAACTAGTATGTATAGAGTCTATAGCTCAAGGTAACATGGGGCTCCCCCGTCTTTTGATGTGCGCAGACTTAATGTCAGACACTGTCCATGAAAATACTTCTCTTTGGTGAGCACTAAGCACTGATATTAGATGGTTCTAAGATATCATTGCTACATGAAACTTCTTGTTAAATTAGCCCTATGAATCTTATGTAACTGACTCTTGAACCATTGATTTTCCAGTTGCGAGAGGAATTTGACCGTGGGGTTGATGTCTGTCTGGAAGAGGAGCACAGTGTTCACGATGTGGCTGCCTTGTTAAAGGAGTTCCTCAGGGACATGCCTGACCCCCTTCTCACAAGGGAGCTATACACTGCATTTATCAACACTCTCTGTACGTAATAGAGCCAGATTTTCGGGAAAGTATCCTGGAGTACCAGGGTGTCCAGCTCACTCATGAAAATCTTGTTCATATGTTTTCCGATAACTGGTTTTGCCTTTATTGGTCTCTAATGAATGGGCTATTTAGGGGATTTTCTGAGATAAACCCTAGGGAGAACTACTAAGAAGAAAGCTGGACTAAAACAAATGGGAAAAGCCAAGAAGAATTTCAGATGTTTTCAAATGACCCCAGGAAAGTAGAAAGTGCTATAAGTTGATGCTTTGAAGTACTGGAAAGAGCTTGCTTTGAGTCAGTGCCTAAAAATGAATCATGGCTTCTGGTATGAGGAAGGAGGGAGCCAAAGAATCCAGAGTAAGACAGCACTGAGCATTTTAGTGAAAGCAAAATGGCACAGCTCAGTCACTACCATGCTTTCAAAGTAGCTATGTCTGGCTGTGTACACAGACTACAGAGAAGGAGAAAAGATGGGGAGGAGAAGAGAAATACCAGAGTTGTATTATCCTGCACACATCTATTCTTGCAATACAGCGATTCTGATGAGATTGTGGTTGAGAAAGAAGGCAATGTCTTTGTCATAAGTGGCTTGGGTATAGCCAATAAACTGTCTGTTCCTTGTATATTGTTCCTTGTATAAGAGCAAAGGCCCTTAAACACATTACAAAAGATTTTGGAACATTCACCAACTCACAACCGCTGTTAGTAGGTATTTATCTGTATGCACTAAAATCTATTAAGTTAGTCTGAGTAATGAATTGGGAAAAGTTGGGTATTGGAAATAAGGCAAATGGCATTATCTTTCTCATGATTTACCTAGATGTCCACCTTGGCTCTATATCTTTCATAGGGTTTTATAGCTCTGCTGCTAACATAGTGGGGGAAATGGTTGAAGACACTGAGTGGGGCTGACCTAGGTAACTTCTTTCTTAATGTAGCAGAGAGGAAAGCGTCATCAGTATCCCAAACAGTGTCAGCTCCTCTTGGTCTTACTTAGAGTGCCTCTCTCTTCCTTCTGTAGTGTTGGAGCCCGAGGAACAACTAGGCACCTTGCAACTCCTCATTTACCTTCTACCTCCCTGCAACTGCGACACCCTCCACCGCCTCCTTCAGTTCCTCTCCATTGTGGCCAGACATGCCGATGATAATGTCAGCAAAGATGGACAAGAGGTATGCTACCATAAAGAGATTGACTTCCTTTCGATTGTTTACCCATTGTTCTGTTACTGTTGTGAAAACCATCAATATGACATACATTCCAACTGGGACTTGTGTCACCCCACCATTTGCATTAGTTACTTCAACAACAACAACAACAACAACCCAACAAAAGCAACTTAAGGAAGAAGAGGTTTGTTCATCATACAAGCAAGACACAGTTACAGGAAAAAGAAGCAGGTGGTCACATGGACTATAGTGAAAAAAAGGGGGGGGACAGGTGACTGTTGACAGTAAGCTTGCTTTCTGCATTTTATTCAGTGGGGAGCCGAGCATGTGGAATGAAATCATCCACATTTAGATTAGATTGTCCCACATCCAATGTAATGTAGATTACACATCACTGACATGCCAAAAGATTTGTTTCTGTGGTCACTATAAACCCAATCACAAGTTCTCTGACATTTATGTAATAGTGCTGCCCAGTGCCTTCTCTCGAGGGACAGTACCTGAAAACACAGAAACTGCTGACCTCCTTGCTGTTTCAATGATGTCTCCAAATGAGGCTGCCCTTTTCCTTAAAGATGTTTTACTCAATATTAAACTTCCATTTGTGAGGGGAACATAAACAATTAGCTAGAGGAGAGTTGGACATGTGTAAAATTAAGATGTGGAAGTAAGAAAAATTCCATTCTTGTAACTGGCTTGACCTGTTCAACTGACTTGGAACCAAAGTATGGCATCCCCTCTTATCTCACCTGCATTACTGTAGAGAGGACCTTTCACTCCTTAAACAATGCCTCCAAACCAGGCATTTGCTGAACGAGATGGGCCTTCTATTCTGCTGTTAAATCGGGTATAGAGGGGGCTGGAGGTTCTGGTCTTGGCTCTTTTTTGTCAGTGCCACATGAAGTCAACTATTAAAGGCACATTTGCAAAAGTCTTAGGGAACATTTAGGCATATTTTAGTGCAAACTGGTCTTTATTCAGGACTAGTATGGTCCCTCCTCCCATATGAAATTTGGGGGTTGTGGTTCTCTTCCGGTTACACTCATACTTTCAAGAGTTTTATAGCTTTACCATTGTTCGAAAGACACACTGCTTGCTAGCAGAATACCTATTCCATCTCCCCCCCCCCCATTGGAGAGCCTGGTTCCTTCTTTGTTTTCACACAGTCACACTTCGCTTTGACTTGGGTTTTCCCTTGAGGCCTCAAACCCATTAATAGGTTTATATGCACTGTAAATCAACAAAAGGGAGCCAGGGGCATTTCAATCTTAACCATGTGTGCTGTTGTTTAAGTACTTATTAAGCAGAGCTCAGCCATATGAGGAACTCAGTTCCATGCTTGTCAGATTTTGTTCCCACAGGGCATGGGCATGTGAAATTTTTTCACCATAATTCAGAAAAGCAATCCTTCATTTCTCCTCCTCCTTCCCACCAGGAGTGTGAGAACGGAACTTGAACTTTCCAGAGGTAGCCATTTTTCTCTGTAGAAGTTATAATTAGTGAAACCCCCACTGCCTTCGGGTTTCATCATATGGTACTGACACCTTATTTCAGCATACACAGCTCTTCCATGAGTATACTATAATTCTCATAATTGTTGCATAGTTACATGATCTGTCTGGGTGTCAGCTTCGTAGAGTCTAGTGGCTGAGTGAAAACAGAACCTTGGTTGGAAGGTATACCAATTGCCTCGCTGGTATTCCTTAAGTACTATGTGAGAAGAAGAAAGCTGGGTTTTGGGTGATTGATAAGGCATGGAGGAAAGCAAAAAGTCTAGTCCAACTTGCTATTATATTACCTTTTACAAATAATTTTCAGGCACAGTTTGTTTTTTTTTTTTTTTGGCAGGGGTAGCGGGGAGGGAATGGGGAGGTTCCAAAGGGGAGATCTGGAAAGGGGGAAACATTTGAAATGTAAATAAAGTATGAAAACACAAAACAAAACAACAACAACAAAACAACAAAGCTCAACAAGACTCCATTACTCATGCCACAAAGAAGACAATATAGATTGAAATATAGATCAATATAGATTAAAATATAAATGAAAATATAGATTAATTTTAGCCTGCTAGGATCCAAGTTACTATTATGACTCCACCTATCATGTGTTGGTTTTGTGCCACAGTATTTAATCCTTCTAATAGGCAAGATAAATATCATTGTGCCCACTTTTCAGTGGTAGAAACTGAGAAACAGTTATTAGGTAACTTAGCCCATGTCCTCCAGGGAGCTTCCACTTATGGTACTATAAGTGTCACATTTGTATAGTTTACAACTCTGGAAATGTGCCACATACCCTGTAGTCACTGTAGATCTGCAGACTTTTTAGGACAATATCCCAGTAAGTGAAAGATAAAAGCTTGTGCAAAAGGCTCTCTTTCATCCATCTATACAAAGTCATCATATAGATAATGATGATAATCATGAACATCATAGTGGATGGTGATCAGATGGATTTTACAGCTAGTGAATGTCCAGCTGTCTTTAACTATAGCCAGTCTAAGTTACTGAGTTTAAAAAGGCAGGGAAAATGGAAGGACAACATCACTTCCTTGGACAGGTTAGAAGTAAGTATATGCAAGCATCCCTGTTAGACTTAAGTAGCAGATTAGTACTGAGGGGGTGGCAGGAAATTGGGCTATGTTCATATAGTACTGAATGCTTCTGTGGGCAGATTCTCCATCCTGCTAAGATATTAACTTTGGGAGCACTGTGAAACAGATGATATAATTTATGCTGTAGATTAATGTCACACTTACACACAGAGGTGAAGAGGAGAAAGAGACAAAGACAGACAGAGAGATAGGAGAGGAGAGATGAGTGTTAAGAAGCTTCTATATCAAAGGCAATAGAGAAAACAGGAGTCTAGAAGGTAGGAGAGATAAGACAGAAGATAAACAGAATCAAGGAATGTAGAACAAATCTCTTCAGACATTGAGAGAAGGGATTGTCATGAGCTAGAAGACCTGCAAATGGCTCCATGGAGAAGGTTGAGTAAAAGCCACATTTTAAATAGTTTATGGGGAATTGAGAAGATGGGCCATATAAGCATGACACAGGAATAAAAGTTAGTAAGGGTAGGGGTAGAGAACAAAGGAGAGGTTCTTTGCTTACACTTTGTGGTTGAATGAACAAGTAGGAAACACAGAATGGGTAGAAGCAGATAGGAAGGCAAAATACCACACTGTAAGTTGTGGTCAAAGAACAGAGCATTTGTCTAGCTCTTCTACCTGTTTGTTAGTTTGTGTTAGCCATTTGTTAGACCGTGACATTTTTATAGACTGGAACATGGTAGAAAACTGACTCCGAATACTAAAAAAAAAAAAGTCTGAAGGTTCACAATGCTTTGCCAGAGCCCTATCTTTGTGAAAGAGGAAGAGGAGAGAAAGCAGAGGCAGGGCTGGAGAAGGTCAACACTTCCTCATCCGCAAAGTGAAAACATCATGACTTTCTAAGATGTGCTTAAAATTTAATGTACTTTCAGTTGGTAATATCATGAAGATATATACTAAAATATATATGTACATATTGAGAAAAATTGTTGGTCTACTTACTGATGGTATTTTCGGGAAAATGGCAGTATTTTATTTTATTTGTTCTCTTGCATTAATTTTTTTATTCCATTCTTTTAGGCTTGGTATTTTCTTTGCCATTTAGGGAAAACAAGAAATTTTCAGGTTAAAGAAACATTTCATTTCCCATTTTAAAAAAAAGATTATAGTAAGAATAAAATCAACCCCCCCCCGATGGTGTTTTATAATATATAAGACTCTGCTGGCATTGCAGACAAAATGTGGTGTGACTAGGCATTTGTTTGGTGAGAGAGTTCATGCTGGCGTCAAGTTCTCAGAGGAACTATGTAAGAAGCAACAAGGATCCAATGTGGAGCTATACTTCTTAATCTTTGAGGAGGTACTTGCTTCTAGGACATGAAAAGTTGGCTTTACAACTTCAGCAACATTCTGCCTCCTTTGCCTCAATCTCCGCTACTCTTGCCTTAAAGCTCATTTTCCCTTCTGCCCATGATGTCACAGAGTCTGCCATAGAGACTGAATAGGACGAAGTACACTCACATGATGTACAAAAAGCTGGCACCAGCACAGCTATATGGTTTCACTCCCTATGGCTCCACCTAGTCCTGGCTCACAGATTTACTGCCTCACTAGCTATAAAATAATGACCACAGCATAGCTGCTTTACACATAAGCTTATCTAGAGAACGAACTGAGAATGTCTGGGAAAGCCCCTAGATGTGATGTCTGGACACACTGGACTTTTAACACATGTGAGCTATTTATATGGTGCTTAGAAATAATCTGGGATGCTTACTTTGTGAAGATAGATTTCCTGGAATCGGCTAGCTAACTAAATCATGCAATAATGACCTGGTTTTGAGTGTTCCTATTACCTAGAGAAACTATATATATATATATATCCATATGTGTGTATATTAAAATATGGGGAGCAAAGGTGGGAGATAACCAGAAGCAAGTCTCCCTCACAGTTTCATAAACAGCAAAACAAAACATAAAACGAGGAGAACAAACCACAGCAGCTGGGGCCGCAGCTGGAATCCATGTGGAGTTTTCCAGATGGATAGTATTGCATTCCCAGAATAGCAACCAGAGAAGGAGAGAGCGGAAACAGAGCTCTGGATTGTCCTTGTACTAAACATTCTTTGAACTGAAAACAAAACCTTCAGTTTCTTCATGTGGAGAGGGAGAGAGAGAGAAGAGAAGGAAGAAGAAAAGGAGGAGGTGGTGGAGAAGGAAAAGGAGGAAGAGGAGGAAGAGGAGGAGGAGGAGGAGGAGGAGGAGGAGGAGGAGGAGACTCCAATTTTACTTTTAAGGGGGATGGGGAAGCTTTCCTGATGCCTCCAAGTTCTGAAAGGAGAAACTGGAAAATGACATGTATTTTATTTTCTCCTTAATCATGATTTTACAGGAAGATGATTGAAAACTAGAATGAAAACTTTTGAGGCTTCATGTCAGTGAAATAAAACAAATACCAAGTAACTAAAGCTCCTGCAGAAAAGGCATTGTCTCTTTGATTTTGTGAAGTTTACCACAGGGAATATTTTCCTCGGTAGTGACTTGTTTACCTGAAAATGGCCTTGCCTTCTAAAAATAAAGCAATCAGTATTCTGTGTCGAGCTTGCAGGACAATACTTCCACCAGTTCAATGCATCACTCGGGAAGACCCAGGAACATCACCTTGGCTGTTCCATGTGGATTCCTGAGTCCCATGCTGGGCAACCTCATACTGTCTCAAAGATGGTGTGGATCTTCCTGGGGTTAGGGGTGCACCTTTATCCTGACAGTAATCAGCATTCTCAGCTGATGATAATGAGAGAAGTGTAAATTCACAGAGGCGAAGAGTTCTCACTGGGGAAATTTTGCCCTACAGGGTACACAAAGCCCCCATGTGGAAACACCTGTGGTTGGCACAACTAAAGGTGAAGGGAAGCTACTAGGATTTAATGTTCTAAGGCCGCTTTATAGCCTACATTGGAGTACTTGAAACAAAGAACAGTCTGTCACTAAATTTCACTACTGCCATGACAGATAAACACTCAATTAGAGATATTTAGACTTTTCTTCCCATGTGGAAAAAAGGCAAGTAAGTAAAAGGATTACAAAGCTTTTAAAAATGCTCATATTCCTGATTGTGATGATTTAACTTGGAGAAATGACTCCCAAGACGGTGCTCAGCCAAGCCCATACGATGCCTTTTTGTAGATATTTCTGTACCTTATTTATAGTAACAGAAGAGTGAAAATGACACAAAGGCATATAATTTAGCTGTGCTTAAAAGAAATCATGGTCAGTTTATGCAATGGGATGCTTACAGCCCAGAAAAGGGGAAGAAGGAAATTTGTTTGAAATTGGGAAATGGATGTAACATTTGGTAAGAGAAGAGCAAGTTACAAAATAGGCTACAGAGTGACACTCTAGCTTTCAGGGGAAAAATACCCAACAATTATACCATAGGTGTCTGTGCAAACAGGATATTAGGAAAACACTTGAACAACTGGATCTGGGGATTGGTGGAATGAAGATTATTTTGTCCGGGTGTGGTAGCACATGCCCTTAATCCCAGCACTTGGGAGGCAGAGGCAGGTGGATTTCTGAGTCTGAGTTCGCGGCCAGCCTGGTCTACAGAGTGAGTTCTAGGACAGCCAGGGCTATACAGAGAAACCCTGTCTCAAAAAAAAAAAAAAAAAAAAAAAGATTATTTTGTTTCTACATGCTTGCCCGAGATTTCTACTTATCAACCTACCTACGGAACATGAGTTTTTTTAAAAAAACATTTTTGTACTTAAAGAGTAGTTTGCTGCCTTCATTCTGTGCTTCCTTGATAGTGCTTACCCCCTGCTCACCCTGTGTCTTTCTTCTTTGTCTCTGCTTTTGAGAGTGTTTGAAGACGCATCTGCACTGACTGTTCTAGCTGCAACCTTGCAAATACTCTGATTTAGACCACCAGAACCACACTCAAATCCAGTGTCCAAGGGGGAATTAATAGAATGCCATGGTGAACATCTGTCACAGGAGATCACACACTTGAAATTAATCTCACATTCCTTCCCAGCACCTGTTTCTCTTATTTTCCAAATAGCTGACCCATTCTTGGTCTGTTTTTATTAGCTGCCCCTTATGGGCATTTAAGTCTAATGGATCCCTCTGTATTCCTTGCCTATTCTCAATCTGTTTCTGTTACTGTGATTTAAACATGGAAGCCTCACCTCCAGTGTGGCCCCTCATTCTCTACAATTATAATCTTGGAAACTATACTTTACCCCTACTCCCACTGTAGTTCAGAAGCTAGCTTCTGAAACCTAGACTGAGGTCCAATGTCCCACGTGGTCTCTCCCCAATGCTGTTTCTAAGGACATAGATCGTTCTTTCAAACAGGCAAATTCTTTCCTCTCCATACAAAATCCCCTTGCTCTGAAGTCCCAAATATGTCCAATGTACTTTTGTGTGCTCCACTGTGAAAATGCTCCTTGCTCAAGAGACCAGAAATTACTCTTTCCTTTTTTTGTCCAGATTGTGTGTGTGTGTGTGTGTGTGTGTGTGTGTGTGTGTGTGTGTGTGTGT
>JADRCH010007686.1:5647945-5678698 GCA_019843965.1 Rhynchomys soricoides
TGTGTGTGTGTGTGTGTGTGTGTGTGTGTGTGTGTGTGTGTGTGTGTATGTGTCCTGGGGTCTTTGGAGTTGATAAGTTTTATTCTTTGTTCTCACTACCTAAGAATGACAAGTATATTTTCTTCCTATAATGTGAGTCCCCTAAAATGAGGACTGTCCAATAATGGTTGCTATAAATGTTCAAAATAATTTTGATCAATGAAAAATGTCAAGCCTAGGGTAGGAATATGCTGAGCAGATGGACCAGCAAAGATGTTATGTATTGATAAAGATCCAGATAAAGAGACACATTGATAGATGATTGCTGAACCTCAAGATTTGGGGATTAGGAATGTTGAATAGGAACAGTTTTACAATAAACACTTAAAACTTGCAACAGTTTACTCAATGTGCTAATGAGACAACCCCTGACATTTTATCCTCAATCCAGAATAGGAATCTGATAGAATATTATCATGCTCTTTTTTTTATTCTGACAAAGAATATGGTGATATTTTCCACACAAGGAAAAAAATTACTATCGAAGATATATCATAGCTTATTGAACAACCCAGAATTATAAAGAGCAACATAAAATTGAATAATCTTTGTGTTTTCTTTGCCTATAGGTCACTGGGAACAAAATGACATCTCTGAACTTAGCCACCATATTTGGACCCAACCTGCTCCACAAGCAGAAGTCATCAGACAAAGAATATTCTGTCCAGAGCTCAGCCAGAGCTGAAGAGAGCACAGCCATCATAGCTGTGGTACAGAAGATGATTGAAAATTATGAAGCCCTGTTCATGGTAAGTGGCTTTTCAGTGGTGATAAATCTCCAGGATTGGTTTACTAGTTGCTTGTAGTGGTATAAATGAAACTCAGGTTTGTCACTTTCTGTTTTGCTAAGCTGGTTATGAGTAAACCATTCTTGTTAGGCAGTTTTGCTCAAACAGAAATATCAATTACTCTGGTGTCACTACAAAAGTTTCTTCCCATGTCTATCCGAGCTATCATATAGGAAGTATAAACTTCATCTTGTTGTCCCTTAAATAAGAATCACATGAAAAGATTTAGTCACTGACAAAACAGTAGTTCTTGCTCAAAATATTAATAAAACAAAGCTAGGATAAGACTAGCAAGATTTCCAGAATGGCAAGTTTCTTTTCTTTTCTTTTCTTTTCTTTTTTCTTTTCTTTTCTTTTTTTCTTTTTTGGGACAGGGTTTCTCTGTGTAGCCCTGGCTGTCCTGGAACTCACTCTGTAGACCAGGCTGGCCTCAAACTCAGAAATCCACCTGCATCTGCCTCCCAAGTGCTACGATCAAAGGCATGCACCACCACTGCCCTGCTAAAACATGGCTTTTTTTTTTTTTTTTTAAATTCTGTTATCTCGGTGAATTCATCTGTCCATAACCAACCTTGGCGACATGATTTTCCCAAGGTTAATCTTGACATTGCTCCTTCTGTATGAAATGGCACCTTTCTTTCCTGCGCCCTTCCCATGTCACTTCCCATGACACTTATCTATCTCCTGAAGCCCATTGTCATATTTATTTATGTTTGTCTTGCTCAGCATTGTGTTGGAGTCATGTATGGCCATTTCCTCTAGTAGATTATAAGTGCATTTACAGCAAGGATTGTGTCCCTGTTATCTCCTCTCTGTATCCTCTGTACACTTTTGGAAGGTCCTTCATCTGGTGGGCACTCAGTAAATATGTTTTTTTTTTATTTGTATTGAATTACCAGCTCCTATTTTGCATTATAAAACTGCATTGCTTACTCACACATCCCTTGAAACATCAGAACAAAAGTCAATTTTCTTCTATTTCGGTTCACTACTCAGACTGCACGTCAAATTTTACACTAATGTTCTCCATTTTTCTTTTGCCACTTTTCTTATAATTTGCAAATGCAATAAAGCTTGCCTATTCTACTAGAAAAAGAGTTCTCAACCTAGGGGTTGCAACCCCTTCGGGGTCACCTAAGACCACTAGAAAGCACAAATATTTATGTTACAATTTGTAACAGCAGCAAAATTACATTTATGAAGTAGCAACAGAATAACTCTATGGTTAGAGATCACCACAACATGAAGAGCTACATTAAAGGGTCACAGCATTGGGAAGGATGAGGATCTCTGCACTAGGACCTTTTGTGGCTCCTTCAGCTTAGAATGCTAGCTACCTCTTTTGAATCTCCAGAAGAATTAATCTATACTTATCATATGCTTAACAGTTGCTTTATTGCCATGTTTGTCCTATACCCATTGATTCTGTATATTTAAATGTCAGTGATTTGGAATAGCTTCCCTATTTGTCTTACCTGTATGATTGAGACAAGGTTATTCGGTACCCCATAAACATTAATTAAACTCATGTGAAATGGAAAAAATCTAATTCTTAAAGTTGTGGCCAGAATCATTTGCTATGAGAAAGAATTATACAGACAGTAAATATCTGTCCAATTGCTAATTAATAATTATATTTGTTTGATAACATGAGATGGCTTGAATCTCAGTATTTTAACACTAGAGACAAGAATCATAATGTTTTATCACACATTTGGTAGACTGCCTCATAGAAGGTGACTTGGAAACCCCAGATCCTTGTACTGCAAGATTCTGTTATATCTAGGCTTTTAAAGTATACCTAAAAGGAGTGCCCATTATACCCACCCAATTCTATTGGCCAGAACTTACCCACAGATCAGATTTCACTGCAGGGGAAGTTGGGAATTGTACTCTGGATAGAAGCCCAGATGGAAGAGGAAATGTATTTATCACATTGAATAACAGTGGCATCTTGCTCCCCATTGTGTCTCTGAAGCATTGTCCCTGTGTTGCACATGGAAAGCTCTCAAGAATGTTGAATTAGTCATCAACTATATAAATTTCACACTTCAGTCCAAATTCTCATAATTAATTACATATTTGGATGAATCAAATGTTTGAACTTTTCAATATTTTCATCAAGTTTTAAGTCACATATCATCTTGCCAAGTTGTCTTGGCATTACTTCATGTTCTCTGGACTTTTTTTTAAAACAAAATAATATCTCTCATCAATCTTAATTCTAGTCTCTAAATTCTGTATTCTAAGCAAAGATTTTCTTTATATGAAACCACAAACCATCAGGAATTTTTTACACCCTGGACACTAACCAAATGCTTCCTGATCTCCTTGAAAGGTGGAGGTCATTGTAATTATGTCATGCCTCTTTTCTCTACTTCCTGCCACCTGGAAGATCAGGACAGCAGCAAAACATCAGGAGTCTGTCTCTTGTGATGCTTCTTCCCAAACCTGGCGGGGGTTTTTTTTGGGGGGGTTGTTTTTCTTTTTTTATCATTTTCTACAGAGATTGATGTTGAGATTCTCTTCGGCATTAACAAATATTTTATGTGCACAAGTTACGGGTTTTGTTTCTTAAAGAAACCCATCTTGATGAGTTTGTCTAAAGTCCAATGCCTCCACTCTCATTCCACTATTCCTGCTATGGCTTCTCTGCCTACTGCTAACACACACACACACACACACACACACACAGAGAGAGAGAGAGAGAGACAGAGAGAGACACAGAGAGAGACAGACACAGAGACAGACACACACAGAGACAGACAGACAGAGAGAGATAGAAAGAGACAGAGACAGAGACCACCCTGACTTCATACTCACCCTCTGTTCCTTTTCTCCTTAGAAGTCCCCACTCCTAATAGAGAACATCACTAATTTTTCCCTTTTGCTGTGTTTATTCTCACTAAGATGTAATGTTTTCTGGTCCATGTAGTTATTACTGCTGTGCCAATGGCATGATAGAAATAAGATGAACACTTATTAGATTCATGAGTGACTTGATAGTAGCTGTGTGATGTATGATTTCTTTCTCACAAGTCCTTACTCCTACATGTGGGGAAAGTTTGGGCATGCAAGAATCAAGTATACTTTTCTTAACATAAGTTAACCATCAGTATAATCATGTCTGATCTCTTTAGATGGACTGTGGGAATTATACTGGAAATAAAAAAAAAAGGATAGTGGAAGAAATGGAAGGGGAGAAGGACATAGAACCCAAATCACAGTCTGTAAAAATAAATTGGAACAAGAAAACTTGACTGCAATCTTGTCTCTGCTGTTGGTTACATGACCTCATCTTTGATTTCTTTTTCTTTAGTTATCATGAACTAGTGTTAAATGAATGCTAGCCACGATCCTTTTTTAGGTCTAATATCTGTATGGTTCAGTGCTCCAGAACTGACTTCTCCTTTTATATTTCTTAAAAGCCTAGAAAGATAATTAATTTCATCACATTGTTAAAGTTCTCTTGCCATGCATTGTCTTTCAGAATTCATTCTGTTATACCAAGGATCATGATATGAGTTGATAAATTTCCAACTGTATATGTATACAGTTTTGTTTGGTATTTTCATTTTTAATATTCTTTTAGAATAATTGCTACCCCAAATAGTGATGAAGCTATACAGACAGAACCTGTTAGCTGACTCTTCACAGTCCCTAGCAAAGTTTATGAGTGGAAAAACGGATAAACTGCTACCATTGACATTAGAAATGCAGGATTATTAGCAGAGAGAGCTGTGAGCTTTTCCTTAAAAGTACGAAGCACCCTGCAGGCAGTCATTCCACAGAACTGGTAGAAAGGATCTAGAAACCGCAAGAAATCTACAAATGATGTAAATGTTCTGAATGTCCTTCATTTTCTAATTCTGAGAATGTTTTCTATGTGACCAGAATCTTGTTAATAGGAAATGGGAAAGGGCAAGAAAGAACATGGCTTGGGCTCACAGTATTAAAGAAACACCCAAATTCAGAGGATATTGTGATTTAAGAATTGACTAGCATCTGGGGATATATCTAAGTGACAGAGTTCTTACCCTTTATGTACAAGATCTTGGATTCTGTCCCCTCAAACCATAAGAACGTGAGGGTTTTGTTTGTTTGGTGATTGTTTGCTTGTTTTAGGAGTCATACTAGCCACTTGTTTGTATGTCTTTGGAAATAGGTCCTGCTGACAATCTTCAAGGTCACAGGCAAAGTATGATATAGTAGCTTGTGTTTATACTACTACTGCTTAGGAGACTAAGGCAAAAACATTCTCAGAGTGCTAGTGGCCAGTCTGAGTTATAGAGTGAATTCCATGCCAGCCCAGGTTACTGTATAACACTCTATCTCCATGTGCCTCCTCACAAAGACCAAGGCAAAGATTATAATAGTAGTACTCAAACTTCACTGTATAGCAGAGTTTCCAAGGAATCTTGTTAGACATTCAGATTCCTAGGCTACTTTCCAGAAAATAGAATTCAACAGTACAGGGCCCATGAATCATCACTTTCTAATGAATCCCTTCAGGAGATATAACTAGATTCCTATCATGCCTAGGGAAACCACATATTGGGAAATACAGATTGGGTGGAAAGACCATGAGCTTTGGGGTTAGTTATCAAAATGCAGATTGCCTTCAAGCTGTGTGTGTGTGTGTGTGTGTGTGTGTGAGAGAGAGAGAGAGAGACAGAGAGAGAGAGACAGAGAGACAGAGAGACAGAGAGACAGAGACAGAGAGAGAGAGAAATAACCTCTGACCCTGTGTTTAATTTCTCTAAGCCTTCATCTTCTGTAAAAAAAATGAGATTAAAGAGCCTACTTTACATACTGTTTTGAAATTTAGGAATGTCATGTAGAACATGTCATTTAGAAAAGACAGGTAGCACAAGACTGACATATACTTGGCTCAAAAATCCAACAACTGCTATTATGACACTTAAGTAATATGGTATCTGTTTATCACACACATTCAGGTGCTGCCTTGGAAAAAAGCCAACTGGCCATTGCAAATAACACTGTCACCTGCTAGCTTGTGTGCATATTCCTCTTCCCTTCCATATGCTTCTTTTATGTTTCTTTCCATGACATTGAAAACATTTTTTTGAGACAATGTTTCTCTGTGTTCTTAGCTGTCTGGGAACTCCTTCTGTAGACCAGGCTGGCCTTGAATTCACACAGATCCTCCTGCCTGTGCCTCCCTAGTGCTGGGATTAAAGGTATGCACCACCACCACCTGGCCACATTGATAGCTTTTAAAGTTGATCCATAATTGACTTATTTATTGGGATCAATGAAACCAAAAAGAATAAAAAACTTATAATAACATGTATTTTGTTTGTTTGTTTGTTTGTTTATTTATCTTTTTTTTTTGGAAACAGGGTTTCTCTGTGTAGCCCTGGCTGTCCTGGAACTCACTCTGTAGACCAGGTTGGCCTGGAACTCAGAAATCCTCCTGCCTCTGCCTCCCAAATGCTGGGATTAAAGGCGTGCACCACCACTGCCTGGCAATCCCTGTATACTCCAGGCTAGCCTTAAGCTTACATTTCTTCTGCCTCATCCTTTCCAGTACTAAGAATTTAGGCATGCACTATTACATCTGATGAAAAGAGAGATTTCAGGCTGTTCTATACACTGACACCCACAGCATCTAGAAAGAACTTGGCAGAAGATAGCATTTAGTAATTATGTCTTGAATATTGTGACTCTACTGCCAGGAAAGGAAAATGTATTTTTCTTACTGTTTTGGTCCCGTGCTCTATCCCCACAATTCCTATACTTTTAAATCATGACTCTCCATGTCTGCCAACAGCTATTTAAAAATTGGTTAGCATAAAATGGTAGTATCTGAAAACACAAGAAATAGAAGATAAGAATCATTTATTTGCTGAAAGGCTCGTTGGTTTCCCATGTAAAAAGCATTCACTGAGGAAGTCATTGACACACTACCTGGTCTGCAAGCTGATGCTTCTCTGAGAGATGGTGGGGATCCCAGTGAAAATAACTCTTTACTCTTGGAATTAATGAGAGTTTCAGAGTGGAGTGGAGAAAGCTGTAGACTTGGACTAACAGCTGATATTGCATAGAACCAAGACTTTTTTAGGAAAGGGCAAGGAAGAGAAGATGCACTAGAGACATCCTGGGTGTGGTGGAGATATAGAAAAGAAGCATATTCTCACTGAATTGCTTGTTAGCCCAAGCTGAAGAAGCAATAAGGGCACTTGGGAAATTTTCAATGAGCACGACTGGCAGCAAAGGTCAGAAGACATGCAAATTTATGAAGCGATCTATATTTTTAAATATATTTTATGAAAAATTTTAATTTAAAAAAGGTCAGAAGCTATGGTGAGGTTCCCACAAGCTCAGTTGGGAGACAAATTGTGTTTTTTGTTCTTTTCATTCCTCGGTGTGGATTGCATTTCTCTAGAATCTCGTTGTGTGTCATTCAAAGGCTGTCTCCCAAGTTATCAAAAAAGAAACCACCCCAGGCAATGCATCCCTCTGATTCTATATGCTTTCTGTTTCCATACCGAGAGTAAAAAATACCCACCCGTTGTATGTCCCAGGTTGAGCTATGCACATCAGCTTCTCTAGATATTATCAGCATTCCATAGAGAGTAAGACAAGTTTGTGTACCTAAGCACTGCCATGACTAAGTAGTTGATTTCCAAAGCATAATGCCTTGCCACAGAGAAAAAGTAACAGAGGAACTTTGATTCAGAATCTTGGAAAAGGAGGCTTATCGTTGACAAAGAAAGTGTGTGGAGCCAGGAGATCTTTAACAATCTCCATACCTCCAAGCTAGTCAGAGCATCTTCCTGCTTCATGTTTAAGCCTGCAGGTATGTTCAGTAGCCAGTCTGAGTTCCTGCTGGTGCTCTGCTCACCTGTCCTTGTCTGCAAAGACACAGCACCTTTTCTATTGACATCATATCCAGGTAGAGAGAACAAACCATTACTCCTGAGCTTTTTCTATTGCCTTTCACCTGTTGCCATGGAGCTAATTTTTCTTCCTTCCTTTATTTTTTTACTTGTATCATCCTTGAACAAACTCTTTGGATATTTCACTGTGTCTGTTCACTAAGGTTCTTCAATTACCTCCCTCCCCCCCCCCTAAAAAATAAAATATTCTAGAAGTATTCATTGAAGTCAAGGGTTATGGATCATACCTTTAATGCCAACATCCAGGAGATGGACTCAAGAGGATTCCTATGAGTTTGAGGACACCTTGGGCATGGTGAGCTCCAGGCCTGAGGTACATACAGCCTGAGAACCTGTTTTAAAAACCAAAGGCAAAGAAGTATTTACCAGATTGAATTCCTTCTGAACCTCCACCTACACCCAGATCCTCCTAAAATAATGAACCACTTGTCACAACAGAGCCACACAAAAGGTTTCACATTGATTTTGACCTTATTTGAGCTTTTGCAATCCTTAACAGCCAAAGTGATTCCTTTCAGCTTGTTAGCTAAAATGTACCTATCATGACTTCCAGTGGCATTTACTTTTGCTGGGGAGTGTTAAGAATTTGAAATGCCAAAGCATTCTTCTTGGTCAAGTGCAAAGGGCTGGATTGCTGTGGAACACTCAGTGGTAGGGCTCGGTCCTGGGAACTGCTGTTCAGGGAACACCTAATGGTTTGTTATGGAGAAAACTTTCCCCCTCTTGGTGGTTTATGGAATAAACTACCTCATAGCAGTTAGACTCTAGGCAATCATTCAAGGTTTCATTTTTAATTTGATAGGATAGATTTTAATTGTGACAGTTTTATTCCTTCATATGTGCAGTGTTTACATTTTTTTCTCTGAAGCGAGGGAGTACAAAGTTCTTCTGATTTTTGGAATAACATTATGCTTTGAAAGAACACATTAAAATCTAAGAAGTTGAATCTCCAGATAAACACAACCATAAATGGTACCCACTAGAAAATGGCTAAAATTACCAAATCCTTGACTAAAATCTGATCGAGATTTTGATGGCAAACAATGAATTAAGTGAAGGATCATTTTGAACTATTTGGGTTTTTGTTTGTTTTTTGTTTTCTTTTCAACATATAAAGTTGTTTGATGAAGAAAAATATGTTTTTTCTCGTGTATCCTTTTTCAATATAAAGGAAAACCTTTTCCAGAAGCTTGGTGCCTTGGGGAGGTTGATCAGGATTACACATATGATCTGGCCCTACTGTTAAGCAAGAGTAACTAGCAGAGCCTACCACAGTCCAAGTCTACACTGAGACTATCCCTGCCTTCAGGACACCTAGCTTCTCAGGATGTCCCAGTAAGAAGTCATGAGGTCTGATGTGGTTAATTTTTTGTCAAGTTGACATACATTATGGTCTTTTGGAAAGAAGAAACCTCTTTGAGAAAACATCCCCACCAGATTGGCCTATGGGATGGCCTGTAGGGCATTTTCTTGATTAATAATAGATGCAGGAGGGCCCAGTCCAACTGGGAAAATGCTACTTCTGGGCAGGTGGGCCTGAGTTATATACTCAATCAGGCTAGAAAGACAGTGAGCAGCACTCCTCCATGGCTTCTGCTTCAGTTCCTGCCTCTAAGTGCCGTCTGTGAATCCCTCCTCTAACTTTCCTCAGTGATGAACTGTGACCTCAGAGTTGTATGCCAAAATAGCTTCCCCCCACCCAAGGTAAATTTGCTCCTAGTGTTTTATCACAGCAATAGATACCTTAACTAAGACCTGATCTGATGGAGAAGAAGCAACATAAGTGGGGAGACTACAAGCACCTGCTACTGCAGTTGTAGGGATGTGATATTATCCTTCTTCATGATATACCCATTTATCTTTTCATATAAGTCTTTAGCATATATATATATATATATATATACCTCGTGAAGCTTTTTCACTACTAGCCCTCCCTTCAATAAATATGGTGTTGATCTGGAAAGGGGGAAACATTTGAAATGTAAATAAAGTATGAAAAAGAAAAAAAATAATATTGTAAGTTTAAGATGAGATGCAAACTGGTTAAAGCCATGGTAGCTATCAGAAAAATAAATGTAAATTATCTCAAAATAAATAAATAAATATGGTGTTTTCAGTTGTGTGTGTTAACCTTTGTGATAACTTGTTCTAAAGGAAAATGGACGAGTAGGGCAAGCACTGTAGATTGCAGATGCAAGCACAGGAAGGCACTTGCCATGTCCCAGTTTGCCTTAATTATAAGCAGCACCACCATAACCAGACCTAAGGACTGTGGAGTCAGATAGTTCTTAGATAGCAACTCCACCCCTGTGATAGTGGGCAGAAGTGACCGGCTTGTATGAACATTCATTTACTATTAATTTAGGGACTTAATAGATAAACAAATGCCCAGTTAAAAAACACTGCTAGGAAACACTTGTGCATACCTTTCCAAGAGTGAGGAGGCTAGGCATCACACTGTTCTTTGAAGCTGCTGTTGGCTGCTAGTTTATTTACTTCCCTATGAAGTCCTTAAATTAATGGCAAATTAGTGTTTATCCAATTGAATTGAGCCTGTAGTTTAAATATATTTTTATTAAGTGACAGTAAATGAAAGATACAAATACAGAAAACGAGAAGTCACTGGAAAGAACTCCAGGTGCAGCTTATGATGTCAACATTTGAAAATCTGGACATCAAGTCTATCTCCTTACCTCCCCCCCACCCCCAACACTGGATCCATTTTTTCCCACCATTTATCCCAAGGGGAAAAAAAATGTTTTTTTTCTTATGAGTTCTAGAAGGTTCTTTATTTAAATCACTCTGTAACAAAAGAAATGGAATTTAAAAAAAAAATACAGTTAACAAATTCTATGTACTCAAGTTAGTTTTGCAGACTACATAAGAAAATACTGTGAGCTCTGTACGTTGTACGCCATATTCTTAACTATATCGTTGGAGGTATACGTAAATCCTTTCTCCAAGCCAAGCAAGTCCCAAAAATCTTGGGACTTTCAGAGAGAAACTATATAAAGACTTATAACCCTGTCCCATTTTATGTGTATTTGTTACCAAGGAAAAGTCACGTCTATTACATAAAATAACCCTCAACAATTATAATTTCTTGGCAGTCAAGCCTAGATGAATGAGTAAAAACTTAAAAATGCAGGATAGTTCAACTAAATGTACTGCACGCTATCTTTTAAATAATGACACTTCCTGTAACCTATTATAATAGTGCAGGTTATTCTGATTCTCCACACTGATAATTTGTCATTAGATGAACCATATAGTCTTAGGGACTCGGGACTCAGTACTTGTATCACACCAAAGGACATGCATATACTCTTGTTTATTTTTCAGTGGGAACTGATTGGTGCTTGGAGAAAAACTATGTATTACATATCTAAGCACAACAAATTTTAAATTGAATTAACTGTATGAATATGTGAGCATTTTCCTAATTTGCCTCTAGATTTTTTTTTTATAAAAATCAGTTCAAGATATACATTTTTAGCTCATATTATTTTTGCTTTGCTCATCCTTTTTCCAGTGCTGAGAATCAAACTTAGGGTCTTACCCATGCAAAGCAAGCATTCTTCCTCTGAACAGCCCTACCCCTTGCTCGCTTGACTTGGGGGTTTTAATATGTAGCTCACATGTGGCATCACACTTATGCCTTCTCCCTCAGCCTTACAAATACATGCCACAATGCCCAGATGCTATTCATTTTCTTTTAAAAATTCTCTCTCTTGGGGTCAACAGGATGGCTCAGTGAGTAGAGTTGTTTATAACACAAATCTGAGTATCCACATACTAGGAGACAACCAGCTTCCACAGCTTGTCCTCGCACCTCCACATGCACAGTCACACACATTAAATACATGAATATAAAGAAAATAAAGATACTTCTCATTTCACCCTTATGTGTTACTTTTTAAATGGATATAATTATATTTGACTATGTGATCATATTAACTGGAACATGCAGTTAAAATGATAGGGTTTTAATTGCTTAATTTATCTAATATAATAAGAGAATACAATCTATGATTCTTCTAAAATACTCACACCTTCCTCTCATTCCCTTTCAATTCTCAGATCATTGCTTTTATCATAGAGCATTAAATGCCATCTGTACGTGTCTTTCATATTTCTATGCTCAGACAGGGCCTATAAACTGAATTCCAAGTCCTTATTTCTGGCTGCCTACTAGATACTCCCACTTGGATGTCTCACAGACCTATCAGCATTATCGTATCAAGACAGACTCCTAAACTTCACCCAACCTTCTCCTCCCTTAGTGTCTCAAATTCAATCAATAGCTTCTCCATCTTGTTACCCAAGACCTAAAACTCGAAACCATCTTTTCTGTCTGTCTCTCATTATCTTCCTTTCCTTCCAATAAATTAACTTAAATTGCCACTATTGTCTCCATTATGTTGAAGATCTAAATATTTCTCATCATCTTGCCATCCTGAAACAGCACCAGTATTATTGGTTGGAACTCAACAGTTCATTTTTCTTGCTTCAATGCTGGCTTTCCATTCAATCTACTTTCTACTGAGAAGTCAGACTGATAACAATTGTGTTAGTCATCAGATCAAGACCTGTAGTAGCTCCCCACTCACTTTGAACAAAAGCAGACATCTGAATCATGATCAAAAGGAATCTGCAACATCTGGCCCTGGCTACCTGCATCCCCCCTACCACCCACTTCTTCCTCACTCTTACAGTCTTGCTAGCTGCTCACTATTCCAGACTCAGGACTTTTGACATTAATTTTTTCCTTCTGCTTGGTGTAATATTCTCTAAATTTACTTCTTTTTTCCCCTAAAATGTCATTTTCCCACGACATGATCATCCCATTTAATACTATATCTCTTTCAGCATTTCTTGTCCCCCTTGTTTGCTGTTCTCTACAGGACTCATGTTATTCTCTCCTTGGATATTTGTTCAATGCCCATTTCCCTAGGTTTGTTGCCAGATCCACAAAGACAGTGATTCTTGTCTGTTTGGTTTGTAGCTGAATCCTTAAAATTCCTTTCCTGGTATTTACTCTGTAAGCATTGACCAAATATCGATGCAATGAATGAAAAGAATGGACATGGGAGAGTGCCAGAGAGAGCACCACAGTGGTTGTGAACTAGAGGATATCTGAACCACTGCTAGAGGTGAACATGGGAACTACCTACTTAAGAGGACAAGCCAGATGTAATTTCAGCAAGATGTAGTATCAGCTGTAGAGATAAAAAGAGTTTTGAGTAAATATCTTCCAACCATGTGGAGAACTTTGATGCATATTTTAAGGAAATTGGGTTCAAGTTAGCAACCTACCACACAAAAGGTCTGTATATATGATCCTTTTCCTCTAGAAACACAAACTAGTTTATGGAATTTGAGGGTTCAGATGACTGGAGAGTTGAAAGTTGAATGTGACATCTGGGCATAACTTCACCCAGAATACAAATGCTATTGAGATCTATCCACTGCGCCTGCCATTACTTGTTGAAATGTCAGCACAATGCTCAGGCTATATGAGGCAGGAGGCTCTGTCTCTTGTCTCATCGTTTTGTGTTGCCTCTAGTAGAGCCACACGACAATTTCCCAGGCAGATGTGCTGCTCTGGGAATGGAATGGTTGGTCAACTTAAATTAAGGTACACATTACCCTTGAGCCAAGGTCTGGAGAGGAGCTGGTTTTCCAGAGAGGTCTAGGATATAACTTTTCTAAGAAGAGGAGAATGGAGGGTGCTAATGGCTAACAGATGAACACTACAAAGGGGTAATGAAGGCTTGAACTTTAGACACTGCAGTTGGAATGGAAGGGGCGGGAAGAAGTAACAAACACAGGAAGTCAAGCTAACCTCCTGGCTATGACTGGGAGTGGACAAGACATAGGCTTGGATTCACCTTGGAAATATTGAGCTATGTGGCTAGAATTTGGCAATTTCATTCATGAGCATTCAGGATGAAGTAGGAGGATCAGATTTATGAGAGAAGGAAGGCGTTCTCTTCCTTCCTCATCTCTGTTTTTGTTAATAAGATTGTTTCCAGCTTCTCTAAGCTCAAGAACAATTGAGTAGGGCAAGAGGCAGAAGGCAAATTCTTCCTCCAACCACTTAGTCTCAGAAGGCTTGTCCCTGTGGTTTTGAAAACTCTTCTCTCGGTGTTTACATGTGAGAAATGTATTTTCTCCCAGTCGTCTGAGTTGCTTCTGCTTGAGCTAGCAGGGTCTATAGAGTAGAAAACTGCAAGTAAGAGCTGGGTTCAATCTTGTCCCATAGAACATTTCCACACGACTGACTTAAGACTGTCTTTGAATGCATTGTGGATTACGCTGGGAAGTGTGGTACTCGTGTATAATATTCCTGTTGGTGCCCATGAAATAGTGATGAGAGAAATATTCAGTAGGGGCTGGGAACAAGAAATGAGGAAGGGCAGACACTGAATCATCATAGCCTGTGCAGAGAGCATGCCAGCATTGGTTTTGATTTTTTGGAGTGTTTATCATTGACCATGTATTGTTGCAAACTGACAATACAAAATCAGTCATTTATTTACATTAACAACTATTGGGATTATTATTGTTATTCCCATTTTACAGATGGGTAAACTGAGACCAGCAGTCCTTGTTTATGTACAATGATAAAAGTCCTACAACTAAAATGGTAGACCTAGAATTTAAGGACTGTGGCTCAAGGACATGAAAACTTAATCAGCTGACTGTATGTTCCGGAACATCTCAAGACAATCATAATTTATGCCCATTCTCTCAGCATAATTCAACACAGGAACTCTAGAAAGTGTCCTCATTTAGATATAAATCATGAACACCATTGCTTTTACCCATTGATAGTTTGCTTACTCAAAGCCAGGAAAACCTAGTCTGTACAGCACAAGCATTCAAATGACTAAACTGGCTTTCCAGGCATATGGCATTTTGGATGGAGTGTGATAATGAGATAATATTCTAGTTTGTCCTGCGAATAAACCATGTTGGATGGGTTGGTATAGGCTTTGGTTTAAACCAGTAAGTCAGTCTTCTTTCTTAGGGATTCGAAGCCTTGGTATGTGCTGGCATAAAGTTACTGAGGCCCTGCTTTGCAGCTTTGGCAAGTTTTTGCTTATGCCTCAACACTTGGCTCTTCCAGGTTCCACCAGATCTTCAGAATGAAGTGCTGATCAGCCTTCTGGAGACAGATCCGGATGTTGTGGACTACTTGCTCAGAAGAAAGGCTTCCCAATCCTCGTGAGTATTACACATTTTCCAGCTTCTAGAGCCACATTGGGGATATTAATTTTTCATTCCATATCTAAAGAATTTGAAAGGTAGCCATGTTTGCATGCAGAGTGACACAAGTAAGATTTTGACAACTTTTTTTGCCATTCTGATCAAACTACCTAAGCAGAAATTATTTTAGTCTTATCGACTTACCAAATTCCAAGCCACTTTCCCAGATATTTATTTGTTTTCAATTTTCTCTAGCACCTTTTGAAACTTCTGATTGTGTTCACAGGGGGTGGGGGAAATGTGCTGAACCACTGGCAAGAAGCTCAAAGGAAGATAATGTGCATAAATGATTCTAGCAGGCATGTCCAACTTGTCTCCTAAGGCTGTGTGTGCCTCAGTATAGCTTAGAATTCAGCCCAATATAAAATCACAAACTTATGCCTTTGTAACTCTTTGTCGGTAACAATGTTGTGTTACAGTGTCAAAAATCTGGACATTCCTGTTAAGAGCCTTGATGGATGATTAATGCCCTTTAGGGTTTCTGGGGGTTGGGGGTCTTCCTTGTGCAACTTTAAAGGTGGAAGCAATCCATTTCTAAACCACAAGAGCAACCTTTGCTGAGACCTAAGTGCCCATTTGCAATGAGAAGTGTGTACTTTTCTAGCTCTGTCATTATGTATAGCTTGTATTGTCTTCATGAAAATGCATACTATCCAAGTTTGCAATAAGGAAAATGCAAGGCATGCTGTAAGTTATTGCTTGCCACCATGGTGCCTTGATAGGAGCAGAGAAATGGGTTCCTTGTTCAGATTTTATGTTTAATCCGAGCAGCTATTACAGAGACAGAGAGTTTGGAGGTGCTAAGCATTTGGAAAAGCCCAGATACAGGTACACCAACCAGAAACACCATCACCATACAAACAACCAACCTTAAATTTAAGACGGGAAGAGTTGATTATGCTCTGTCTTCAGAGTATCACTGTGCTATGCTTTAAAGCCACAAGTCTAGGATACATTTGCCCATGATCTATTGACTTCAAAAGTGGCCTTAATCCTAGAGCCAATGGCATGCCTTAGCCTAATTCATATCTTTTTTTTTTTTCAGTCGTAGATTTCTTTTAAAGATAGAGTTTATTTGGATATAACTTAGAAATGAGATCTTTTCAGCTATTTTTCAAGACTAATTGTCAAATTTGATTACTTTTCATTTCAAATTATTTCAGATGATAATAAAATGATACTATTTAGGGAGATTTAATGAAAAGAAATTCTACATTGTTTAATCTCCTTCTTCCCAGGCCAATTCATTAAAATCCCAGCTAAATTCAGCTGCCCCCCATTCCAGAAGGTCAGGGAAGGGCTTGTAATCAGAGCACCCTTTCAAATGCACTGTAATAAAATTCAATTTCTGTGCCAATCAATATCAAGAAAATTTCTGGTTCTAGTAAGTTGTTCTGCTTGGATTCAAGTTCCAGGAAGCACAAGTAAATATACATCTAGAAAAAGTACAAATGGTCCTGCATTTCAGGGTCTTGTTTTCATATCAGAGAATTGAAACTGCAATTACTATTTTCCCAGATTTCTAACTCCCATCAAGGTGTAGATTCTCATTTCTCCCTAACAAACCATATGCTACCAGAATTTTGATAATATCACTTGTTTCTCTACTGGGGGCAAGAAAACAAAAGCAGTGCTGTTTCTATTTGTAACTCCATATTTAATCTTCATTTATAACATTTTGTCGCTATATGGTAGGAAATCTAAAAAGCATTAATCTGAAAAAAAAGGGCTGTTGACTGTCCAAATTTCTTTTGTGCGGTGGTATTTAGATAGGGACATTTGATTTTCAAAAGAACCATTGACATGAATGCAATGTGGTTTTCATGAATGCTTTTGGTATATAAATGCCAAGGTAAGAACAGAATCTTTCCTTCTGTGCTCTTAGGAAGGACCAAGTGCACATATTAATCCCCCACCAAGCTGTGGAATTATTCTGTCCTCTTTTGCTTCCAATCCTTGTATGGGTGACTCTTTAGGGAGGAGAAGAGAAGGAAGAGGTTTTTTTTTTTTTTTTTTTTTTTTTTGCTTTTCTATTGGTTTGTTTTCCTCTAGGCACAGGCAAAGAACAGTCCAGAAGGCCACTACTAATGCCATGAAGTAAAATATAGATAGATATTTGTGCAGATAATATTTAATTTGAGTGGCCTTCTGAGGCTTGAGGTCACTTTGGGCCATAGGCTATGCTTCCCAAACTCCTTGTATATAGAAAGCACTTCATACCTTGGGATTGTGCTTCTGAGCCAGTTGGATTGGAGAACAATGAGATTCTGTATTTCCAACAAACTCCCCTGTGATACTGTTGCTACTGGTCTGTGATTTACATTTGGAGATAGGAAGCTTAAAATACCAAGGTATTTTCTTGACTTTATGTGCATTCAGACCTGATGGAAGAGGTATATTATTCAGTATGTAACAGAATTCCAGATGACCAGTACTTAGACATAGTCTCAAACTTACCTGCTCCTTCCAAATACCTAGAGATTGTAAACAGCTCTGAGTCTCCTCAACACTGTGGTGCTTGCTAATTTGTTCTGGGTTGCAATCCAGGTACTGGGATTTTCAAAGCTCCCCACATGAGTCTAATAAGCAGCCCAAACTCCAAGGAACCGACTGAGATCTACAATTTGGATTCTGTATATTTAAATTCTCAAGGAGACTTGAGTGGTTTTTTGACCTTCAACATGTGTCCTTTGGTTGATAAAGGAGTAGCACAAATATTCTGGTTTATAAGTCCACTTGGGGTTTATAGAAAAGAAAAAGGGTATAATTTGCCGGCTCATTATGGCTTCTGGGGAAAGGAAGAATATGCAGTGTTCTTGGAACCTCAGTAAAGATGTGACTGGGTCTGGGTGTTCAGCTCGCCAGTCCTGGACTTCATCAAAGTTGCCATCTGTCTGGAGATACAATAACGAACGTAGGCAGGTGTGTCCTAAAATAGCAGGCTGAGGTAGGTGGGGTGAAATTAAAATCAGAAAGTAGTGATAAAGGAATACAGTGACAAAATATCCCTGTTAGTATGCATTTATAGTGATTATAAATTGCAGTACCCCAAACTTCCAGATGGTGCTGGCTACGGTGGTGCTCATGTCAATTAACTACCAATCAGCTATGTCTGTATAATTTATAACACTGTTTGCAAGCTTCAAGTTGTGACAGAGATCTCCTTATGTACAAATTCAACTCTATTGCTGTTAGTTTTGTGCTATAAGGTATGTTCACTGATGACTCTCTGACTCCATTTTCTCATCTGTTAACTAGAGATTAGAGTTACTATTGGGTTACTCTGAACTTCACTGTATGGTTCATTTACAACTACTTACTTGTATAAGAGACATTGTGATATCTATGAGATAACAGATGACCACAAAATATGGCCCATGAGAAAGAGATGGCATTGGTTCTAAAAGCATAGCTCCTTATTCACTGGAGCCTTTTGCCTTTCTTTCCCCTGAAGCCTCCATTCCCATTCCATTCTCCAGTTGATGTACATAAGTAAAGCTTGAGATTCCTGTATGGCCAAGTGGAAATGCCACGAGATTTAATTCAGAGGTGAAATAAAATGAATTTGCAAAAGAGTGTAAGGCACAGAATGATATCATATTTATTATTATTATTTCTGGTTTGAAAGCAAAAATATTTTGTGGTATTTGGGAACCTGGTGTTTTGTTTTCATTAGGTTTTTCCCTTTTGTGTACAAGATCTGAATTGGGTGAGAGCAAAGAGAATTTATTGTCTTTTCCTGTGCTCATGCACTTCAGTGTTTAGCTTCAACAAGAAGTGGTATATGCCAATGGAGGAATAGAAGAGGTTTTCAGTACTGAAGTTGCTAGGCTTCTCACGTTTTAACAACTTGTCTGGTGTACCTGCTAGAATTATGTGCTCTTTTCTTCAGAAGTCCCTAAAACAGACTCCCCTCTCTTTGCTTCAGGAATGTATGCTAGAATATAAGGAAGGGGGTGGGGGTGGAATGATCATCTAAGAGGACCTTGCAGGTTGAATGAAGACCTCCAGAGCAAAACAAAAATGCTATAGGAAGGTCGGGACTAGGATGAGGCAAAAGAAACAAAGGAGAAAACATTTTTAAAATACCAATACCTTACTCAGCCACCCACCCACGATGCCAAGCTGATGGTAAAATGTGTGGGCCTGTCCTAAATGGAGGCAACCCGTCAATCATGTTGTCAAAACCTCCCCTTTGTCTCTTTTTAACTCAATTACTATCTGTGACAGTTTCCATTGACCAAGTAACAATTTGAAATGATTTTTAGTTAAGTTAACCTGAGATTAGATAATGATAGCATTGTTTCATATAAATGATGCATTGAAGCTTAATTCAGTGTTAAAGGTTCGAATCTACCTACTTTTCATAATTTTTAGTAAATTTTTGCTTCTGTAATATTCTAGGGAGAGAGATGACCCTTACATAAAATTATTTATATTGAAGTGCACAGTTTTCTTTTTTCACTAAGGTGTTTCAGACCTTTAGAACTCTTCACAAGAAATGCTTGGTATAACAACATAATCCGGTGTGAACATGATCTGTAAATCTACAGCTGGGGAGATGGAACCAGTAGAGCTCTGGATTATCTATGACATGGAAACTAATTCTAATAATAGTTCCTGTAATTTTCAAACGTGGACTTCAGAAAACCTAAGAAGCCAGGCATGTAATTTCAGCATTATGGAGTTGGGAGCAAGAGAATCAGGAGCTTTGAGGCCAGCCCTGACTACAATGTTAAGTTTGAGGCCATCATAGATTTCATAGGACCTTGTCTCAAAACCATAAACAAATAAAAACACAGTAAAGAGAATTTTCCTTTTTTTCTATCAATTCTTATTGATGCCCCAGAAATATAATAAAAATTCAACCACACTAGAAAGAGCATTAGTTCCTACCCACATGTGGAAACAAATTTAACTGTATGTGGGGAGAAAGTAGACACAATCAAACCAAACCTGTAGTATCTATCTTTAAATTTCAATGTAGTAAGTTTGTTAGTGGCCTTCACAAAGTTTTTATTGAATTTGTAAAAGAAAAAAGTTGGAACATCTGTGACTAGTGCATCAGGATTATAGATGAAGACCTCTAGTCAATCCAAAATACCAAGTTAGGAACTATAAGATCTTTGTTCTTTATAGATAGAAATCAACTCCTATCATAAATCAACTTTCTGTACTATGAAAGGGTGATGGGTTTCTTGTAGTTTAGTGTTTTTTTTTTTTTGGTTTTTTGTTGTTGTTGTTGTTGTTGTTGTTGTTGTTTTTAATTTTTCCAGACAGGGTTTCTCTGTGTAGCCCTGGCTGTCCTGGAACTCACTCTGTAGACCAGGCTGGCCTCGAACTCAGAAATCTGCCTGCCTCTGCCTCCCAAGTGCTGGGATTAAAGGCGTGCTCCTCTACTTCCCGGGTGTTTAGTGGTGTTTTATTCAGCTTATCAAAGTCATACCATTTGGATCATTCATTCTAATCTATCAATGGTCACAATTAAAGGCGTCTTTTACCACCCTCTAGACTGTTATATAATAGGTTGTAATTTCTGCCTACATCTTATACTGGTTTTACCATCTGGAGCAGAGGTGAGAGTCATATCATCACATTTTCTGAGAGGTGTTTTATCCCTCAGGAGTCTACCTAAGGGAAGTTTTGCAGCCCCGTGCATGATTAATGTGGGAATCTCCATGATTCCAGGGCTGCAATGACAATGGATTATTTCCTGCTGCAATTAATAGTACACAAAATGATTACAAACCTTGCATTCCAAAAGATTGAAGTTGTATCGATTGAGTGATTGAGCCAAGGACAAAGACAACACACCTTTGAAATCTTTGTCTTTCTCAGCTAGATAGCTCAACAATGGGCTGGGCCAGTAACACTAAGAGTTGAATTGGACCAGCACTTGGGAGGCAGAGGCAGGTGGATTTCTGAGTTCGAGGCCAGCCTGGTCTACAGAGTGAGTTCCAGGACAGCCAGGGCTATACAGAGAAACCCGGTCTCGAAAAACCAAAGAAAAAAAGAAAAAAAAAAAGGAAAAAGAAAAAGAAAAAAAGAGAGTTGAATTGGAGTTCTTCATTTATTCACAGAACCAGTTCTGTATTTCCGGCCGCAGTGCAGGCTTGCTCACAGTACCCTGCCAGCGTGTTTACACCCTGACCTGGAGAGACCAGCTAAGGGTGAGAATGTTGATTCACTCTCCATGCCCATCTCATGTTTGGTTAGCTAGGACTGGCCATGCATGCTGGGGATGGTCCTGGGGTTTAAGAATCTAACAAGTTACCCACCCTGTTTAGAGACAAACCCATGTTGTCTGGCTGCCCATCTTCTCAACAATCCTACCCTTGATCCACTGTACACTGAATATGAAAAGTGAAGGGGCTAGACACATTTGGACTCAAAATCACGTGACTTAGCAATGTAACCAGCGAACATTCTGTTAAGATCCAAATACATAGAAAGACCACACCAAGCTTTAGAGACAATGGCTCAGCTACTGCTACCCTCATCAATGTCAGTCATTTCTGTAAGCAAATACTCAAATATCTTAATGCTGACTTAGAATAGTCTTTTTAAATGTGGGGATCCTATATGCAAATCAGAAAGAACACATGTGAGCCTTATTTCAGAGATTCTGAAGAGGAGGATATCTGTCTACATCTGGAAATTCTTCTGACATGGGTTCATAAGCAAATTTGGCTACATCTCTCTCACCCTGCTAAGAAAACAAACTGAACGAGATGTTTTAATCATTTTAAGTGGCCATTAACTATAAGTTAAAAGTATAGCTTTTTAGTATTAATTTACCATACCAAGTACATGTGCTTAATAAATTTTACAGGGAGTCTAAACTTTACTACCTGGACTACTAGACAAATAAGGTATTTAACCAACTACCTGTTTTTCTTGGCCATTTCTAATCTTAGGTCAGGAGCAAAAACATACCAGACTAACTTAGTGCAAGTCCTACCATATAATGAACTTGAATAGCTGTCAGTCTTATTACAGTCCAAAGCAACATACCACATATTTTTCAAGCTGCTTCGCATGTGTACCCATATTGTACCCATTTCCATAGCAGGAATATAGCAATGAGGGAAAACAAAAAAGGAAAGCATCATCTGTCATTAGGTGGCACTGTCTGTGTCCCTGGCTATGACATTAGCTACCTGGAGCCCTCAACTATAAGACAATTAGTGTGCCTCTATATCCAAAATTTATCTTCAACCACTCTCCTAATTCCTACAGCCTCACAACCAGACTTCATTCCATCTTCTGAGTCCTGAACATGGAGGCCAGAGGAGGCTTAAGTGTTGGCTGGGATGGGTATACTACCTTGCTTTCTCTAGTTGAGGTCCATCCATACAAAGGTCACAATCATACAGCTTGATCGTCATTGGTACTCTCTTGGCTCTTAGCAAATCTTTAGCCCACTCTCATATATACAAATTGGGATGGGAAGGAAGGTTTGATTGTAAGAGACCCTTCAATGCCTTCATGTATCTGAATCTTCTATAAGCACAATCTGCTGGCTCTACCCCAAGGCTTCCATTTCAATAGTCAAAGATGGCTTCCTAGCCAACGGCCTGGCACTCCAAAAGATCTCCTGTTTGTTGTAACAACCTCTTGTTGCCACCTTGAAAACTTTCATGTTGTTTAGCATGGTGTCCCACGTGCTTAGTTTGCAGCAGGCTCTGTGACTGATTTAGCCAGTTCAAAGCCCAGAGTGGAGCTTGCAAATACGTATTTCCAAACGATGGAGATATAGCACTATTGGGGAGAGTCCGTCTCATTTCACAGCTGCTAAATGAACTTTGGCAAAGTTAATGTGGAGGAAAGAGGAAAGGGACAGGGTCCCCTCTCTCCTTTTGATTTCGGAGATCCAAGGCAAGCAATGAGAATGGAAGAAACTAGCAGAGTGATGGGAGTTCATGTTTCAATTATTCTTGATTGCCCTTGTTTTGTTTCCTTTTCACCAAACCACTAAACATGACATTGCCTGTTCTGCATTTTCCCAACAACTAATGTAAGTATAATTGCCCTCTGTACACCAGCTCCATTAGAAGTGTCTGAAACATCTTGAAAAAGTATGTGTAGTGGAGCAGTGTCATAAGAAGTAATGTGAGAGGGGGAAAGAAGGAAAACAATGGGAAGAGTGGTAAGCTGAGTTTGGGGTGCAAAATATACAGACACCCCATAAGCATCTATGCAACAACTCACAAAGGGCCCCATGTCCTTTGAGCCTTCTAGCCCTCATAGCAGAGAGACATGCATTATTTATTACAGAGTTCATTGTAACACCGGGTAAAAATAAAAATCTACTCCTTCTATAGAAACCTTAAATGCTCCCAATATGAAGGCTTGAGAGAAAATTTTCTTCCCCGAGGTCTCTCATTTATGCTTAGAACTCCTGATTGAGTGTACATTTAGACCATTGCCCTGGATGTTTGCCTTCTACATTTCTGGTAAGAAGAACTGTGCAACACATAAGCTGAATTTACTGTGGTGTCTATGAACCACCTCCAAACCATCATTCTGCCAATAAAAGGAGGCAAAATCCAAAGTACACATTGCTTCAGGTAGGCTCACAAATTGGACAATGACTTAGACTCTCCCATACAATAAGGCTATGGTTTTTCAACACTAGACATACAACCATGACTTCTTAGTTCTTGGAGGAGAACTAAGACATTTTCATTAATGACTGAAAAGAAAATGTCACCTATGAAGGGGAAACTACTAAAATGAGCCCAATAATCTGATCTTTGCCCTTCTGTTTCTGAATTGAACCAGTTTAATACAGTCACTTCTTTTTGTGTTCATAATAAACCTTTCCCAAGAAGAGCCACATCCCATGGCAGTAGGCAACTACTCATTTGTATGAATTTGTGTTTCCCTACCTAGAATTAAGAAAAGTGTTTTCCCCATTAATTAGATATGGTGGATAGCCCCCCCCCTTTCCAGCAGAAGCTATTAGTTTATTCTCTTTTTTTTTTCATATTTTATTTACATTTCAAATGTTTCCCCCTGTTCAGATCTCCCCTTTGGAACCTTCCCATTCCCTCCGCCTTACCCCTGCCACTATGGGGATATTCTCCAACCCACCCTCCCACCCACCCACTCTCGTCTTCCCTCCTTGTCATTCTCCTATACTGAGGGATCTAACACCCTCAGGCCCAAGGACCTCTCCTCCCCTTGACGGATAACAAGACCCTCCTCTGCCGCATTTGTGGCCAGCACCATGGGTCCCTCCATGTGTATTCTTTAGTTGGTGGATCAGTCTCCAGAAGTATCTGGAGGTCAGGCCAGTTGCTACTGTTGCTTCCTCCCTGGGGCTGCACACTCCCTCAGCTCCTTCAGTCCTTTCTCCAAGCCCTCCATCTGGGACCTCACACTCAGTACTACTGTTCCTGCGAAGTGACTCTTGGGTATTTCAAACTTTTATCCTCAATGTCACTGGCAGTCTACATGTCTGGAAAATCATCCCAATAGCTGTCCTTTGGCTACTGCCTATAAGATTGTGTGATATCAGTTCAAAGAGGAGGCAAGCAAAGGTCTTATTCTATGTGGGTAGGAAATATCCTTAGCAAAAGAGCAGAGTCCAGGCTGCCTCTGACAGGCATGGCATATCACAAATGCCAGGATGTTTTTCCCCTGGGTACTAACCCTTGCTGGAAACCTGAGATAAAGCTAGGGCCCGATGAATTCACTTCCTTCATTTTGCATGCCAAAAAACATTTGGCTGGGAGAGGATTGCTCTGTGTATGTTTACCTTCTTTGAGACCACAAAGGATTTGTTTTGAAAACTCCAACAAAATGGAAACCAAAGACCAGTAAAGAGAAGCAAATAGGGTAGGGGTGTGGGGAGGCAGAAGCACATTGTGAAACGTTTAATCAGCCTTTGATCATTTATTTCCCTTTAAGATGTCAGGGCCACTGTTTTGAGGAAGGTAGAAAATAAAGATGGTTCCAGGTAAGACTTTGCCCAGTCCTGACATTCCTGGTATTCTCATTTTCCTGTTCCATTTACATTTTCATTGTTATTTTTGTTGCTATGACAACTCATAAGTGCGGATGCTAATAGTATGTGAAATAATGCTATAGATTATACTGCAGAAGTATTAATGCCTTACAAAATCATGTTCTGTGTATTTACATACACTCAGTTCTTTATGACAGTAATTTATTTACCAGCTTAGCCACCTCTTCATACATAAACAGACATTTCCACCAGTAGCACCATTGTCTTCATCGCAGGAAGTATAAATTTATTTGTTAAGTGTGCAAAGAGAAAAGTTTTCCTTAAAGCCATGATGGACTGTTAAGTCTGAATTATTATTTTGGAGAGACTTTTATTTATCTTTATTATTTTATTTGTTTACATTTCAAATGTTATCCCCCTTCTTAGTCTCCCCTCCATGAATCCCTCCCCCTCTGCCCCTCTCCTCTATGAGGGTGCTCCCCTCCCCACCCACCTATACCTACCTCAGCTTTCTAGCTTCTCCCTTCTTTGGGGCATCAAACCTCCACAGGATCAAGCGCCTCCTCTCCCACTGATGCCAGATAAGGTAGTCCTCTGCTACACATGTATCGGGAGCCATGGACTGGCCCATGTGTACTCTGGTTGGTGGTCCAGTCCATGGGAACTCTGAGGGGTCTGGTTAGTTGACACTGTTGTTCTTCCTATGGGGTTGCAATCTCCTTCAGCCCTTCCGCTAACTTTTGCATTGGGGTCCCCAGGCTCAGTCCAATGGCTGGGTGTATCTGCATCTGTCTTAGTCAGGTGCTAGTAGAGCCCATCAGCAATAGTGTCAGGGTTTGGTGTTTGCAGATGGGATGGATCCCATGGTGGGGCGGTCTCAGCCTCTGTTCCATTTTTATCCCTGCATTTCCTTTAACCCAGAATTGTCCCTGTCTGGATTATTTTTAATTCAGGAGATTGAGGAAAGTAAAAAAGAGTCATCTTTTTCTTTTCCTTGCTTAATAGTGACCCCTCAGGCTTTAACTCTTAAGTTTGATTAGGCATCAGTCCATGAATCACTTGAGCCATGCAAGGTGGTGACAGGGATCCAATCTGTATTTATGTCTTGTTTTTGTTAAACCTCTTAGGTTTTATTCCTCTCTGCCAGCCGGCAGCGTTGTGGAACACAAACATGTGTGGGTTCACCTCCACCCTTCTAGTTGATGTTTGTTTTGTAACATTTGTGAAGGTTTACTGCTCTCTGCTGGTTGAACTTTGGCAACTACAGCAGAACTTTTTTCTCCTCTGTCCCATCCTTCGTCAGCTGCCACGTCTTGTTCCATTTGATGTGTTTTCCTGCCATCTTGTGATCATTTTATGGAAAACGCTTTCACATTATTGATGGGGATGTGTTTGTTGGATCATTGCTCAAAAGATCTTTTTATTTCAGTCTCCATACCCATGTCTTCGAAATACTGCATTGGCAATTGTGTAATGTCTGAATCTGATTATACTTACACACCTGTATTATTTTATGCCAGGAGCCCTGACATGCTTCAGTCGGAAGTTTCCTTTTCCATGGGAGGGAGGCATTCATCTACAGACTCCAACAAAGCCTCCAGTGGAGACATCTCCCCTTATGACAACAACTCCCCAGTACTGTCTGAGCGCTCCCTGCTGGCTATGCAAGAGGACAGGGCCCGGGGGGGCTCGGAGAAGCTTTATAAAGTGCCAGAGCAGTATACACTGGTGGGCCACTTGCCATCGCCAAAGTCGAAATCAAGAGAAAGTTCTCCTGGACCAAGGCTTGGAAAAGGTAACTGAAGCCTGGCTGTGACAGCCCAATTACTTAATTACCTGCCTATAGATGTAACACGGGTGGGCCATCCTGGACCTTTTTCATCAGGCCCTTGTTTATTGTTTGTGCAATTCAAAGAACATTTTCTGAATATCTGCTAAATACAAAAGGTGGGAGAAAAGGATGGTAACCCCAAGGTATTGACTTAGAAGGTCCCTTCAACCTCTGACTCTCAAATACCTGTGAAGTGAGGGTATGCCCCAAAGAGCCACTCTTTTTCCCAAATGATCTTTTCTTTTCAGTATCCAGAGGAGACTGTGTCACTGCTATTGGACTTGCATTGCCTATTTGCTAGTCTCAGATATCATTCAATTATTTCTGTTATTTTCATAAAGAAAAGGTCTTGAATCTACCATACAACAATGCAGTACACCAAAAACAGACAATGTCAGCATCCAGGGACAAAATCACTAGCCTGGATATCACAATGATGTTCTGCCAATTCCAGCTAGCAGGATGTCAAAAGAATAACTGAGCTCCACAGAGGCCCATGGACTCCTGATAGGATAACTAAGAATTGTATGAATGTCCCATGTATTGGCTCATCAGTGAATCTACAAGCAGTCATTATTGCAACACTTACCATGGAATAAGCCCTGGCTAATCTGTGCCATGTAATCTTGTAGGCACTTCTGGTCTCTTCTTACTTTGAATGTCATAGTCTGCCTTATGATCTTCTGATACCCTCTAAGGCAGTGATTCTCTACTGTTGGGAGAAGGGAGGAGAAAGAAACACACAAAGGAAGGAATCTGCTGGTGGCAGTAGGGCAGTGTCCTTGACAAAAGTTCAGAATCCAGTACTATCGTCTCTGTATATCTGTGTTCCTGTAGCTGGAGTCCATGTGGCCACTGCCAACTGTTCCCTTGAGTGAGTGTCCTACTACTGTTATCACTCACAATGAAGTCATACCCAGGTTAGCCCTCTTATGGTTTGGTAAGGCAGAAATCATATGGGTGCACAGAACTGCCTTCTGTTCTGGAGAATCTGGTGAACAATCCATTTCAGGACCTTTCTAGCTTCTGCAGGCCTAGTTTCATGGCTGTTTTTTTCTTTCATATCTGAATCCACCAACATAGCAGCATCTTTTCTCTTGTTCCCTCTTACCCTTTTGATATCAGAACTGCCTGGGTTCTCCAAGAGAGTCACTTAACCTCCAGAACCAGGGGTATATGCACAGTTCATCCTTTGAAGTTCTGAGTTCTAGGGGTCATGACACACATTTACTGTATATTAATTCTGTTTTTCAGAAACATGTTATAGAAAGAATATTTTTTGTCTATCCCCAACACAACAAATTTCTTGAAGAACGCATTCAAATAGTATTGTTTTGCATCTAGTAAACCTTGAATACGATATTTTGTGCCAAAGAAATGTAATGATATTTATTAGTTTCATTCTAAACTTTCTGTTGTGGACCTCTTTATGCTGTCTTTCCTAGATATGTCAGAGGAGCCTTTCAATATCTGGGGAACTTGGCATTCAACATTAAAAAGTGGATCCAAAGACCCAGGAATGACAGGTGAAGTGCCATTTTTCAACTTCATTGCCTTTCCTTTAAAAATGTATTTTCCCTATCTCTTCCTTGCTATTAACTGCTTGCCAACCATTATTCAGAAAATATTGAAGAGAGAAGAAAGGGACAATAGTCTAGTTCTTTGGGCTTTCTCCCTCAGTATGCTAAGCTTGGACAGTAGTTCACTGCTGTTCTTTTCCTAAAGCCTAGGTTGTCATGGCAGCTAGGCTAAGCACGTGTGTGTCTGGAGCGGCCACATAAACGGGTCTGCTATCAGAAAGAACCTGCCATCATCACTCTTGCTAGGGAGATTTTCTTTTCAGAATGTTAATAGCTGAGAGCATGCTGTACATTTTCAGCTATAGAAGGAAGTAGTGAAAAAGAAAAGAACAAGCAGCTAATCCCCAAGGCAGCTGTCCAAACTAACCCCAGATCTTGCCTTTCTGGTTTCAGGTTCCTATGGTGACATTTTTGAAAGCAGCTCCCTCCGACCGAGGCCCTGTTCCCTTTCTCAAGGGAACCTATCTCTGAATTGGCCTCGGTGTCAAGGGAGCTCGACAGGGCTGGACAGTGGCACTCAGGTAATTCGGAGGACTCAGAAAGCGGCCACCGTGGAGCAGTGCAGTGTCCACCTTCCGGTGTCACGTGTCTACAGCACTCCCCACATCCAGGACGGCAGCAGGGGGGCCAGACGGCCTGCAGCCAGGTCTGAGCCATTTTTGTCCCTAAACAGCACAGAAGATCTGGCCGAGGGCAAGGAGGATGTGGCCTGGCTGCAAAGCCAGGCCCAATCTGTGTACCAGAGACCTCAGGAGAGTGGTAGAGATGACAGGCGCCCCCCTCCTCCTTACCCGGGGTCAGGGAAGCCTGATACAACCTTGGGCCAGCAGCCACTGGAACCTCCCCTGTGGAGGCTCCAGAGACATGAAGAAGGTTCAGAAACAGCTGTGGAAGAAGGAGGCCAGCAGGCCTCAGGGGAACATCAGACCAGGCCAAAAAAACTGAGCAGCGCCAACTCCCTCTCAGCCAGCGAGCAGGACAAGCAAAACTTAGGGGAGGCCAGGTGGCTCGACTGGCAGCGAGAGCGGTGGCAGATCTGGGAGCTTCTGTCAACTGATAACCCCGATGCCCTCCCAGAAACCCTGGTATAAGCCCACCAGCAGCTGGAGCCCACCCTTCCAAAAAACGTCTTCGGGCCCAGACCCGGAAAACTAGCCTATGGACAATTGGACACTTACTCGTTTTACTTTTTGTTTTTCCACACTTGCAACACAAGAGAAAGTCCACTTATAGATTCACTTTTACCCTTGCCATTTATGGTAAGATTCTATTGCATAGCCAGCCTTAGGAAAAACAAACAAACACGACAATTCCCAATCTCAAAACAACCCACATTGGCTCTATATAAGATCAAACTCTTGCTTTGTTATAGCTTAATTGTATTTATGTGTCTTCAATTTTGACTATTGTATATTCTGTAACAAATTATGTATATCAATATGATATATTCACAGAGAAGACAGAACAATTAAAAAAATCACTGCACTTATATTACACTATGAGATATATTAAGCAACCAGATTCTATATGCTCTGGAATATGCACAAGCGGGTATCTATGCTTTTTACCATCACTTTTTAACTGGGGACAGCCCTCCCTTCAATGCCTAAGGAAATACTAACCAAACAAAAGAGAAAATGAGAAGCCATATTTTTATATAGTATTGAGACACAAAAGTTATAGTCACTGAATGCTTTTTCATAGGGAGTATGTTTTAAGGAAATATTAAATTTGATACATTATGACATATATTTTTAGAATCTGTTTAGAAAGGACTCAGTAAATCAAATTAGAGAAAGGTGGTGCCAAAGAAGACTTAAGAGAGTTTCTATCCCATTGTAGGTCAAATTTAATTTTATATAGGCCACTTATATATTTATAATGGATCACTTTTATGTGTTTTTCAAAACTACCAACTGAAATCCAATTATAAGAAGTTTTAAAATCCAAATACACATTCAAATTATACATCATTTCCCCCCATCTGCCATGTTACCAATACTAGCCCAATTACAAACAATTCCTTGTAAAGTAAATCCTATCGGGGGGAGCAAAAGAGCTACATCTTTGCGCTTACATTGTACCAAAGGCTGAGGAAATGTGTCTTCAGCATCTTAAGAATATTACGTGTATTGTAATGTATGTGTTACTACAGTATACAGTACTTCAACAAGTTCAAGTGTTACAACTGCAAAAACCACTTTTGACCAGCAGGTGGCAGTTTGCTTCAGTATTTTTCCATTGTTTTGTTTCGTTTTGTTTTTCAAATCAGAAAGGTCAGTGTATTATATACAAAGAGGGTTATATATATATATATATATATATATATATATATATATATATATAT
>JADRCH010007686.1:5678708-5815020 GCA_019843965.1 Rhynchomys soricoides
TATATATATATATATATATATATATATATATATATATATATATATATGAATGGAAGGTACATCCATCTTACTAGATCTAAATTTGACAGTAAACGGCTTGATATCCATGCCCTCTATTTCTTTGCCTGTTTAAGCTCTGTGCCCACATCTTTTACTTTGGGAATAATTTGTTTCTTCTCTGCCTTTATCACATTGCAAATGTGCTGCTTTTAAAACACACATGAGCCTTCCAAAGATGGTTGAGAGGGTAAAGTGCCAGACCCCGAATAAAAGCTGGACATGGTAGCACAGATGTTTATACCCAGTGTCCCTATAGGAAGATTGGAGGTGCGAACACAGGAAAGGACATGGGCCAACTAATCTGGCCTATACAGGGGTGAACAAGGGGGAGCATATCTCCAACAGCGTGGACAGCAAGGACTGACACCCAAGGTTGCCCTTTGACCTTGTTATATAGGCTGTGACCCACAGATCCCCCTGACATATACACCATTACACAGATCATAAAAACAAATGGGAAATATTTTTCAACTATTTTAAAACACGAGACCCCAAGGCTATATAGAAATTAAGGCTATTTTTAATACTGTATAATATGTGATATGATGCCTGACAAGAAAAACCAATGTCAAACTGGACACAACATGTTCATGGCACTCGTTCCTCATGAGGAAAGTGATCCTTGGGACAAGATGCCTCCATGTCTGTGAATACTTACTTTGTTTTTGGATCTCTGGCTAAAGGGCCAGAATGGTGCTGATAGAAACAGCCAAATATACATTTGTCTTGATCGCTCTAAGTAGTTATTAACATATGTTTGTTGTGGGTTTTGATAGAAAAAAAACAACCATCATATGCCAATGGGGGGTGTGCAGATTGAGGAAATTTATAAATAAATTCCGCTTGCTTCTTTTCTTATGCACATTTTAATACACATCTGCTTGGCAGAGAAATAGTACTGGACTGAATACACAGAGATACTGGAACAGAGTGGAGGCCCATGCTGTCTCTTGGTCTGATAAGCAAACAGCAGGAGGTAGATTTTACTGACTAAGAAGAAAGGAGTAACACAGAGATGAAAACAGGATGTTTTGACCAGACAGAATTATAAAACAGCTGCAAATGTTCTTCAAGACAAAAAAGCAAAAGAAAACAAAAAAACCAAGAACCACCTACAAGCCAAAGGAAAGTTCTAATCAAGGATGGCAGCCTGGATATTTTGAACTGGCATTCAGAATACCCACTGTCTTAGTCAGGGTTTCTATTCCTGCACAAACATCATAACCAAGAAGCAAGTTGGGGAGGAAAGGGTTTACTCAGCTTACGTTTCCACATTGTTGTTCATCATGAAAGGAAGTCAGGACTGGAACTCAAGCAGGTCAGGAAGCGGGAGCTGATGCAGAGGCCATGGAGGGATGTACCTTACTGGCTTGCTTCTCCTGGCTTGCTCAGCTGTCTTTCTTATAGAGCCCAAGACTACCAGCCCACAGATGGTACCACCCACAAGGGGCTCTGCCCCCTTGATCACTAATTGAGAAAATGCCTTACCGCTGGATCTCATGGAGGCATTTTCTCACCTGAAACTCCTTTCTCTGTGATAACTCCAGTTTGTGTCAAGTTGACACAAAACTAGCCAGTACATCCACCTAGCACAGTCCTCAATCCACCATAAGGGTAGAAGGGTCTATCAACCAATTTTCAGTCAATTCAAGCCAGCTAATATACATTTAGTCTACAGTGACCAAGTTACCCTAGTTTGCTGCAGCTGTGTCCAGTTTAGCATTAACCAAGCATAAGCCCTTGCTAGCTCCTATCCGGATGGAGCCAGTTGGGCTGAGGATATAGGACGTTTTGACCTTAGTACTTCTCAAGTACAAACACCAAATAAGATACAGTGTCTACTCAATTTGAAGGCTTACCATGTTAGTTTCACTGTGTCCCATGTAAAATATGGGATATTCTTATATGAAAACAATGGTTTATCCTCTGAAGTACTATATAAGATATGCTTATTATTAAAAAGAAAGTCTTTGCTTATCTGCCTTATAGTTGCTAAATCTGGCAACCTTAATCGCTAGCCTTAATATCACACTTGGCTTCCAATGTCCCACTTGAAACTCTCACTGAATGTCCCATAGTGCCTCAACAGTCCTGAAGGACAAGCTCTGTCTCTACTTCTATGCTAAACCCCAATTTCACTTTAGATCACCTCACATCTTTTTCTAGGGAGCTTCTATCTGTGTACTTGAGGCCTCCCCTGGTGTATTGGGCATGTTTCTCATCACTGTCACAAAATACTTCATAGGCAAAATTTAAGAGTGAAAAGCCCTAGTTGAGTTTATGATTTCAGTGGACACACTCCATTATGGAGGGAAGGCATGGTTCAGAGAGCAGTCTGAAGATTAAGTGGACAGGCCTCCTCAAAGACATACACAGAGGTGTTACTCTTAGGTGACACCTAGCATCTCCTAGGTGATTCTAAATCCAGTTAAACACTCCTGTTTCTCTTCAGATTGTATAAATCTTTTACCTAGTCAAACTGACTGTGAAAATTCATCGTACCCCAGGCCCATTTGCCTTTGTGTGCACATGCAACCATCTTCATTGTCTTACTCTTGATTCTTAGCCCCTCCCTCCTGGATAACTGTATCAGTCTAGCATCTCTACCTCTACCTCTCCCTCCTCTACCTCTCCCTTACCTCTCCCTCCTCTACCTCTCCCTTACCTCTCCCTCCTCTACCTCTCCCTTCACCTCTCCACTACCACCAACTACTCTCTATATAGTTGTGACAAAGGCAGTCGCTGCCAGTAAGGACTTACCTTCTCCTCTGGTCTACAAACAAAAATCTATGTCATGGAAACAGCACCCTCCATAGTTCAGTCTCATTCACCATTCAGCCTCTTGCCTCTCTGCAGTGTAGGCATCCACACTCTGGTTATGTAGAGGAAACTCCCTCTTCTACATACAGCACACAATATTAATTTTTGAAAATAACTAGCTTAAAATTTATTTTTAGGCATACACTCCAATAGAAGCACCTTCTGGTTCTTTGTGGAGGTTTCAGACACCTTGATAAGCATCACTAAACATTAGTGTGATTGTCTGTAGCTTTAGCTGGAGGCATTTTATGTCAGGTTGGGGACTTTGTGAGTTTTACACCTTTTATACTGGACAGAGAGATAGGACACTAATTTGGGATTCATTTGATAAATGCATACTGAATATAGGCATGTTACTTTTAATCAAGTCACTTACCATGTGCAGTACGAAATCATGAAAGGCCATCACCACCTTGCAAATGCAGACACAGTATAGTTTCTAAAGAAAAAGGTTGTAGAAGGAATTGCTAAGCATACAGACACTGTCTTCTAAGTATCACTGCCATACAAAGACTCTTGTCACCCCATCTCTGTGTTGTAAGACACAATGAAAGAGACTAGTCTATGATGCCTCTCTGCTCCTAAAATACCTTAAGGGCTAGTCAGATAGCTAAGTGGGTAACTCTGTCTGCACAGCTATGGGAAAATAAATGAAATGAGTCTTTCTGGTGGTACAGCTGTTTTGGGGGGTCATCTATACCATAGAAGTAGCCCCTCATCCATGCCCTGTAAGCCCAATAAACACTTTGGTTCACCAAGGATTCTGGTTTTCAGTGGATGACACTGGGGACTTCTAAGCAGGGAATAGACATTTGTCAACATCTCCCCAAGAGTGGAGTTCCTGTCATAGACAGAATGACATGCTGATAAGCTAGCGTTATCTTCAGATTTTCTTTTAATTCAAAGAAGTATGACAGTCAATCTATATTTACTAGGGCCTAGTGATCATGAATTCCAGTCCCAGGCTTCTGGGTTTGAATGATGTAAAGGAAGTCTAGATATACCTCCTGGGATATCTAATCAAGACAACAGCCACATTTGTGAACAATATTGTTATAAGATCAGTAGATGCTGGTAAGTCACACAAACCCAAAACCTATCCCAGTTTTGGGGATATGTTTCCCAAAACCAGATTTATGATTCTCAACAAACCATAAATCATTGGGGAAAATGAATAAATTGGTGAATTCATCCACATAACCACCCTTTTCTGGAGTGAAAAGTCAGAGAGGCATGACTAGGATAAAATGGTGCCTGCATTCCAAAGTCAAACAGCTCCGCAGTAAAGAGTATTCCTGGAAGTGGAACAAATAGATGGGGAAACTTGTCAAAAATAAGGGATGCTATGTTTGCAATCAGGGTACACTCTGTGACTTTGCAGTTTCTCACTTAGCTCTTTTGGACTGTGGTGCTGCTCTCTTGAAATGGTAATTCTCTTTAACAAGCTCTACCTCCACTGTCATTTTTCACTGGACTCTTGCAAGTGGTTACATACTCTGTTGGACAAACAGAAGGACAGTAGACACTTGGTATATCTATAAACTACCCAGGGGCCAGGGAGGCAAAAGGGTCTTGGCCTGAGACTGTTTCAGAAGGAGAGTGGGAGTCCAGGCTCCTGACTTCCTCCGAACACTTTCCCATCTGAAAGCCAAGCTAAAAACGTACTCTGTTCTATCAGAGTGTGTATACTATTCCCGGTATACAAAGCCAATCCCACTTACATACTTCTGCAGTCTTCCTCCTTCCTCTTTCTAAGCTTTACTGTATGTATTTTAGCTGACTTACCTTGGAGTTCTAGTTTATTGGTTTTAATGTTTTGTTTTGTTTTGCTGCTACAGCCTATGGTTTGGGTCTTTTCAAAATGTATAGCCTCTAATGTTATGGGATGTTAAACAGTATTTTTATTGATTCTTTGAGAATTTCATATAATTTATTTTGATATTTACCTTCCCTGATTTCTCCCATAAGCAGCCTTTCCATGACTTCCTTTTTGTTTTTGTTTCGCCATCAAATTCAATTTGTGTTGCTAACTAGACTTGGGCTGGGGCCTGCTCTTGTCTGTTAGTCAGCCTAACTGGGCTCTCACTCTCTCTATCTCTCTGTCTCTCTGTCTCTCTGTTCCCCCCTCCTAACAGCCATCAAAAGAGAATTATAGCCCCCCCAGCTAGTAGGATCCATGCTTACCTTGCACACACTATGCTGGGATTTTTTACTGTCTGGAGCTTGCATAGCTCTTGTGCATGTTGTCATAATTATTGTGCGTTCATATGCAAAACTTCCCTGTTGTGTCTGGGAAAGAATATTTCCTTAATTTCATCCCCCCCACCCTCGTGGCTCTTACAATCTTTATGCTCCCTCTTTCCCACAGATTCCTGATTCCTGGGGAGATGGGAATATGTATCTCATTTATGGCTGATTGATCTATCAGAATATGACTGGTTATTCCCACATTCGTGCCATTATCACACTAGAGAGTTATCTTGTCAGGGGTTAGAATACAGTGATAGAGAAGAGACCGCACTCCTTTGCTCATTCTACATTTGAGAATCATGAGAACTGTCACCCAGGAAAAGAAGGCCCTTAATAGCCACTGAATCATGCCTACCTTGATCTCTGACTGACAGCCTCCAGAACTGGTAGAAATTCAGCTATGAGATCTAAAGTCCCCCACCCATGGTGCTTGGTTATAGCAGCCTGACCAGACTAAGATACTCACCTAGTTCAGAAACCAAAGTACTGTGTTGAAACTGAGCAAAAAACAGAACCCTCCCCCCACTTGTAAAAAAGACATTCCAGCTGTTTTTTAGAGCACGGGTACAAAATGCCAGGACTTGGTTTACAATAACCACAAGAGTCTTGTGGAGCCAAAGTCTCTGATAAGTAAAACCTCAGAAACTACAACAGAGGCCTCAGGGATCTATAACAGAATAAGAGTTGGAACAGTTATAGGATAACTGAGAACCAACCTTAAGTGCCACCTAGTTCATTGATACCAACCAAATGGGACAAATTTGTGTCTGTCAGTTTGTCAATTGGTCTTCATTGATATGAACTCTATCTTTGTCTCTATCACAGGGTCTAGTGTATCCCAGGCTGATCTGAACCTTGATATGTAGCCAATCTGCTCTTGATTCCCATGTGCTGGGATTACAGGCTTGTGGTACTATGCTAAGTTTATGCAGTGCTGGGCACTGAGCCTAAGGTGTCATCCAGGTTAAGCAAGGACATTCCCAATGGAACTATAGCCTCAGTCCCCAGACCTTCCTTTCTGCAACCAGATCCTACGGGGTTAGTTTGTATACAATTGGGAAGTGAACGGGTACAGGTTGATCAGTGAAATGGAAGTCAGAACCCGCAGATGTTCCCATTAGGGGTTGGGGCAAAGATGCTGTGTTTCCACAGAAAAGAATGATTAATGTATTCCACTAGAGGGGAGTGAGATTAGGAATGGAGTTAGAAAGGGTTTTCTCTTGTAGAAAGGAATCATGGCAAGTCTATTTCTAGTGCCTTCTTGACCTCAAACCACAAATACCCAAAGGTAGGCAAGCCACTGAGCCTACCCACCATAAGAATTCCATCCCTGATACACTATCCTGTCTGTAGGGATACAGAAGCTGTGGTGACCAAGGGTCAGACCTAGCTGGGCAGAGGATGAGCTTTCCAGGGACCAGTGCTAGTTCACAATGTCATGGCTAAACCAAGTATTCAAACTAACACACTGGGGTAAGTCAGAAGTGGCAGTGCTTAGATGCCAAGACGAGCTGCTCCTGGATAAATTTTGTGAGTGTACTATAGACTGAATTGTGTTGTCCTCCTCCATGATGGTCCTCTGCTAATGCCCTAGCACCTACAAATCGAAACTTCTTTGGAAACAGGGCCTTTGCTGATGATCAAGCTAGGATGGAAGCATTTGGAAGAGGCTTGATTCTAATAGAACTGCTTTTAAAAGAGGGTACATGGGGATGGGGAAGCACAGGTGAGTGAATAGGTAGGAGGGAGAGAGCATGAGTGAACAAGCAAGCACTAGAGGGGAGGGGGAGGATGAGGAGACAAGGGAGTGTGAGAGAGGAGAGCTTGGGAAGGAGGATGAGAAAGCAAGCCAGCACAAGAGAAAGGAGAGAAGGAGCAAGGGAGGAACAGAGTGAAAGGGGGATGGGAGGAGAGGGAGAGAAATAACACAGGAAGACAGGGGTTTTCCTTCTACAAGCCAAGTAAGATCCAAAAGCTAAAAGCTGGATATGGATCGATCTTTTGCCAGAGGGAACATGACCCTTGGTGTTGAACTTTTGGCCTCCAGAACCATGAGAATAAAGTTCTGTTGTTTAAGCTATTCCATTTGTGGCACTTAGTTATGGCCACCTGGCAAACTAAGGTGGTGAACAAAGGTCATGTTATCAGAGATAACTCAGAGCAAACACCTCACCTGCTCAAGGGAGTGGACACCACCAATCCACAAAGATACAGTACAGAGTACAACAGGTCAGTCTGGGACACTGCCTCAAGTACTGTAATCCTGCTCCCTTGTCACCACCTATAGAAGTCATGGGAGATAAACTTTTCAAAGAAGCATTTGCTATTAAAACAGAACTTGGAAAAATGAAGCACTGTTCAGAACTGAAAAGAGAGGAACTTTGGGGAAGAAATGAGAAATAAGCAAAATGGGAAATTTGCATTTCAATTTAACCTTTGCTTTTATATCTCCTATTGACCATGACCACGGGAATTTGCAGCAAATGGGAACACTTTTGCAAAGTTAGTGGTGTGTGGATGCCCAAAAGATGCCAGGGAAAAATGAGGTCCACATGGTGACTGTACCAATAGTATCAGTATCTTCTGGGAGCTTGTTAAAACGAAGTCCCAGCGGCTCCAGGCCTACAAAATGAAGGACCCTTGGTGGGAACTGCATTTTACCAAGACTTCCAGGGAAGTCTGATCTGTAGAACTTTTAAGAAGTGCCTTTGGTAAAGCAAACACAGAACAGATGAGAGAGGCAGCAAAATCTTCAAGAATGCCCTCATACACCACTTTCCTAAACAATTCCATACCCTGCTTTTAAAAAAACCAGCTAAAATGAAATTGTAAAATGATTACATGTTAGATTTTAACTGCAAGGCCATAAAGCTCATCATTCACTAGATTTCTGCAAGGAGCAAAGGCCACTGGCTTTTCTGGGTGATGTGTGCCAGCAATCATTTATTCCTTACATGACCAAACACAGGATATATCATCTTTAATTCCAGTCCACTTTTGTAGCAAAAATTTTTAAGAAAACCCTGGAAAGCTGTGAAAGAACTTGAATTTCTCTGATTATCACCCCAGTTGTTGCTAGCTTCATTCTTGATGGCTCTCTAATAGGTTTTACCTAATTTCTATTTATGAAGCTGGTTTCTGTGTTGTAAACTGTTAACATTTTAGGTTAGGAAACCCAGATACTTAATTATGTTTGTCCAGCAGGACTTGCATATTACGTTAACTAAATACTATGTTTGTCCAGCAGGATTTGCAAATTATGTTAACTAAATTTATGTCTATATATTCTTGAAGATACTCCCTTTAGCCTTTTCTTAGATAACATGATGTTGCTTAGCATCTATTGTAATACTTAAAGTACCTGGTAATACTTAAAATTGACATAAATCAGAAGAACCTCCTGATCTTTCCAGATTCTTCTTGTGGAGTGTCTCAGCACTTAGATTTCTAGCCTTGCTTCAGAAATCTGTGATGGTCACTATCGATTGTGCAGATGGCTGTTAAGCTTTCTCAACCCAGGATTCTGCACCAAAAGCACACAGAGATCACATCACAGAACTTGCAAAACAAATCTTGGTCTGCTCACTTTATAACCATGAAAATGGAGGCCCAGAACAAAAATGTCACTGAGCAAGTAAAGAGAAGACTTGAACAAGTCACCAGTCTTCAGGGTATGTCCTCTTAATCACAAAGAGCCTCAAACCTTTACCAATGATTGAACATGGTTTGGCAGTCATGACAAGGACAAAAAGGAAATAAAAAAAGAAATAAAAAAGGAAATAAATACAGAGTACTTCACTTTCAGTAACTCCGCTAAAGGGTAAACAAATCAGGGACCAAAGAAATTGGCAACTGTCGGTTTCCTTTCCTGTTGCTGTGATAAAATAGTCTGATAAAGCAAGTTGAGAAAGGGTTTTGGCTCACAGTTCGATGGTGGGGAAGTCAAAGCAGCAAGAGCCTGAAGCAGCTAGTAACCTTATGCCCATAATCCAGAAAGAGAGAGGTGAAGACATGGCTTGTAGTGTTCAGCTCACTTTCTTCATTTTATGTAGTACAGGATACCAATGGTGCAGCCCATGGTGGCTGAATATTCCCACCTCAATCAATGTAATCAAGATAGTCCCCCACGGGCATACCCTGAGTTCCATTTCCCATGTCATTTTGAATTCTGTCAACCTGACTAACTAATCATCACAGTAGCTAAATATATTGAAATGTACTTATATGCATCCCTACCCCCATCATTACCTCAGGGAGTTTTTAAAATACCAATTCTACAGTACTATGATTTTGTTTACGGACTGAACTCTGAAAGATTGTGTTCCTGTAGGTAGGGGATGATCGTTTGCCATCTTCTGTCCTGGGTGTGATGCAAAGTGAACATCAACATCTCGCAAACAACAGCTAATGAATTCACAGAAACACTAAATGCTAATATGTAACTTAGTTTGCACCAATACTCTGATTCTGAATGATGTCATTTCCACAGATAAAAGACTTAGTTTAAAATGTTGGAGACGATCCAAAATCAAAATTTCAAATTATATAAAAACCATCAGAACAGTGAAGTTTTACTCCCTAGACAGACTTATGTATAATCTAGCCACAAAGCAACTCTGAATACTCAGCAGGTATCTTTTCTAGAAGTGGTGAAAGGGTGTACAAAACTGTTGATCTTGTAATTGAGTTTCCGTGGCAGCTGACTTTCACAATACCCTGCCACTGTTAACAGTGAATCCTTCCATACAGTTGAATTCAGTTTCCAGTCCTAATCCAGTTGTGACCTGAGAAGGGCCGACAGTGATTACATTCTTATGCAGTTTAAAATTATGTGATTAAAAGATGAGACCACTGCTGCATTTCGTGAAGAGAGTGTCTCAAAACTTAAGTAACGACACAATCACTCTAAGAAGTTTCAGAACCTTTTAACTGTCAGCTTTATTTAAAAAATACAAATATTTTCACATGTTGGATTTTTAAAGTATCATACAACAAAGAAATCTACATCAAATAACTCAAAAACACCAATTCTGTCCACTAACTTAATATTACAGTGTTTAGGGTGAATTGAAATTTTTTCATATTATCAACACTTTAGAAAAAAGTTATTTCTAACATGTTGCTATAATTAAAATAAAAACAACCACTTTTCTTTTCTTATTCTTTTGGTTTGTAGAGAGAGGATTTTTCTGGCTATCACGGAACTCACTCTGTAGACCAGGCTGGCCTCAAACTCAGAGATCTATGGAGTGATGGGGTTAAAGGCTTGTGCTACTACTGCGTAGCAAAACAACCAGTTTTCAACAGCAAACTTAGCACTTGCTTAAAACACACATCAAAATGATGGTGAATTGATGCAAACATTTCACATCTGAGAAAAATGCACTTCTTGTGAATTCTAACACTTAGGCAAATATAATCTTATTTTCAAAGGAACACTGCTGGCACTGTGACTGGAGCCAGGCTCTCAAGGTTTACATTACACTACTGGTGGCAAGCTCCTAGTGGGAAGATAGAATGGGATGAACTAACGTAAGATAATTTGTCAACTTCCAGGGATCGTGTGATCAACTTTTCATTAATAATTACATATTGGGACAGAATTAAAAAAACAAGTATTTTGAAATTTTTATGTATCGAGTTGAAATTTCTATTAGGGTTAAATCTGAATTATATTTAAACATGTCAGTCTTGCAGAGTACACTGGATATATACTTGTGCATTTTGCTCAGGACTGCTACTTAGACCATAGGGATTTTAGAACATATTAGTTACTTTTAAGACAAGAATAAGTGCTTCTTACTTATAATGAACATAGTTAAATTATTTGGCAGGAAAAAGCATCACACACTTTCAGGTTTTATATCTCAAATACTCCTGAGGAAACAGTAAGGATAAAAACAACTTTTAATTCTCTTTTAAAACCTCTTTTTCGGAGGTTGTTAAGATGTCGACAGAAAATAACATGAAATACTGCAGTTAATGGGAAATCTAAGGGACTGCTTCCCGCTTATACCAAACAGGGAAAAAAATTAAACTTACCTATTATCTGCAATGGAAGAATGTGACTCAAAATTTAATGGAGCATAACATCTTTGCTAAATACAAGATCAAGTATGATCACTCACTTGAAAAGTACCCTCGGAGACATTATGAGTGCATTTAGTGTGGGGAAAATAGTTTAACAACTTTCTCAGGAAAAAAGTTTCCCTTTTTTCATAACAAACAAAATAGTGGTTATGAAGTCCAGCGCCACCAAGCAACCTTCATTCTGTCCCATACCGCTGAGAATGAATCAAAGGCAGGACGCACATCCAGGATAGTGAACTGGTAGTCCTTGTTGACCTCACCGCCATCATAGTAATCAATCACATACCTAACTTCTGTGCCACAACGATTGATGATCCAGTCATGGCGGTCAAAAGGCAATTCATAACTGTAATGAAAACAGAGTGTTAAAACGCAGATCTATATTCTGTCTTTGTGTAAGCAGAAAGACCGAGTGAAAAACAGCACAAACTCATGTCTGCTCTTGTATGCAAATATCAAGCAGAGAAGATGAGACTTAGTCAATCAGTCCATGGTGCTTAGACAATATGGTGATTAAGAACTATGATGAGTCCATGTCAGATCATCTGTCTATAAAGGAATAGGTTCATGGTAAAGAGACCCAGGCCAGGCTAGGTAGGAAGCTGGAGAAATCAAATGTACTAAATAACCCTATTACACTATAAGACAAGGGAGGGCTAAGGCGAGATAAAGACCACAAGAGGAGTAAAAGGACAGTTCTAAAGACACCAAAAAGAGGACAATTCAATCCTTGGAGAGTGAAGCACAAGGCTAGCAACCTAACCTTTATAATTCTGCCCATCTATGAGTAAACTCAAGGAAATTTAAAAAAACCATAGGCTGGATGCTGGGGGTTTGGAAGATGGAATTGCTTTTCTTCCACTCTGTTTTTGGTGATAAGCATTTGGACTATGGCTTAAGGAATGTCAACAGCAGTTCTACACTGACACTTACCCCATCCAGGAACGAATTCTTGCCCTTGGTGAATACTCTCTTGCTTTGCCTCCAAATCGGACCAATGATGGACCACAAGGACACTCACTGAAAATGCCCAAATAAGAATAATCTATTAAAAACATTTTTTTCATTTGACAGGATGATATTTTTGTTTTTGAGTATTGCCTTTTTCCCCCTGTATTTATTTGTTATACTATCACCATTTACAGAGAATAATAACTTCTAACAAAGTTCAAATAAGTTGTTCCTATTTGTTAGAAACCTTTATCTTTCCTTTTGGATTATGCATGTCTCTGTGTAGGCATTTGCTTGGCTTTCCTGCCAGATTCAGGAGAAAAGACCTTCTCATTTGGGACAAGGGCACAGGCATACTCTCAGAGAAATAGTGTTATATATATGTGTGTGTATCTTCTTTCTCTTTTGCATAAAGCACTTAGTGTTTCTGCAGAGAAACAACAGAAACTGTTATAAAGTCAGCCCTCTGAGTCTATGAGCTCCATTTTCACAGATTCAACCAACTGTACACTAAAAGTACTTGGAAAAACACTGTATCTAAGAACCGGGGAATATAGCTCAGTTGGTACAGTACTTGCCTACCATGCATAAAGCTCTGGGTTCAATGCTTAGTACCACATAAGTCAAGTATTGTGATGTACATATGTAGTTTTAGAACTTGGAAGGTGAAGATAAGGAGGATCACAAGTTCAAGGTTATCTTTAGGTTATACAGAAGTCAGCCTGGGCTACACGACACTGTCTCAAAAACAAAGTGGTAACAAACATAAAACTCTGCACTTGCACTGAGCATATCTGATTTTTATTTCTTTTCATTGTTCTTTAAATAAAACAGCATATCAAATATTTACAAAATATTTATACTGTTTAAGGCACTATAAGTGACTGTCCAAAATATGTAGGAAGATATACACAGACTGTATGAAAATGCAATGAAATTATAATAAAAGGAACTTTCAGCATCCCTGGCTTTTTTTACCTTTGGATGTCCTGGAACAATTCAAGAACATTGTGGGAGGACTTTATTGCTTCATTAGAAGCAATTAACAGATTTACTGGAACAAAAGAATGGGGGCGGACTCCAAGGAACTAGCTGTAAGTAGTACTGAACTTGCTTTTTAAGTAACCTGAACACTGGTAGGATCCTAATTAGAGACCTTGGCTGAAGTCCCTTAGGGGACTGTCTTCTACTGGCACTGGGGTACGCGGAGGCTACCCCTGAAAGACACAAACCAATCACTCTTATGGGGTTGGAAGATCGGTCCATTAAGACAGGAGCCACTACCTTGCCAGCTGCTTTCATTCACAATACAAGCTATGTTCCTACCATGTAAGGGAGAAATGATCCCATATCCAGAGTACAATCGAGTCTGACTATGAACTTTCTAGTATTTCTTCTCAAGAGGGTCACAGACAAAGCAATAAACTCAACCTATGCAACTTTTCTTTTGAAGACATTAGTGAGGTCTTTTAGGACCTAGCTAATTTTGCCAGAATTCTGCAAAATGACCCGTGTTGCATCTGACAAGTTGAAATGCCTGTTTCTCTCTCTCTTATTTCTTCGCTTTTAAAATCACGGTACAAGTAAAGAGCAGGTGGTCTTAATTAAAGTACATTTTAACCTAGGTTATGGTGGCTACTTGCAGCTTTCAGTTAGGCCAGCCAGGTCTTTCCTCTAGGTCAGGGGTTACAAAAAAGAACCCATCCTACACCTACAATCCAGCTAGTGACACTCAAGTAGTACTAATACTGAAGTGCTCAATGCAAATACTAAAAACAAAAAGACCTTAAAAATAAAGCAGTAGATGTTTTATCTCCAAGAAACTTATTACTCATGCATTGGAAGGAATTTGAAATGTAAACCAGACTGTGATAGGACCTAGTTCTTTAGAAAGATACTCCTCATTCATCCACTTCTGGAAGAGGAGATCTAAAACCAGCAGTACACATCATTCCATAAACACCAAACCTGAGTCAGACATCCTGTAAGTAGCCCAGCATGTAGAGTTGCGAGAAACCTGCCAGGTGATGTGAAGAAATACTGCTCTTTCAATTGACCTAGTCGATCTGAGAAAAGGGGTCCATGTGAAGACAGATCTTTAAGGTCAATCCTTACAGGGATTCCAAATACTGCTGAAGGAACAAAAAGTTCTTTCCTACCTCCCGCGGATCATAAAACAATTTCGTTTTACTTCTATCTTCAATGACTGATCTATCATACTTCTTCCACTGAGAGATGAGGGCTCCATGCCCCCCTTAAATCTGACCAGGTTTGGAATACTTGAGTCACTTAGCTAGGTCAGAAAAGGAGATTTAGATTCTGCCTGGTGCTTTTGAGAACTCAACTTCTGGAACCCACCGACTGTGATACATAAGGCTGACCCCTTGCCAGATAGGTATATGACCAAGCCTCCAGAAAACTCTAGTCCATAGCTAGGCAGCAGCCATTTCTGACCATGACCTAAGTAATCTTTCAATATTCTCTGCCATCTGCACTATGAGCTCAGTGAGTAAGAAAGTATGGTCTCCCCTACAAGGATGATCACTGCTACACAAATGAGTAACAAAATATTATTTAAATGGTACCACTGTAGCAAGGCTAATAATATGAAGTAAAGATGACGCTGGGACATTTTGTTTTAAAGAGTTTCACATACTTACTGAGCATGAAGGGCTTCCCACTTCAAAATCTCTTTCCAAGCCTGCTCATTATTCTGATTGTGAATTCTAATGATATTGTACATATCTTTCTGACTAATATCATCATCCCTCCACTTCCACCTAAGAAAGAACATGTAGTAAAACTTAAATATTCTTAATTAAAGTAAAAAAGTTACTCCATACATACATAAAATATACACTTTTATAAAAGCTTACATACACTAAAATTAAAAATTGAAGGTTCATGTTAATCTCATTTCACTGAATCCCCAAAAGTCATCCTTATACAACCGTCTATTTTTAAGGTGTCATTATTCATTTATTAGCACTGATAAATGATTTGCTAATTTTTCCTAGGCATTTGTTTCATTTTTATATTTCTAAAAATACAAATGCTGTGAGATACAGGTAAATCTCATGCAATCAGTTACAGGTCTAAGTATTAACAAATGGCCACTGTCCTTTCCATAAGCAAACAGAATCCTACATGTTTGCTGGAGCTATAACATTAGGCTTCAACGACTTTTCATCCTAAACTTAAACACCAATCCGGTCTTTCTGGATTTCAAGCTTCCCAATTTTCAGGCCAGGACTTCAACTAAGGTCACTGGTTCTTGGGGCCTCAGCCTGGCTACTCAGACTGGCTGGTTGCAGATCTTGGGACTTGCTGCTGGCTTAAATGATAATGGGAACCACCTTTTTATAACAAATGTCTTCCTGATCACCCCTCAACCCCATGCTCTGTTAGTTCTATTTTTCTAGAAAACCCTGACCTTAAATACTGGTCTTGAACTTATATTCTGATAAATGAATATTCTATTATAAACTGTTTAAGTCACTAATTAAAAAGAATATTGTACATTTCGGAGGCTAAACAAAAACTCTTTAACATTTAATTCTGAGATAAGTGTGGCAAATTATCTTCTAAATAATGTTCACTCACCCTTTCCGTAACATGGCATTCCAAAACATCTGTTCAGAAGGGTAAACCCACTTTTTCTCAGAGTCAGCTCTTGGAATTGATGACTCCTCTCTTGAGGTAGACAGAGTAAATGGCTGATCTGGGGATGGTGTCTGATTAGGTGGTGGCATCTATAGAACATGAGTGGATTGTGTCTGAATGTTAGCACTATGGTATAAGCTACAAAATAATCAGTACACCCTGTGAAGCAATTCTCCATACAAGAAGCACAAGTTCCCATTAAATCAATGACATCAGAGTTTCACACCTTTGATATTTTGGTCATACTATTTTTCTGTTGTTACCCCAATAAAATAACCAGCAAGAAGGAATTTAGGGAAGATTTGTTCTAGCTTATAATCTAAGGAGACACAGTTGGCCACAGTATAGAATGCAAAGGTGCATAAAATGCCCTGGGAAGAGGTGAGGGTGGATTACCAGGTTTGAAGGATCGAGGTTCTCTTTATCCTTAGCTGCAGCACCAGTAACAGGGCATTCCACGTAATCATAGGCCCGGTCTTGGTGGGCAGGCACAGACTGTGCTTTGCTCTCACTGCTTAGGTCAGATGTTGCTGCAGTCACTGGACAGCCTGAAATAATCTAGTATTAATACACTGTTACTGCTAAATACCATATCATACCATACTAAGATACAGTGAAGGGGATCCTCTTAGTTGGGACCTTAAAGAGCTAAAGTTCTGACCAACACAATTGGAAAACTAAATTTCTTCTATTTAAAGATGGGAAAAACTAAGCTAGTTAACTTTCTAAAATCCTAAAGATAAGATGCCATAAATGTACTTTCCCTTTAAAAGAAAAAAGAAAAAGAAAATGAAAACAAAAAGAGAAAAAAAAAAAACCTGAAGGGAGAGCTAGCCATTCTTCACTCTCTGGTTTGAAACCATTAGTTCCATGCAAGTCCAGCCCCAATGAGGTAGCAGCCACTATCTAAGCATCTATAGTTGATATAGTCCTTCATATACTAGATACAGGAACAGAAATGCAGCAGATTTTATATACACTCAAAGAAAAATATAAATCCCGCTTTGCTCACGTTTTCTTCCAAGACTCAAGCCACAAAAATTTTTACTACTCATCTGAGGTGCTAGTCCTTGTCAGCAGATAAAGTGCACCAAGAAAAGGCAATTTTTAAAGAGAATGTCCCATGATAGTCTCATCCTTGAGTCAATCTCAGGTTAATGCCCAACCTCCTAGGGTACTAATCCAGGTAGGTGTGGACACTGAGAACCTTGTCTAAGCATCAGGTGAATGGGAAGGTACTTAAAGATCTCTGTCCCAGAATAAAAAGCCACTTCTGTCATGAAATCCTTCCTTGTTCCAGGGACCAGGAGGCAGTAAAGAATATCATGAATGCTAGCATACAGAAAAGACAAATTTCTATTTACTCCCTTGGCTCTCACGTTAGGAGTGAGAACATGGCTGCTATATCTCTATCTGCATCATTAAACCACCAGTCTTCCCAGAGCATCCATCCTGGATGGCTATTAGAAGGAAACAGGGTTATAGTTGCCACATCACATAACCACGGAGCCCTTTAGTCTCCTGTAAATACTCACATTCTTACGAACGCAAATAAACAAGGACGGCAACTCTCTAAAACAGATAAAATACAAATCACGCAGAGAACTACTTGAGGACAGAAGCTCAGAGCAAAGACACATGTGCTTTGTCTGATTTGTCTTAACTTCTTGGAGAAATACTAGGAGACCATGGGATCTGACTTTGTCCAAGGTCACAGAATTTTCACCAACTTTGCCTCTTACTAGCTACATGACTTGAAGTACATAAATTACTGAGCCTTAGTTTGTTTCCTTGACTATAAAACAGTCAGAAAATTTCCCACACTAGTTTATAGAAGTGATAATGTAAACTCTACTAGGAAAAGGATTTTTGTCTACTATGTACTTCTAAGTGAAGAAACAAAACCTAGCAATGCTTATCACAGGGTAAGTGCTGACCTCTTGGAGAAGGTTGGCTAATGAAAAGGAAGAAGCATGGTAACACTGGAAGCATGAGCATGCAGTAAACATGCACATGCAGTAAGCATACAACAATGCCAGGCTGAACTATCTAAAGCAGACATGCACTAATTGAAGAACTTTTTGGTTCCCAACCTAGCACTGACATAATGGTCTATAAATTCACTTGGTGAAGGCTTATTTTGACCTAGATGAAGACTATAACAGATATGGAAGTAGCTTATTGAAACAGCTAGACTGAGGTTTATTCATCTCTGGCATTCATTCTTTTTATTTATGGACCAAAGATTCCATTCTGAGGTTATATGATATCTATTTAGCACTATCTTTAAATACTACCCCACTATGTCAGCAGTACCGTTTCTTCTCAGTTGTGAAAACTCAAAACATGTATTGATGCTGGCTCTTGTCCTGCATGGCTGAGAGCCACTGGTGTAGACACAGTTAAACTTTGGAGAGGTGAGGCTGCTTTATAGAACAATTGCTAAGTTTTCATATAAGATCCCAGCTAATCAGTCCCAGAGTACTGAACTTCCAGCATTACAAGCCTCACTACCAAACTACAAGCCTCTTCCTTTAGAACAGGGGCTCTCAGCCTGTGAGCTGGGTTGACCCTTCAGGCAACCTGCTATCTCCAAAAATATTTCCATTACGAATCATAACAGTAGCAAAATTACAGTAATGAAGTAGAAACGAAAATAATTTTGTGGTTGAGGCTCACCACAACATGAAGAACTGTGTTAAAGGTCCCAGCATTAAGAAGGTTGAGAACCGCTGACCTAGAACCATAATCTTTAATTTTCTAGAAATGCAAATTACCTTTCCTTTGCCCTTCATGCATTGGGCATCCTGAAGGTGGTGAAGCTGGCAGATCATCTGAAGCATTTGAGGCATTTACTGCAGTAGCAGGAGAAGATGCTGAGGAGCCCATGGCTGGAATCACAGGGTTCACTCCTAATCAAAAATCTCCAAACTGCCAAAGCAAGGAATCAGATTAAAACATGGAGGCTAAACCGCCGATATCCCCTTGTTATTCTGAACCTGGCTGGCCCTCGTTCTTCTTCCCCATCCCATGGGAAAGTATGAGGGAGGACACTTGTTTGGGGGCAGTTTTAAAATAGTGCATCCTTTGGGGAAATTCCGTGAAACCTATGCCATCGTTTGAGGACAAATCTCAGAGAGACTGGAAACATGTAAGATGAAACCACTTCGTAAATACGGGTGTAGACTTGATGGTGGGGTCCAAGGGGTGGTGCCCTGAGGGGAAACGTGCTGAATTAGACTCGAACCGCTGCCCCCGGAGGACCAGGACCTCAGGGAAAATAGGAATGTTCGAAAAATTGTCACCAAAATGGGAGGCAAGAAGCGGCGAAGGGCAGAGAACCATCAGTCTAGTCTACAGGTCTACGCGCGGTCTGACCTGTACCGGTCCGCGGTCTCCACAATTCACTGGCTCCAACCTAACCTGGATGCTGTTCTGTCCCCGACTCTCCTCTCCGACTGTCCCGCGTGGCCGTGACCCGGACCGCGTCGAACCGCCAAGCCGAACACACTCCGCAGCCGCCAACTGCACCTGCTGCTTTTCCACACACGGGGTCACCGCTAAGGCTCCGGTCACAGCAGTCTGGCTCGTGCGCCGTTACTTCCTTTTCCGAAGGCGGGACTTCCGGAAACACTGAGGCAAACCGCAAGCTGAGGAAGGGAACCGCTGTCAGTCAGGGAGGATCGGTCCCACCCCTTCCGCTCCGAGGCCTATAGCCGCCCGGGCTTTCTCTTCATCTCCGCCTCTACAGGCTGGGCGGTGTTTTCAACTCTGCCGGCAGATGAGCTGCTCAATATGAAAAATTCTGCGGTTTGTGCTTTAGGTAGGCAGAGGGGGGCGCTTTGGAGGAGTTGTCAAATTGCTGTGTTTTTCAGTCATCTCCTTGGTTCTTGAAAGGTCAATTTGTATTTTTTAACGAACAAGTAATATTTGTGCTTATTTATGCAATAAAGTGCTATAATTCAATACACGCACTTAAACTCCCTGTGCCTAGTCCTTTCATAGACTCTGGCAACTGTTGTGAGTGTATTCCATGCAATCATGGAATTTACAGCTTTCGTATAATATACGTATTATATTTCATATTATATAAAGTACATTTTTATATTATTTGTGTGTGGTAAACCAGCAGATAGGAGATGGATATTGTGCTGGTTAGATTTTTGTTAACTTGTCACAAGAGTCTTTGCCTTCATCAGACTAGCTTGTGGGGGCATTTTCTTGATTAATGGTTGATATGGGAGGACCCAGCCCACTGTGGACTGTACCACCCTTATATAAGAAAGCAGGCAAAGTGAGCCATGGGGCCAAGCAAGCCAGTATGTGGTGTATTTCCAGGGCCTCCATGGCTTTTGGTTGAGGTCCTTGGAGGCTTCAGATTTCTGCTTTGACTTCCTGTTCTGACTTTGCTTCACGTACCTTTATAATCTAAGTTGCTTTTGTTTATGCTGCTTATTGCAGCAATAGAAAGCAAACCAGGACAGTTATCATAAATGTGATAGTTTAGTATCCTCACACAACCCAAAAGAGGAAATACATACTAAGCCATAGCAGGGGAGAGCTGCATGTGGAAGCTTCAGGATTATTGATCACAAGGCAAGGGGACAGAGAGGCTCTGTGCACAAGAGCTTCTATTTTGGTATCTGTGGGAAGAATGGATAAGAAAGGGTCAGCATAGTTGAGATTGGATAATTTGGATATTTTCAGCTGACTTTGGATTTGTGTTTAGTAGTGTAGTATCTGACCATGGACTGGGACAGGTGTATACTAGTCCAGAGAATGAAAGGCTAATAAAGTGTTTAGAGAGTAGATGTATTTAACCACCTTACTCAGGAATGGGAATGGTGTGTCTTCTAGGCAAGGCCTTGAAATTGTATCAAACTAGCAACTAAAAATATATTACATGAGCCTACAGTATATTTCCCTGGGGAACCAGCCCTCAACAGTCTCAAACCTTTGTAAAAACTTTGCTGATGGACTATTTTATTTATAAAATAAATAATGGACTATTATATTTCAATATAATTGTATTCTTGTCTAGTTCTTTGTATTTTGTATTACAAATATTAGAAATATTCTTAGAAGAAAATATTCCATGTGCCCCACACTCCTGTAGCTTTTCTACGTAATTCCTACATTTCCTTGACACTTCTCTGTGCCTCTCACAATTTGACTCTCCCAGAGTGCCCTGTTTTAGTCAATGAATGAATGTCCTTTCTCACTCACAGTTCCTTGTGTGTTCCCACAATTAACTGTTTCCCATGAATCCCTGGCTCACCCACTATTTTCTCTGTTTCAGAACTCCTTTCCCTTATTCTTTTCACAATTCTGTCCTCCGTCTCATAACTTTACATACACGGACAGTTCTTCACTCTATTACAAAACGGTGGCCTTGCTCTTTCTTTGTTTCCCATTCTGTTAGTTCTGTTCTCCTCCTTATTCCCCTGTCTACTCTGCATGCCTCTCAGCTTCTCAAGGCTTTCACCATTCTTTATCTACTGTATTTCCCTAACCTGCCCACAGTTGTGTCTTTCCCATAATGCTCCATGCCTCTTAAAACTTGTTTTCTTTCTTTTAAAAAATATTTATTTTAGTTATGTGTTGTCTTTCTTGTTGTGTGGTTATGTGCACATGAGTGCAGCTGCCCGAGGAGACTAGAGAGGGTGTTGATCCCCGGAAGCTGGAAATACAGCCAGATGTGAGCTACCTGTTGTTAAAGGGTATTTGAACCTGCTTCTAGTTATGGTGTGGCTTGGCCTTTACCAGACACCTAACTCTCAAATTGATAGCTTCTTTTTATTTATCATTGTTGCATTCATATATGTATATGTTACACATATATATGGATATGCATACATATGTTGTATATATGTATGCACAAATGCATAAATATAACTGGCTGGGTCTATTTTTGTTCTTTATGTGTACTGGGTTTCAGAGCTAATCACTTTGTATGAGATAACTGGTAAGGGACCTTATCCCTGGGAGAGGCTAATTCTTCCTTTCCTACAATCATTAGTTGCCTATAATTCTTAGTTAAGTGTGGGACACCATAGAAATGTCCTCCTTCAAGGATGACATGACTATTGATATTGGCGTTGTTTAGCTCTTGTTTATGAAGACATTTCCAAGACAGATAGTTCACAGCAGACATCCTGGTATTCTGGATCTTAAAAAGCTATGGAAGATAAACCTCAGGAAAAAGGCTCTCAGGTTTGATCAAGTTGAAATCATCTGAGTCCTGTGTCCTAAATGTGTGATATTTTTAGAAGTAGGGGCAGACCCTTAACCTCTGAGAGACAACCAAGGAGTAAATTGACAACCTCTGTTGTATTGAAAGTACCTTGGACTACCTTGACCGAACCTTTGAAAGATTTCTTGTGTCTGGTGCTGGGAGTTTTGCTAGTCGTTGATTCTTGTGGGGAACATAGTCAGTCCAAGTGAGACAACTTCTTGTAAGACAGTGGTTCTAACCCTTTCAATGTCTCAAACCTTCAAAACAAATGCTCTTGTTGCGGTGACCCTCTCAAGCATAAAATTATTATTTATTGCTACTTCATGACTATAATTTGATCATGTTATGAAGAAAAATGCAAATATCTGGTATGTGAACCCTGAGAGGAGCATGACCCATAGGTTGGGAATTACTGCTCTAAGGTATCTGCAATGAACATATATTTATATATGCACAAATACATGAATGTAGCCTGTCAAATCTGTTTTTGTTCATTATGTATATAAAATTTCACAGGTAACAATGTAGTATTAGATAATACATATTATATAGTTATGTTATAACATATGTTTACATCTTAAAGATTTTTCCTGTGTGTGCTACAATTCTTTCTTCTCAAATTCTAAACTTTGTCCCCCTGTTCAGAATATATTATATTTTGCTCAAGCCCCCAAGATCTTTATTATTATTATTATTATTATTATTATTATTATTATTATTACTGGTTTTATGTATTTGCATATGTTGTCTCTGTCTTCATATTCACCAGAAGAGAAGAGGGGGTCAGATCCCATTACAGATGGTTATGAGCCACCGTGTGGGTGCTGGGAATTGAACTCAGGACCCCTGGAAGGGCAGTCCGTGTTCTTAACCACTGAACCATCTCTCCAGTGCCCCTAGCCTCTTTCGCAATCTACAGCCCTCAGAATTCTTTCTTGTGTCACAATCATGCATTCTATCCCTCCTCTCCTACATTCCGCCTTCCCTGCCACAGCTCCCTACGACCATTATTGGTTATCTCCCACAGTTCTCCCCTTTTAATATAATTGATTAGAAGACTCTCACCTTTCTTGGTCTGGAAAGTATTCTAAAGCCTTCCCAGACCACAGGCAGCAGGAGGTCTCTGACAGGATCACGGCCAGGGAAGAGAGAAATGGTATGGCATGACAACGGGAGATATGTCTGTGAGGACGAGAAAAGAGCTTCCCATGACATACAAGAATGGTCTACAAGTAAAACAGGAACAGGCCATAGGAGCATAGCCCACTTATAATAACTCTCGATAAAGGAAATTCTACTTCTATTTACGTACATTTTCTTCCCTACATATTGGTTTACTGTAGGTAGGATAGATATCTTCAAGCTTCTTCATCCTGTCAATGATACTAAGAAAGTGTCCTATCAGAGGGTGCTTGCTTACATTCTATAACTTGCCTCCTGTGAAATGAGGAGCTTAGAGATACAAATAACAAAAGTATATCCCAAAAGTGATGCTATGAAACGTGTCATCTCTAAGGGCTTAGTGATATAGCAGGCTTTTATTCTTTTGTAAGCATCCTATATAAGTTTGGACTAGTAACTAACTCTATTATCTAGAATTTTGAAATCAATAAATCCAGAACAATTTCACTAATTTGATAGCAGTAATAGAGCACATGTAATATATTAGGTATTTTAGAAACTGCTGGGAATACAAATATGCTGAGCAATGGCTTGTTCTTTGGGAATTTGTATTCAAATAACTTAAACTTCAACTAACAATACAATTCATTTTATGTGACTTTTTAATTATCCATTTTCTTTTAAACATTATTTGACAGATTCCTGGTGTGAGACTGATAGTTAATGTTTGTTTTATGAAGCAATTTCTATTTGTTTATTTGCCATTTCAAATAGTTTAAGGCTCCACTACATTTTGTACAGAAAGGGTCTTGTAACAAAGAAGTATCTGGTTTTATTTGTCTGTTTGCCTTGACCATGGTACTGTGAAAAGTTCCTCCAGCTTTGTCAAATGATGGGGATTTCCTGAACAGTTACCATTCTAGAACCTTAGTAACTTTCTATAACTTGTTTTCCTAGATTCCTGAAAAATCCTTGATAAGAGATGTTTTTTGCCCTGTGTGGTAAGAACAGGCCTTATCCCCAGCGTACAGGAGGCAGAGGTATGTGGATTTCTGTGAGTTCAAGGCCAGTCTGGTCTGGTTTATATAGTGATTACTGAGCAAGCTATGCTACATAGTGAGAACATCATCTCAGAAAAAAACAAGATGGCTATGGATCATCTAATTCTTTAACTGACTAATCACTGATTATTCCTAGCAGTGGCCAACTGTGGCCAAAAAGGAAACTCAGCCTCCGCAGTGCCCTCCTTTCTGCCCTAATAACTGCCCCAACTGGTAGGAAAGTTTTAATTCTTACAGAGACTCCTGTCTATAGACCTCACCTCCATAGGCCTCTTCAGTTGTTAGTGCCCTTGTCTTTAATCCAGTTTAAACAGAGTCTGAGTGGAAAAACACTATTTTCAAAAGACCATTCGCCAAATCTTGCTCTTACTGATACCTGATCGCTGAAGCATGGACCTCCACATTTTGGTTTGGAGAAGGATCCGAAGAACGAACTAGGTGACTACATTGGGATAATTTATTTCTGTCTCTTTCTACTGGAAAGCAACAGTTATCATGAAGTTGAAATGAGCAACATACACTATGTAGATTAGTAGTAGGATTAATAATATTGATGTTATTATGAATAAGTTGATGATTGATTTGTTGCTACATGTGTGTCTTATAGGGGTGAATTCGTTTAATATGATAAGCATAAAAACATGATATGGAGACTGGTAAAAATGGATGTAGTAAGCGTTGCTTGGGAGAGAACCCTATAGAGAGACACTAAAGCTCTAATTGCATCCCGTGGACAGTAATAGTAGTATCTTGTCTAGAGGAGTAGAGATTTGGTCTTCTCCGAGGATACAGTTAATGGTGGATCAGGTCTGGTACTACTCAATGATGATAAAGAGGAATGGGACAACATCAGGACTGTGAATTTCCAGTGGCTTGCTCCCACTATGCTTACTTATTCTTTTGAAGTGAAGAACCATGGTCTACTACATTTGACTGACATTCTAATCCTACTGAAAAGATGAGAAGTGTAAGGTGAAGTATGGTGGGAGGAGCAAAGTAAAAGCGCCAACTTTTGGAACAGTATGATTCACATGAAGATGAGGTGTGAATAGTGCATGAAAGTTGGTGGTTGTTGCAAAGAAATATCAGAGCAGTCTAGCACATCCTTAGGAATTCAAAAAAACCCAGCTGGTTGCAGATAAGGAAACATTAAGTCACTGGGTATGGTTGGATGCTAAAGCCACAAGAGTGGATGGCACCATCCTTCAAGGCTTTTGGTCTCATTTGCTTTCATTCAATATTACCAACGAACTTGTGACTTTAGTTTGGTTTCTACTAGGAAGAACATGTATCATCACCTAACCTAAATATATTCCTTTTATTCTAGTGCTTTTATTTCTTTTTGTAAGTACTGTGAATTAATAAACTGGAAAAAAGAGATGAAAGTGGAAGGAAAATTGAGAAGGTAAAATCTGCTATAGAGGAAAGAGGAGAAGGCACTTCAGTGGTTTGGCCTCACTCTCAAGTGAGTTCGAAGGATCGAGGCCACAGAAGACAAGATGTCAAGCTATTCTCTGCCACCACTACATAAAATGTGGTTTCCTAAGAAATGTGCTTTGGGGGATATTGAAATTCATATTTTAAGGCTTGAATCTTAGTAGGTACAGATGTTTGAGATATCATTCTCTGTGCAGATTCTCTGTGCAGTGAAACACATTGATATACATAGTCTAAGTGAAGAGTTATTGGTCAAATATTTGGAAAATATAATAAAAATATAGTAAATGTCCTCTCTTTCTCTATCCCTTTTCCCATCACCTCCCTCCTTCACACACACATACTGTACTGATAGTAATATAACAATTTATACCCCAAATAATATATTACAAATTATAATATATGAGATGACTACAAAAAATGCTAAGATGTCTTTGCTTCCCCTCTGTTCTGGAAGCTTTCTGCCAATTTGCCAATAGTTCTTGTCTAGGTACTCCTGAAGCTGAGGAGGCACGCTCCATAGAGTTCTTAGGAACACTCTCCTATCTCCACATATCTGCCTTATCAACTGTTGCAGGGTCCTATGGAACCATTTGTGTGTGACTATGTATATGTGTATATGCATATATGCATGCAAGTATTTTAAAATAAATCTTAGGGAATTGGCTTAAGCCATTATGGGGGCTAGAAAATGTAAATGTAGTGGGCAGACTGGCAGAGGAACCTCTTCTGTGCTCTTGTCATGTGCTAGATGTGGTTCTATTCTCTGAAGCCAGGGTAATACATGGGTATACGTGGATGATGTTCCCTATTGCTCATCAATACTCCATGTAGCAAGACAGACATAGCATCACTTATTTTCATCAATTGCAGTTGATTTATAAAGATATGGTAGTGTATAAAAAGAATTTCCTTTACTTAGTTGTGGATGAATTTGAATTTGTATTTAAATAGATTTGTTTATTTTTATTTTATGTGTTTGGGTCTTTTGACTGAATGCATACATGTCTGTGCACTATGTACATGCCTTTTGCATTTTCATTTTATATTTTTAACCATAATGAGTGAACAATTTAGTGGCTCTATTGCTGAATATTTGATCACATTATGAAACATGAGATTGTGAACTGTAAGTATCTGTTTCTAATTGTTGCTCAGCCTTTGATCCTACAGCTTTTGGTTTACTGTTGACAAGTACTTGTGGTATGGCTAGGCCCTAGTACACACCTTTAACCCAAGAGCTAAATAAGATCACCCATAAGTCAAGAGGCTGAGCAAGCAACCAGCTCATAGGGAGTGAACACAAGTGAAGAGAAAGGAGGGCCATTTAGTTCAAAGACATTTAAGACAGCGTGGAGGAGAACGTTTTCTTCTTCCAGGTCATATCAGAAGAGTAGGAAGGTCAGGCTGGGTGCTTTCTCTGCCTCTCTAAGCTATTGGGCTTTCACCACAACATCTGTCTCCTGAGTCTTCATTTGGGAAAATCGAACAGCTGGAATTTTTGTTTTTAAAGTAACATGGCTCTAAGAACATCCACACTATTATGTAACCACCACAATGAATTGAGATCTGCAAGCTAACTCAGGGATTATTCCTGGATAGTAAACATTTCTAAATGCTATGGAACAGCTACTGTCTTCCTGGATTAATTTTTTAAAACCACAAATGACAGCATTTTAGCATTGCTGTTATTCACTTAAAATATTTAATAAATCTTTCATGTTAGTACATGTGCTGTTCCATTTCATTTGTATTTAATAAATACACGTTGTGCCAGTGTATAGATTATTTTAATTATTATACTTTCATAGCTGGCCACTTACTAATGAATATCCAGTACTGTGAAAGTATCTTTTGTTCACCTGATGTAGTTGTCTTCAAGGCTTACTGCCTCCGTCTGCTAACCTAGGCCTTGTCCTGGAAGCTTCTAGCCTCTGTACAACCCAATCCAGGCCTAGAATGTCTTCAGCCTTTGATACTTGCTGCTAACTAAGCTCACCCTTTCTAGTTCTTTCTGATCTCTGGTTGGCTGGCCAATTCAGTTGTTCTGGCTCAAATTCTACTCCATGCGAACTGATTCTATCTGGCTTCTCTCCACTTCTGAATTGCTCTGCTTGGCCTCATAATCACTTTGACAATGTTTCTAATAATTTGGCTCCTTCTCTGACTTGCTCTGTCTTCACCTGTGTCTAGCTTATTCCGTCTTTAACCCGTCTCTCTAAAACTCTCCGGGTAAAACTGCCCCTTTCATTTTTCTCTCAGTGGGCACTGCTCTCTTAAGTAAGCTCCCTTTCTTCTCTCTTCTCATGAGAGTTGGGCATATCCTTTTCTGTCAGATTTTCTGTAATTCCTCACTTTGTCTGCCTCTCAATTTAGACATCACTTTCAAAGAATGGTGCTTTCATCTGCAAACTAAATTTTCCTCCATTGTTTAAGATTAAAAGTGTGTCCTAAGGGTATGTCCATATTCCAGCCAGAGAGATTAAAGGTGTGTGCTAAGGGTGAACCACACCAAAACTAGAAACAGGGTTGTTTTTCTTTTTTTACCATAAATAACACAATCTTGGGTTTCATAGTGTGATTAAATATCCTACCACAGAGTACTTTTTATGAACAACAGCACAAAGTCCTAACAACACTCACACCAAATGAGTGCAATGGGTTGAAATGAGATGATTGGCTCAAGAGGAACAAAAGCCTTTTTTGTTAGTAGTTTGTTATACATTACATTTTCTCTTTTCTTTTGTGACTTTTCTTAGGTGTACTGAAGTCTAATTGATAGACTGGGGATGTATTTGAGGGTTACAGTAGATGATTGATATGTGCATACACTGGGCGATGATTACCATGATACTGTAATTAGTATCTCCATCACTTCACATAGTTTCTTTTCAAGCATGCCACATACTAAGATTAATTAGTCACTATACTATACATAAAATTCCCTGAATCAGTTTTGGTAGGAGACAGGTTTTCACTATATAGCTAATGGATGATGTGGGAGTCATTATGTGCCAGGGTAGTCTTGAATAGGGTGCTGGAATTTTAGGCATATGCCATCATTCCTAGCTACTGATTCCTCTTATAATGGAGAATTTGTACCATTTGACGAGTATCTTCCCATCTTATTTACCCTTTGACTTCAGATAATCACTCCTTTACTCCTCCTGTTTTTAGTGATTCTTCATCTAAGTGAGATCATGTAGTATTTTTCTCTCCATGCCTATTTCAATTGACATAATGTCCTTCAGTTCCATCGGAGTTGTCACAAATTGCACGAATTCTTACTTTTGAAAGCTTAACAGTATTCTGCTGTGTGTGTACGTGAACCAAGACTTTATATATGTATATGTATATGTATATGAAGAGTAATATCCTCCTCTTGGTTGTTGTGAACAGCACTTCAGTGACTATGAGGAAGTAGATATATTGTTTTGAAATATTAATTTGTTTTGACTATACATCTAGTTATGAAGTAGTTTGACCATATGTCAATTCTGTTTTTTTTTTCTTTAAAAATTTTAAAATTAAAATATGATCAGGTTAGTATGAGGAGCCTCTATTTTTCATAATGATTGAGTTAATTTATATTTTCTAATAGTACACCCAGGTTTTCTTTTCTGTATATACCAATATTTGTCATCCTTTGACCTCCTAATATTCATTTTTAACAGGGATTAAGGAACATCTCTGCCTTCGTTAGGGTTTTACTGCTGTGAACAGACACCATGACCAAAGTAATTCATATAAGGACAACATTTCATTGGGACTGGCTTATAGGTTCAGAGGTTCAGTCCAGTATTGTCAAGGCAGGAACATGGCAGCTTCCAGGCAAGCATGGTGCAGGAGGAGCTGAGTTCAGTCTCTTGTTCTAAGGTTCTTAAAGTCTATGCCCACCTGCAATGACACACCTACTCCAAGGCTACACCTCCAAGTAGTGCCACTCCTTGGGCCAAACGTTCAAACCACTACAGTCTCCCTGTGATTTCCCTTTACATCTTTCTAAAAAATTGATGATTTAAATCATGGGAAGGTTAGTATTTTCACTAGGGGAACCGTTCGGCCAAACCCACAAAATATCGTAGGAACTACTGTGAGAGACATTGACTGTAATAGGTTACATCTATTCATCTAAGAAAAATCTTGATGAAGAGCTTTAGAGAATTTTGGGTATATGTTAAGGAAGAACGTGAACACTTCATTATTAGTATTTATTAGAGCATATCAGGTTTTTATAAAAAATTTTTCTTTGGTTCTTTCTCCTTTTTATCTTTTTATGTTCTTTCTCTTTCCATCTTTTATTTGCTGACTCTTCTCCTTTGCTTTTTCTGATGTAAGATTTTTTAGTATGTAAGCTATTGTGGTATACACACATCAGAAGAAAAAGACCTTCCTTGGCACTGATGTTGAGCACTCAGGTCACTGAGGCTTTTAATTCTTGAACGCAAGAACTTTTAATCAAAGTCACTTTCAAATATAGGCCTGTCTGTCTGTGTCTGTGGTCCCAACCGTATGTGAGCCTAGGATTTTGAGACCAGCTGGGAGAGCATAGTGAGATTCCATCTCAGCAGCACTAGCAACAAAAATAAAAATGATTTCCAAAGAGGAGAGTAGATAGCCTCAGACTAGCAGGAAAGGTGTCAAGATTGGAATAAAGGAAGTTAAAAGACACATGCTTCCCCTTAAGATTTAGCATTGGCCAAGCTTGTTGTACAGGCAACTGTTTAGAGCTTGGTTAGAACTATTTGAAAGACTACACATTTGTTATTTAAGCAGGGTGTAGGAGTAGAGCATAGCAGGTGCTGAACCAAGGGGATTTGCTGTATTGAAAAAAATATATACTTAAATAAACCGTATTGTGGGCTGGATGGTGAAGACTTTCCATTTTTGTAGCTGAAGATAAGCCGTTTATTCCGGAATTGTTTTCCATGGGTTTCTGGAATGCTGGAATTCCACCTCTACAAAAACTCTTAATTTTATTTAACATGGGTTTGTGAATTTCTTATGCCATAAAAGTGTTTTCTGGGTTGATTGCACACAAAACACTCTCTTTTTCAATACATAGTTCATGCTTTATATTTTTTAATTCCTACACAATGTATGTTTTGTCTTCCAAAGAAGACACTGAATAGTTATGGCAGGTGGACTTTGTGTTTCTGCTCTATACATCGTGGCTTTATAGGTTCCCTTCATGCTACTAATGCTAGTTTTAAGGATTTAATGATTTGATAATGTTTTTTGACCCTTTACTGAGGCTTGAGTCTCACAATAGAGTCCAAATTAAAATTCTTTCACATTGCAAACCATGAAAATAGATACTACATCTGATCCACTCATTAGTCAACAGATGGTCTTCCCACATTACTGACACACCTCCACACAAACACTTCATCATGTCCAGTGTGAAAAATAGAAAGAAAAAAGAAGGACAGGTTTAGGGAGACAGAAAACCATAACCTAAATTGTAGCAGTAAGAAAATCTCCAACAAAGACACTGATGAAATTGCCACTGGGGGGCGGTGGAAGTTCAGAAACTGCTCAGCTAAACTTCAGGCAAGTAAGCACTTCAGCTAGTTTATTTATTCAAAGTTGGAATTTGTACGTGTGAACCACCAAGCACAGGGAAATTCCTGCATGAGAAGCAGAGTCCTGGGGGTGGAGGTAGGGGAGAAACGTACCAGGGCTAGAATTAGCACCTTGGCAGACCACCTTCAACACACACACACACACACACACACACACACACACAGCCCTTGCTTTCCCTGAGTGTTTTAAGAATTTCCTTCAATTCCCTTCCGTCTGAAACAAGGGAACTCATGTTAAACTGCAAAGAAGTAAGAGAATACAGAAGGGTGTTTGAAAACACATGTGAATTCAGTTTAAGTGGCTTTAAGATAGCTCTCAGGCACTTGGATCAGAGCTTTGGTTGCTGTGGGTGGGCTTCAGTTGGTAACTTTCCTGGGGAAGCTGGGGAAGTGGCAGAGTTTATCTCAAGGAAGTCTGAGTGATAGTTAACACTTCAAGAGACATTTAAAATTTCTAATAAGGGGAATTTAGACAGGTTCAGAAAAGTATCCCAGGGAAAACAAAATAAAATTAGGGGCTGGTGAGATAGCTACATGGTTAAAGGCACTTTCTGCCAAGTCCAACAACTTGCATTCAATCCCCAGGACCCAGAGAAGAGGAGCAATCCAATTCTTGAAAGTTGTCTTCTGGTCTGCATCTGTATATCATGAGGAGCAAACACTCAGGCTCACACACATGCATAAACAAAATGTTTTAAAATATGCATCTTTACTGCAGGAATCATCTTTTGGCCACTTGACACAATCCTAAGAACTTAATTTCACCTTCCTAATTTACTCAGTGGTTCTGAGAGCTGGTATCATAATTGCAGTCTAGCCCTGGCACCATGTTTTGGCCAGCATACTCAATCAAACATCAGTGTCAGAAGGCCAATCAATAGCCCTGCTTGGTCTTGTTTTCTTTAAGATTTACTTGAAGAAAATGTCAGCACAATAATTTGTTCTGATTCTACTCCAAGAAGGGATGAAACACGGACAGATATGGAATGAAGTCCAGAATGTACTATTGTGCATGCATAGATTGAAGATATTATCATGTATCCTATGCATCCCAGGATCTCCATTTTTTTTAGTGTCCTGCCATAGGATGATCTAGGGATTCAAAGATAGCAGCTAAGATGAGGGCCCATGGATCCTGTGCTTAGTATTTTATGTCTTCTAGAATCTATTTTTACATATTGCTAAGGGATACTAAGATAACCTATACTGTGCCATACAGATGAAGACATTTTGGGTATAATTAAAAAATTCAGCTAGAGTACCTTTAAAAAGAGGAAAGGAATTTTCCATTCATATTCCTGACCGTCTTTCTGTGGATAATGTCTCAGGAAAGGCTCAATCCAGAAGTTTTGCCTATATCAGCTCCGTGCCACTCTACATGGAGACCTCTTTCCCAACATTTTAAGCATTCTGCATGCTTCATTAATCGTGTCACATTTTTCCTGCCAGATCAGTTACTACATTTATGGAATATTAAGGGCAATAGAAATAGTAAAATGTGAGCATTGTGATTGATAATACATTAAGTGTTACATGAAATGACAGAAGCTGTGCCTCACAGGAACTGATGCTGGCTAGACTGGAGCACCTGGAATTCATAGGCAAATACTTTGTCTCTGTGTTATGAATTTTGTTGGTATGATAAAACACCTTTAAAAATTACTTAAATGAAGAAGTATTTAATTTTGGCTTGTGATTTTATAGGTTTCCATTCATAATAATGGGGAAGGCATGGCGGAGAAGATCAAGTCACATCATAGCTGTCAGGCAGCAGAAAGAGAATGCTTTGGCTAGCTTTATTTCCCCTTTCTCCTTTCATTTCATTTGGGCCCCAGTCTATAGAATGGTGCTGTCCACAATCAGGACTATTTTTGTCCTACTAGTTAATACTGGGTGTGTGAGAACACACCCAGATATGCACTTTACTAATCTTCTAGGTGCCTCCCAATCTAAACAGAATGACAATCCAGATTAAACACCCCGCTCTGTATGGACAGGAAGATAAACTTGTCGTCGAATGAGTAATCCATTAGTTAATAATAAAATCACACTTTCGCTTCCTTAGGCCTAATTAGAAGGTTCTGGGTTTTATGTAAATAATTTGAGAAATTCCTCTACTAATCTAAAAAAGGTCTTGAAAAGATTCGTTTGTTAGCAATGCTTATAAATAGAAACCTTCATTGCGGCCACATGCCACTTTTATCCCTGCACTAGGAAAAGTACCGTGATTTCAGTACTGAGTGCTAAGAAGGGAACATGCTATGCAATAATGAAAAGGACCAACAGTCACATTTGGGGCTAAGATTCTCAGGCTGATCCCTGGAAATCCCTTAAGGGCTACATAATTAGTTGCAAGGCTCCCTTAATGTAAGTGCTCTGATTTCTGTGTAAATCCTAGTCATATAAAACACATGCTCTGGCATAAAGCACAAAAGGAAATGAAACATTTTCAAGAAATTTGGGACCTATAGTAATTATAGCTCTTGCTGATAAAGGTGGGAATGTGATAATGTGTGAAAGTGACAGTGGGATGTGCTGGCTTGAGTGACAGTAGTTGACCTTCAAGGCTAGGATAACTGTAAGAAGCTATCTTGTAGAGCAGATGCCTTCCTCAGGCCTCAGGCTTGACAACAGCAATTACCTACAATTCAGAGCCCTAGGAGAAAAGCCACAGGCCTCTGGTGAGCGGCCAGGAGGGGCACCCATCAGATCATTAAGTTGTTACTCTGGGTTCTCCTCCTGCCAGCTGTGTGGATGTGGCTATTACATTGTTCCATATCACTGAAGTGACCAGGACACTGAGTTCATCACATTATCTTGAGGATAAAAGAGAGAATCATACATTGATTTACTTCACAAACTGCCCCCCTTTCTGTGCGGGATGATTAAATTTTTTGAGCTTTTGGGGCCATTGTCTCTGAGGAAGCCACCCAATTCTCTCATTGTTGCAGAAGAACAGGCACAGAGCACCATAGTAAATCAATATGGTTTTGCTTTAATGAAAGCGTATTTGCAAATAAAAATAGCCTCTCCATTTGGCAGGGAGGTTATACTTTTTTCTTCTTTGTATAATGGTTAGCTCTTCTCTTGTTGTCAAGTTAACCTTCTTGCCCCTTGTTGGAGAACATTCCTAGAAATGGCCACCCTGTGATCCAATCCCACTTTACATGGCAAAGAATAACCTTTAGGGTGACTGGATCTTGATTTGGTCTTTAGTTAATTTACGTTAAATGAGACCATATAGTGTTGGTGGACTCAGAAGAGGAAGAGACACTAGAGACAGCGCTTACAGCCATTCTTTGTGTCTGTCACTCTCTATGTACACATAGAGAAAAGACCATATAAGGACATAGTGGGCTTAAGAGTCAGCCTTCACCAGAAAGAAACTTTTCTTATGTCTTGTTCTTGGACTTCGAGCTCCTACAACTCTTGAGATGATATATTTCTGTCTTTAATACACTTCATTTTAGCACCTCCTGTAAATTAATGCAATGCTTTAATAGATTGCTGTGTGGATTCTGATGCCACCATTTTTTTTTCTTTTTTACATTTTCTTCTTAAAAAACAAAACAAAACAAAACATTTGTTGTAGCTAGTCCTACAGATACCCCCCATGGATTTCCATTCTCACTCACAGCCTTTCCCTACTTCTCAACCCACACCCACATCCGGGTTCCTCTCCTAACCCCATCTCCCACCCAGTTCCCTCCCTCCATCCCTTACTACCCAGTTTCTTTAGGTCTGTGGACTGTAGCATGGTTATCCTGTACCTTATGGCTAATGTTCACTTATAAGTAACTACGCATCATGCATGTCTTTCTGTCTGTCTCAAGATGATATTTTCTAGTTCCATCATTTGCCTGCAAATTTCATGTCTTTATTTTTAATAGTTGAATAGTATTCCATTGTGTCGATGTACTACATTTTCTTTATCCTTTCTTCAGTTGAAGGACATCTAGGTTGTTTCCAATTTCTGGCTACTATGAATAATAATAATAATAATAATAATAATAATAATAATAATAATAAAAATAAAAACACAGCTGCCCTGCCTTAGTAACAAAATTATTAGGCATAAATGAAATAGAAAGCATGTGATGTGATATAGGAGAAATAATTACTAAGATATTTCTACTTAAGCTATATCTTGTATTTGAAAATATTGTCTACTATGGAGGACAGTAATTCTGGGTCTAAGTGATGCAGTTTCTTTTATACTAAGGCTTGTTACTTGATCAGAGAGTGATGTGTGTGCTTATTTGCTTACTTGCTTTCTTCTGTTCTTTTGAGAGGCAGAGAAACATGGAGAAGGCCAGGATGAGTGAACATACATTACAGGTGACACCAGCAAGAAAAGATTCCAGCTGTAGTGCAAGTAGAGTGTTTTCTTTGTGCCTTTTGCTGGTCATTTATGCAGTAGATAAATTCACATAGTGTCTATGTGATGCCAGTGCTGTGAGCAGGTAAGGTGGATAAAAAAATGAGAACAGTGGGGCTGGAGAGATGGCTCAGTGTTAACAGCATTGGTTGTCCTACCAGAGGACCTGTTCAATTCCTAGCACCCGTATGACAGCTCACAACAGTCTATAAGGAGATTCGTATGTTTAAAAAAAAAAAAAATGGGGAACAGCTATAGTCTATGCTGCCAGGGAGCTGATGTGTCAAAGCAATGGCAGTCAAAGTTGGACTTTAAACAAAGAATTCACAAATAAATAAAATCCTTACAGCAATTGAACAGTGCTAGGAAGGAAACTGACAGGGTCACATGACAGAAGTAAAAGACTTGCAGGCTGCAGACAACATAACAGCCCACAATGCCTCCCTCAACTTCCCTTCCAGCCTCCATTGGTTAAGGAACTCTGCCAAAGTCAGACAGCAAACAGCAGGTCCAAACCCTGATTTAAACCCAGGACTAGAATAATGTACCACATACTTATGTTGTCTCCCTAGTATTTGTTAAATTTCAGACATTGTTAACACTTCCACCAGGATTACCATAGCAGTCTCTTTGTTTCATGTTTATAAATGGATTGAAACAATTTCATGATATATTTACGTAAATTAATGCACCTAGCCAGGTGCTGAACTGATTAACCCTGTAGCTTTACTGGCTATTTGTGGGAAGGACAGTTGGTTACTGAAGGAAGAACATCACTAAAAAATATTTAGTGACCATTATAGGGAGTGTTCTTCTGACTACTTTCAAGTGTCACTTGGACTGCTTGTTAGAAATGCACGACCCTTAAATCGGATGGCCACATGTCCTATTTACAAGATTATTTTGTGCTAAAATCCAAACTATGACCGTGCTGAGCAAACCAGGACAGTTAATCACCTCACTGTGTGACTTGCTAGGCTCGAGCAATCTTCTTTTAAACTAACTGCAAAGAAGACTATTTCTAAATATCCAGGTAACTGAGATCCACTGTGTCAGCTAAGAAGATGTATTGCTGAAGGAACTAGGACCAGTTTCTAGAGGTCGGTTTGCATCTGGTTGGGTGATTGGATGTGTTTGATTCTGCCTGAAGCTGAGGAAGAGTACTAACACACCAGACTCCAGCTAAATAACACTAGCTATATGCCTTTTTTAATTACATTTTTCATCAATATCTCTTGATCCTGTTTTTTCCCCTTCCCTTAATCCTCCCAGATCCTCCCAGCCTCCCTACCAACCCTACTTCATGTTCTTTCTTTCTCTCTTTACATAAAACAAACAAAAATAAAAATATGAAAAATCAAAACATACTAACAAAAACCCCCAATAAGACAAACAACTACAAAATAAAACTTAAAGCTCATAAACTCATGGGTTTATTTTCTGTCTGTCAACTATTCCTGGACATGAGTCCTGCCTGGGAATATGATTGGTCTGTATCCTCTTCTACCTTCTCAATGCTGTGATTTTGTCTATGTTGGACTTGTTCAGGTCTGTGCATGCTGACATAATCTGTGAGTTCACATAAGTACTAGACTTGTTGTATATGGAAGATACTGTTCCCTTGGAGTCATCATCACCTCGAACTCTTACAAGTTTTCTGCCTCTTCTTCCAGATAGCTACCTGACACTTGAGGAAAGGAGTTTGATAGACTCATTCCGGTTAGAGCTGAGCACTCTTGGGTCTCTCATTCTCTGTACATTGTTGTCCAGTTATGGATCTTTGTGTTACTTCCCATCTACTGTTAGAAGCATCTCTGATAATAGCTTAGTAATGCACTGATCTAGGACATCACAGTGTATCATTAGGAGTCATTTTATTGCCATGATGCTTGTTATTTTTGCATGAAGAAAGGTACCACTGATCTTGGTGTGGTGGCACACACCCACATTCCCATAACATTGGACACTGAGGCGGGAAAATTCATATAAATTGGAGGCTAGCCTGGACTACAACCAGAGTTCTAGGCCAACCAGGGACTACGTAGTAAAATCTTATCTCAAAACAAACAAACAAACAAAAACAAACAACATTCAAAAAGCAACCCCCAAAAGAGAACACTATTTCTCCTGTTCCACCTACATGTGGATTTCCACTAAAATGTTATGTGTTGATGGCCTCTCTCCAAGTTATCAAATCCTATGGAGGCCAGTATTGACTTGTTGGTCTTCATGTATTAACCTAAGGTGGTTGTCAACATTTGAGAGATCATGAAAGAGAATTTAAAATCCATAGTACATCGACTCTAATTTGGCTGCTCAAGATGATCAGTGGGAACAGGACTTAAGTCCTTTTGTGGTTTGATAACCATGTGTCAAAAGGACCACATGCCCAGCAAACACAGCAGAAGCCAGAATTTTCTTGAAGTCTGTCACATTTTTAAAAAGTAAAGGGGAAGTACATGGTTTTAAGGCATAACACAATATGGATAGCATTTTTATCACTTAACCTAGAGTCACCATAAATTATCAATGGCATAATTTACATAAGTGTTTTATGCTATCTTTGAAAATCTGGTATGTATTTTACAATTATAGTACATTGAAAATTAGGATGCTAAATTTTCACCAGAAATAATCTATATGTATAGTCATATTTCCAAATCGTTCCAAATATGTTTAAAAATGCCCTGATAGCTGAATTGAATATTAGTTCTTAAATTTAAACTTGGAATGTAAAAATATACCTTATCTTCCTTCATGTGATTTTTAACAATGACTGAAAGCACTGATGACTTTCTTCAAATAAAACAAAACAACAACATAATCTGCTTTTGGCAGAAGAGATGGCTCAGTGGTTAAGAGTGTTTATTGCTCTTGCTTGAGGACCCAGAATCAGGTCCCAGCACCAACATGACAATTCACAACTGTCTCTAACCCCAGTTCTAAGAGATCTGCTGCCTCACTCAGGTCCACGCACAAATTAAATTCATAAATATTTTTAAAGAACATACTTCCTGAGAGAAACTAAAGGATAAAAAGGAAGAAGTATGACCAGTGTCCCTAATCTCATTAGCATTTTGGTGCTGATTATGTTCAAATAACTTTTTCAGTTTATAAATCCTCCAATAGAACTCAGTGGATTTTAGATTTCATATTCTATGTTTTGTAGAGTAAAATAAGCTTTGGCACAAAGGAATCAATTGAATAATTGAATAAATGTTGAAACAGCATTTCAGAAGCAATTTCTTTCCACACTAATGTCTGAAGATAATTCCTTTTAAAAAGCATCCACAGGAAAAATTTACAAGTACTGGGGCTCAAACTTTCCACATACAAGAGAAGTAAGTGGAACTTGGATTTATTCTGCACAGTACGCAAAACCACAGAGAGCCTGAGTCATCAAATAGTTTTAAAATGTTGCAAGCATTGAAGTATACAATGCAGGAACTTACTATACTTATTTGAAAAGGTAAACCAAAGAATGTAGGGAGTTAAATTTAGGTTAAAACCTCTGAGCTCTTGTTCAGTCCCAGGGAACTAAAGGAGAGTAAGATGGAGTTTTAAAAATCAAGAAATAATACATGTGGTTCAGAAAAGGTTTTGGTGTTCTCAGACATCCTTATGATTCTAGACAACCTCATATGTATATAAATACATTTCTCTATAGTCATAGGAGATTGGTTCCAAAACTCCCATGGATGTCAAAATCCGTGGATGTTCATCTCTAAGTTCAAATAGTGTCACATTTGCATGTAGCAAACATACATCCTTCCCTATTTTTTTACCCATCTATATACCTAAATATACTTAAAAATGCTATAATCGTTACATCAACTGCGTTGTTTAGAGCCTAATGACAAAACATCCATGTGTTTTCAGTACACATGTAATTTTTAAAACTAGTAGTTGGTCAAATTTATAGATATAGAACCTCATAGATATTGGGGAAGGAGTTAAAATATAAATATTCTACAAATACAAATTGAACACAAACACATGTCAGATGTTTATCCAGCTCATTAAGGTTGAGAACTATGAGGGATTAAACTAATTCCAGGAGCATTTTGAGGAAGTTGGTATTTTAGGCATTTTGATGAATACAAAGTTTGGCAGAAAGCCGTTGAAAAAGCAGTCAAAAATTCATTAATAGCTTTCAGAGCAACAGAATGACAGCCTTTCAGAATTTGCTTGTTTACTGGGTAGAAATCTGAATTTACATTGCTCTAGAACATCTGAATTTTAATAAGACATAAAACAGAAAGTCAAATCATGAGTATATATTCTAGATAATATAGTAATTTTTAAGTAGGAAAAATACTGCCTTGCAAGTTTTTTAAAGATCACACCGTTCTACTATCCAAATTTGGATAATTGTTCTTTAAAAAGTTTTAATTATCTACATTTTATTAATGAGGAAATTTATGCTTTCAAATGTCAAATAACATTATAATGCTATCACAGAATTATAGAGCAAAAGCGGAACCCAGGTACTGCAGATGCTTACTTTCAATCACTCTCTTCTAGTAGTTAAAAATTCATATCTAGCTATCCCATAACATTTTGTGTGTTTATATGTACTCCACACTGCTTAAATGAAATCAGATCAGCATTTGAGATGGACAAAAGTCTTCACTATATAATTATTATTGTAAGATGGTATCTAATTTTTTGTCTGATCATGAATTTCATTGTTTTATTTATTTTCGTAAACATGCTTGCTTATACTAGAGGGCTGGTTCATTCCATTCAACCAAACCAAACCATAAAGAAGACTCGGGGTATAGAAAGTTAAGCCAAAGACAGACTCTAAGCAAGATATGTCCTAGGCTAAAACTGAAAGAAGGAAGATTGACTTTGGCAGCAGTGACTTGAAGAGGCTTGAGGGAAGAAAGCTGAGAATGAGCCAGAAATATTTGAATTTATTTAGCTCCCACCTCTTAAATTTGATGCTATTTGTAGTGAGTTCAGCCTCTTTTGAAATAGTCACCAAAAGTTATGTGGCAGCTAGACTATATTAAATTAATTCACATATCTTTGTTTTTTATAATTGTATAGTACACATGTATAATTGTTGTAATACACATGTATGATTTATTTGTAATTGAATCTTGCTTTATCAAGATATTATTTCTTGCTCAGCATGGGCTTATATGAAGTATTATAGCAAAACTTCACCGTTTTGACTAATTAAGAACCACCTAACAGTAAAAAAATCTGACTAATAGACATTTTAAAATGTAGTTATAGGTTTTTCTTTAAGTACTGGTCAATATTAAGTAGGTTAAAATATGATTGTGCAGTAAAGGTCCTCAAAAGATTTACTGTGTTTATTTCTTAAAATAAAACAAGATAAGAAATGGTAGACTTGTACTTCAGACTAATGTAGAATAGCCTGGACCAGATTTAGACTCTTGTCAGAAGTAATAAAAAAAAAATCTTGCATAAAATATATCAGGCAGTAGTTTATGAGAAACTGATATGAGACAATTTAAGACTGTGATTCTTGAGAGATGGGGAGTGACTTGTGGAAGCCCTATGATTTTTCAAGCTTACTGCTCTGAGAGAGTTTCCAGGCCACCATTCAGTAAGGAGAGTCAAGGTACAGCGCAATTTTGCGCAATGAACTGTTTGAATTGAGAAAGTGGTGCTGACATTCCTGAGAAAGAAGAGCATTTCCCAGGGAAAGAGTACTGGAGATCTGGAGAATATTCAGTACAGTATTATTCGGCGTGTGCAGCAGAGGAAGCTGCCCAGGTCCAAAGGAAGAATCATCTGAAAATGTACAGAAAGTAGTTATGTGTCACACAAGGATGGGAATGGGACCTGTTTAAATTATGAAAATCTGGAAAACTTCATTCCTCTAAGAGTATTGGATATACTATTCAGGAGAGTCTTGCCTCAGTCGTAGCGCAAAGTTATTCCTAAATTAAATACAGCTCTGGTCCTACATAATAGATCTTAAACACAAGTCAAGAAGATCGAAAAGTTAAGCAGAAGCATAGAACATACAAAAAGGCTTCATTAAAACACCTTGACAATAAAGCTACAATATTTGTGCTCAAAAAAGACTGCTGAGAAATGGCAGAGTAGATACTACAGAATAAAGATGAGTGAATGTGAAGGCATAATGATATAATTTATAGAAAATGAAATATGGAGTAAAAACTATCTTCAGTGAACAGAATGTCAATGATCTGAGTTAATACATGTAACCAATCTTGTTTGTGTAACTGGAGTTCCCAAAATGGGGAGATTACAGGGAAAATGTTTCAATAAAAATGCCCAAAATATTTCTAATTTTGACGAAGCAATAATCTTATATATCTAAGTAGTTAGTAAAGTCAAAGTTTAAGAAACATGAAGAAAATGATACTAAGATGTACTGTCCATATGCCTATTATAGAGAAATATATTAATGCTTCCAGAGAAAATAAGATATACATATGAACAAAACTACAAGTGATAGCCTTCCTACTTCAAATAATGTGAACAATAAAAGAATAAATTTTAATTTTTAAAGTACTAAGGAAACAAAGAACATGTCTACTTTGAATTCTATACCCAATGAGGATTTTTAAAATGCTTTTTCAAATTTACAAAATCTGAAACAAATTATCTCCAGTCTCTCCACACCATAATAAAAGTTAACGATAATCTTTCGGGCAGAATGAATTTTATGCCAATTGGAATTACAAATTTACAAGGGAAAAATGCAATTGGAAATGATCTCTATATGAACATATATATGTGTTTTTCTTACTATTTAAATATTTTTAGAGATCTTTGAATATTTAAACAAAAATAGTTACAATGGCAAATGTGTGTCATAGAAAAAAAAATAAATGTATCATATTGTTTCATGATCAAGAAATTTAAGAGAAAATGGAAATGTACTACTGGAAGTTTTATATGCTATACAAGAAATACTATAATAGCTTTTAAATTAGACTGGTCACAAATGTAACACACAAATCTTAAAGCAACATGTTTTAGTTAACATACCAAATAAGGAAATAAAATAAAATCACAACAAATAACCAAAATGCTGGTGAAAGAAAGACAAGAAGGGACAAATAGAAAACAAATAACAGCAAGATGATATGCTTCAACCAAATCAAACTAATAATCATATTCGACATAAACAGTTTAAATAGTCCAACAAAAAGCAAAAACTTTATTTTCAAGATTTCATTTTCTTTTTAATTATGTGTCTGCATGCGTGCCTGTGTGTGGGTATATGCATATGAGTAAAGTTGCCTGCAAAGGTGAGAGGAAAGTAATATCAGGTCCCCTGTAGCTAAACTTATAGGAAGTTAGGTTACAACAGTATAGTTTCAGGGATGGATCTGACTTGGGCAGTGAGGGCATGAAGAAATGACAGACACAAGAGAAAACCTGGGTTTGGGTAGACTGGGCTCTGTCATGAAGAAACTGTAGCACTGTAAGCTCTGTGTTCATTATATACAGTTGAGCAGAAAAGTGGACTTATTGCAGATAGATAAACAAGAAAAGAGGTATTATATACAGCTTAACAAGGAGGCGGTTTTAACATATACAGATGAACAAGAAGGCAAGTTTTGCTAATCTCTATAGGATAGCAGTCTTCAGGCCATTAATATTCAGGGGAGAAAGCTATGGTGGGCTTTTTTTGTTTTTATTTTTACTTTTGCACACACAGTCAACATTCTATCTCCTTGATCAGAAGGCTTTGTCATCACTCCAAGCTTTACCATTGAGGGGTCGGGAGGCTTTGACATTTTCCCATGAATCTAAGGCTAGGGTACTGGACACTGCTGGCTCATGTTAACAATAAACATATTCACTCAGGACCTCACACATTTAGGAATTTCTCTGCTCGTCACAGAGTTGTGAGCCACTGGCAGGGTTAGTGGAAGACAAACTCAAGTCTTCTGCAAGAGCAGTCTATGCTCCTCAAAGCAGAGATTTAATATATTTTTACCCACTTATCCATTGATGGATACTCAGGAAAACATCAGAGATTAATAGGGTGCATATAAATACAAATTTCATCTGTATTCTGCCTGCAATTGATTTGCTTTAAACCTAATGGTCATAAGGAGTGGACCATAATGGATTAAAAAAATAAAACTAATCAAAAGAAAGCTGGAATGATGACATTCATGTCAGATAAAATTAATTTCATGGCAGAGTATTACCAGGGAGAAATTATGTCCTTTGTGGTAATCAGGATACAAAGAAGGCCTCTAGAATTCCATCACTTTGTGCCAGAACAGAATAAGTAACACTTTATTGAATCCTGGGTAACTTTTTTAAAAGCAGGAATAAAGGACAAAATTTGGATGAATATAGGCTTGTATTTAACACTGTGGTATTTAAATATTTAACATAATATCAAATACTGTTGGTTTCTCAGTATCAAATTCCTTGCTGTGAAAATGGTGATGAGGTGATCCTAAGAGATACATGCTGTACTATTTAGGACTGTGGTGTCAGCCTCCGCTTACTCCAAACTACTTAAGAAAGCAAAAGACAGAGTGGTGAGGGAGAAACAAATTATTAGCAAGGAGTAATTGTGGGCATATGGAATTTTATTTTGCCATTCTTGTAAAGTTTCTGAAATTTGAAAAGTCAAAATAAAGTATCAAGAAAAAAGGCCATGTTTATCTTTAAAAAATTGAAAATGACATCTCCAGGGGAAGTAAATAACTTGGCTAATTGGTTGAAGGGAAATGTTTGAAGCTCTAGTTGAGTACTTCGATAATCCACTAGGACTATAGCCAGCTTGGAGAAGAGAGTAGAGAAGTTTACAAAAGGTAGAATTAATCATCCTATGTCTGACGTAAATGTTCCTCTATCATTATTTCATTGTGGGTTTCATCTACTGGGAAACACAAATTAAACTCCTTTTGAATTTGAGTGACTTTTTGCTTATGAATCTTAGAACCGGCCGGGTAGTGGTGGCACATGCCTTTAATCCCAGCACCTGGGAGGCAGAAGTAGGCAGATTTCTGAGTTTGGAGGCCAGCCTGGTCTACAGAGTGAGTTCCAGGTCAGCCAGGGCTATACAGAGAAACCCTGTCTCGAAAAAACAAAAACAAAATAGAATTTTAGAACCTAGCAACTGATCCTGAAATCTTGACTGCTTCTCTAGGTGCAGACTCTAAATTGGTTAGTTTAAATTTTTTAATACCCAAAAGAACATTTTAGATCCACAGCCTCCTGAACCTACTCTTAGAAAGTTGATGTGTCTGGGTTAGGGGCCCAGACATCTGTCTGTTTCCCTAACACTCTTCTATAGAAGCTCCTAATTTATTACTTCCCACTCAGTCAAAGTTACCCAAGAAAACATGTAAAATTATATATATATTATATAATATATAATATATATAATATAATATAATATATATATTATATATATATAGTCACTGATGTTTGTTATCATTAAAAGGTTAAAAGAGCCTGAGGAACACTGACCCCTAAATGCGTTACTTGAAATTCCAAAGATCTTGACAACAGTATCTGGAGATTGTCATCATTTCATTGAGGTTAAGTGTGTGTGTGTGTGTGTGTGTGTGTGTGTGTGTGTATGTATGTACGTCTGTACGTGAGTGTGTGTGTGTACGTGTGTATGTGTGATGTGCACCTGCATATGTGATTAAAAATGTTTCTACAAGATAGTTACCACTTTCTAGAATGTTTTAATATTGTTTTAATTAAGCTTATATAAATTATATTAATATCTTGGTTATATTTCTCTAATAAAAAAGAATTTCATGTTCCTTTACCATTTAAAGACTGTCATTAAAGGAGAAATGTTCTCTATTGGATTTTAGTAATAAGGGAAAGATTGTACTGAACCATCATACATATTATGCTTGCCATTGACAAGCACCACACATTGTGAACTAACTGGCTGGGAGGGATTAGACTTTGAAGTCCTTGAAAATAGGCTTTTCCTCAGTCCAAAACAAAATGTGTTCATGAAGACTGGAAATCCAACAACCCTAGTCTGTAATCAACTGCGCTACTCAACTTAGATCAAAGAAAGTTAATGTATGCCTTTTAGGTATAATTAAAATGAAGATATTCCCTGTAAACTCTATTGGAGTGGAGTAAGGAAGGGAAAGAGGGAAAGGGGCAGGGAAACAGAGATGGAGATGTCAGTTGAAGGTAAAGTTATTTTATGCCCACCAGAAGGTCTGAGACTTAGTTTTAAAGGTTAAAATATGGGTAGGTGGGAAATGGAAAGAAAACACAGATAAGATAACATGGATGGGTTTTGCTCACCTTTTTGCCACTTTTCTATCTAATCTGCTTGCCTCTCTTGAGTCAAAGAGGATACCAAGTAGTAAGTGACTTGGCGTAGCTTTGGTCTCTGTTATAGATTCACGATATTGGAGAATCCTGAACTGAAACACTGCACAGAAGGGGTGACCTAGGGATGGTGGTGGTAGGTATGAGTTTGATATTACAAATGGATGATGACCCTACTTGCGTATTATGTATGTTTGTAATCTCTATGCATATTGGACAAGACAGTTATAAACACTAAGCATTGCCACCCCATAATCCATTGTCGAAATGTGGGTGGAGGTATTTATTTATATTTTCTTCCTTATTTGGGTAAGGACATACATATTTATATTCATAAGATTTGTTCTCCTTACTTTTGCACATTATGCATTGTAATGGGTAAGTTAACCCAATATTTTACAGTTAAATTGAAGGATAGCAATGAGTTACTGTGATGAACTGAAAGACCAGTAAATACTAACAAGTTAAAGGAAAACTAGTAGATTTTGTGATCCTGCTTACAGTGGGGGAAGAATGAATTCTGGATGTGTGAGAAATAATTGCATCAAGTAGGACAGAAGTGTGATAATATTCACTTTATAAGCAACTTTAAAATAACAGACTATACATGGATGTAGACTGAACAAGGATGCACTGCTATTATGTTATCTATTGTCAATCAGGTATCACTACTATCTACTTCTGAGATCCCTTAGGTATTAGAAAGGAGAATTGGGATACAGTATGCCTTCAGTCCCCTTCCCTTTATGTCCTTGAGTTTTCCAATGGTGACAATACAAACAATTTTTTTCAAGTGAGAATTGAAATCTTATGCTCACTTAGATTTAGCTACATGTGGGTTAGGAGGCCTTTTAGGGAGGTCTTGAGAAACCTCCTCTGCTTGTGTCTGCTAAAACACTAGGTGAAAGGTTTATCAGAGATATTTGGCAATTGCAGTAGTTTTTGTACTGCTTTTGATCATCAACCTCCATTGTTGTGCCACATACATAGTCAGCATCTGTCTCTCCAATTATTGGTAACCCTGTTTCTTAACGTTATGCCATCTGATATTTCAATATGTATTCAAGCTGAAATTATTCTACTAGATCAGTGTGGGATTTTTGCTTTCTTCTTCCTTTCTTCTGTAATGGGAATGTTTTTTCCCTGTGTCATTAGAGCAGTTAACTTTTTTTTTATTGGATTCTTTATGTACATTTCAAATGTTATCCCTTTTCCCAGTTTCCCCTCCAGAACCTCCGTCTCCCATCCTCCCTCCTCCTGCTTCTATGAAAATGCTTCCCCCCAACCCACCCACTCTCACCTCACCACCCTGGCATTCCCCCACACTGGGGCATCTAGCTTTCACAGGACCAAGGGCTTCTCCTCCTATTGATGCCAGACAATGCCATCCTTTGCTACATATGCGGCTGGAGCTGTGGGTCCCTGTATGTGTACTCTTTGGTTGGTGGTTTAGTCCCTGGGAGTTCTGGGTGTCTGGTTGGTTGATATTGTTATCCTTCCTATGGGGTTGCAAACCTCTTCAGCTCATTCAATCCTTTCTCTAACTCCTCCATTGGGGACCCTGTGCTAAGTCCAATGGTCAGCTGCAAGCATCCACCTCTGTATTGTCAGACTCTGGCAGAGCCTCTCGGGCAACAGCTTACCGTGCTTCCATCAGCCAGCTCTTCCCAGCATCCACAATAACATCTGGGTTTGGTGGCTATATATGGGATGTACTCCCAGGTAGGGCAGTCTCTGGATGGCCTTTTCTTCAGTCTCTGCTCCACACTTTGTCTCCATATTTCCTCCTGTGAATATTTTGTTCATGCTTCTAAGAAACACTGAAGCATCCACGTTTTGGTCTTCCTTCTTCTTAGGCTTCATATGGTCTGTGAATTGAATCTTGGGTATTCTGAGCTTTTGGGCTAGTATCCACTTTATCAGTGAGTTCATACCGTGTTTCTTCTTTTGTGACTGAGTTACCTCACTCAGTATGATGTTTTCAAGTTCCTCACTCAGGATGATGTTTTCAAGTTCCATCCATTTGCCTGTGAATTTCATGAAGTCGTTTTTAATAGTCGAGTAGTATTCCATTGTGTAAATGTACCACATATTTTGTATCTATTCCTCTATTGAAGGACTTCTTGGTTCTTTTCAGCTTCTGGCTAGCTCGCAGCCAACCATTGGACTGAGCGTGGGGTCCTGGATGGACGAGTTGGAGAAGGGACTGAAGGAGATGAGGGAGTTTGCAGCCCCATGGAGGGAGCAACAGTGTCCACTGGTCAGACCCCTGGACCACCAACCAAAGCATACATATGGAGGAACCCGTGGTGCTATCCACATATGTGGCAGAAGAGGGCCTTGTTGGCCATCAGTGGGAGGAGAGGCCCTTGGCCCTGAGGGTGTTAGATGCCCCAGTGTAGGGGAATGCTAGGGAGGGAAGTCAGGAGTGGGTGGGTGGGTAGGGAAGCACCCTTATAGAGGCAGGGGGAGGGGGGAGGGGCTATGGGGTTATGGGCTGAAGGGGAGACCTGGAAAGGGGAAAACATTTGAAATGTAAATAAAGTAAATATACAAAAAAATGCATGAAATTATACACATAACAATTTATATTAATAAAAATAAAACCTGTAAAAATAAGATAAAAATAAATAAATAATTTGGAGATGAGTAGGTGGCCCCATCCCCCAACCAGAGGCCTTGCCTAACCTCTGGATATGGTCTCTATAGGTTCTCCCTCCCCTTTGTTGGACATTTCAGCTAATCTCATCCCTGTTGGGCCTGGGAACCTCTTGCTTTCCTGTCATCTGGGACTTGCTGATTGCTACCCCCAGTTCCTTATCCCCCATCACTACACACCTCTGTTCAAATTCCTGACCCTCTGTATATCATCCCCGTCTCCTCTCATACCTGATGCCCCCCTTTTCCCCTACCCCTCTTCTCTTCCTCCCAAATCCCTCTTACCCGCTACCACCCATGAATATTTTGTTCCCCTTTCTAAGAAGGACTGAAGCATCCACATTTTGGTCGTACCAAATGGTTGTACCAGAGTGGTTGTACCAGCTTGTAATCCCACCAGCAATGTAGGAGTGTTCCTCTTTCTCCACATCCTAACCAGCATCTGCTGTCACCTGAGTTTCTGATCTTAGCCATTCTGAGTGGTGTGAGGTAGAATCTCAGGGTTGTTTTGATTTGCATTTCCCTGATGACTAAGGATGTTGAACATTTCTTTAGGTGCTTCTCAACCATTCGATATTCCTCAGTTGAGAATTCTTTGTTTAGCTCTGTAACCCAGTTTTAATACGGTTATTTGGTTCTCTAAAGTCTAACTTCTTGAGTTCTTTGTATATATTGGATATTATTCCTCTATCAGATGTAGGATTGGTAAAGATCTTTTCCCAATCTGTTGGTTGCTGTTTTGTCCTATTTACAATGTCCTTTGTCTTACAGAAGCTGTAAATGAGGTCCCATTTGTTGATTGTTGATTTTAAAGCATAAGCCATTGTTGTTCTGTTCAGAGCCTTACAGCTAAAGGTTTGCTTTGAGACTCAGAGGACTTCAGCTTTTGAACAATGTTGGAAGTGTTCAGACTTTGGGGACTCATAGAGATAGACTAAATCCATTTTGCACAGAGATAGCCTTGGGCCTTTTAAGACCCAAGACAGAATGTTGTGATGTGAATATAAATGTGTCGCACAGGCTTGTATATTGCATGCTTGGTTATCTACCTGTGTCATTTGCTTGGAAAGTGGTAGAAATTTGGGGTGTTGATTCCTAGCAAGAAAAATTATTCATTGGGGGTATGTGCCTTCAACGTTATACTATATTCTGAGTCTTTTCTCTCTCTGTACATCCTGTACAGCAGAACATTCTTTCCATGTACATAAGGAAATTAATCATGTACTGAGTCCACTGGAACCATGAGTTGAAATAGATCTTTGCTTCTTTAATGTTTTTGGTCACATTGATGATAAAAGTTGTCAATGAGTACAGCATATATACACAGGATAATGAACACATTGGTTAATAATATCTATCTCTGTGAACATCTCATTTATTGACTTCAGCCCATCTTCATTCATTTTAATCTATATACGCATGTGTCTGGTCTGTCTATCATATATTTTTTTGAGGGTGTACTTTAGTTCCTGAGATTATGAGAACAATATGCAAATAATGAGAAATGGAACAATATTAGAAACCTTTCATCAGCTATGAAGAAGAAACTTGGGTGTACAAACTATTTTTACCATTCAAGTGAATATCTTAGTGTGGCCCAGATATGTGTCTTCTTATACCATTTACCTTAGGCTGGTAGCCTCTTAATCTATTGTTCCGCTCACAGAGTTAACTAGAAAAACATATAGGAAGATCATTTAAAATGGATTTTTGTGTGTGTGAAAAGTGAACTCTGAAGTTTGTATTGGACCAAAGTTAATATGGAACAGCAGGAAGCCACTTGCACTTCTCCTTCCAAGTCCATAGTCTGATATTTATTATTCTTGACATGAAGATAGACTGCCAACTTTGTTTTTAATTATTTGAATAGAATCACATGCATCATTCTCCCTTTTCTCGTGCCTTCCTCTGAAATCCCATCTTCTGTGTAACTGATGCTGATGAAATTGCCGGTTTTGGCATTAGTGCTTCTGTCAGCCAAGTGAGATGGACTGAGTTAATATCCACACCCTGAAATGAAGCCAGGAATACAGATTTCTGTTTCTCCCTCTCTCCCCAAGCTATCGACCTTCTCTCAACTCTTTACCTGCCACCTTCCAGACATACTGCTAGTCTCCGTCACATCTAACTTGGCACCTGAATAAACATTTTCAAGTATTTTGTAACTCCCTATCTTCCTACTCCCATTTTTCTTTTTCTTTTCTTTTACAAAATACTTGAATCTTCTTTTTATATTCTAGTGTAAACATGGAACAAATGTGTAACTCATCATAATGGACATCTGTTACATGAATAGTGATATCTCCCAGATTAATCACTGTTTCTATTCATTTGGAATTAGCAACCTGTGACTTCAAGTAACTCCCTGATGAGATGGAACACACATTCTTTTAACAGATGTATAGAAATAGGAATAAATCTACAATTTGGCAAATGTACCAGATGCAGAACACCATGAATGCTTATAGGAAAAAAATATAATAACTGTCTTGAACTAATATGTGGTAACTCTGACAAAAAGGAATTTATACAGTCAAAACTTCTTGAAAACAGCTTCAACTGCATAAGTGTTTTCTAAACTCTGGCCCCAGGGCCCTGTAGTTTCCTGACAAAGTTTTCTTGTGTTATATGCTTTCCTTGGAGACTTGAAATTCCTCATCACTTAGAAGCAAGATAGGAATTTGGAGGCTCTGAAGCATAACAGAATTATCGTCTGTGGCTGCCAGGGTCTAACTGGCTATCTTCCTTGTTGAAGTATGTTCTCAGAAAGAGCTTGTTGCTGCTGTGTGCTAGGATTTTGTATCCAAGACATCTATCATATATGAGCCGTTAAGTAATCAAGGCAGCATAAGCTAATGATTCACAGTTATATTCCAGTGTACTTTTAGACACAATATTGTGCTCAACCAGAAGGACTGTCTAGCATCAAGTCTTGGCTGAGTTCATTTAGGCTATGAAATAATGCTAACTTTCATAATGATGTCACTCAGTAGTTGTTTGTTGAGCACCTCTGTTCTGATCTCAGGACTATTCTCATTTGCAGTATAAAGACATGGGATTGTCCCTTAAAATAGTGTTAATGAAGGAAACAGATTTTCCTAGACATGAGGTCTAAACTGTATAATGAATCCTTTGATAAGCAGCAGTGCAGGAAAATGGTCAGTTTCTCCTCAGAGGTCTAGAGGCAGAGGAAAAAAATCTAGAAAGGGCTTGAGGGAGCCAGAAGATTTTTAACAGAGCTAGAGAGTTATTAACCAAAGTCACAGGGGAAAATACTGAATTACTGAATATAAGGTAAGCACAGAATGGGAATTGTATTGAGAGCATCAAGGAAAATGAGTAAGATGAAAGTTCATGTTATGTCACAGACATTGCTGTCCGAGAATCCGGAGGGTTCTCCCAAGTACAGGGGAACTTGCCTCAAGAAGGTAGCCATACACAGAGGTGTAAATCCTTGACACTATATCTTAACGTAGAACCTTTATAAGCACGTGTGTGAGTCGAGGCGTACTGTAACATTCTCGATGAGTAATTTGAAGAGACTCAGCTAAAGCATCTAATTCCAAAGGTATGCAGATCTCTAAAAGATATTACCCCAGGCTGTGGGAATAACCTAAAGGGTAGAGGGCAGATGGCAGCTTTTAGGATCTAAGATGAAGAGAACTGAGTCAAGATTGCGAATTAACTGGGATAGGCCCTTTGTTCAACAATGGAGCTTGGTGGAAACAACCCTGAAGCTAGGACACTGGAGACATCTCTAGTTCACTCCTATTCCCCTTACTTCCTCTGTTGTCATCTAGAGGCTCTACATATGAAGGTAGGTAATATACTATCCACATAGGTACTTCAGGGGCATGGGCCAGACCTGTGAGAGATACAGGACTGAGCAAAGCCTCTCCTCATTGACTGAGTCCTGGATCAAGTTAAAGATGAAGTTAGCATCATCTTTAGTTAGAGAGGGAAGGAAGGAGGGAAGGAAGGAAGGAAGGAAGGAAGGAAGGGAAGGAAACTATCTATGTTACACAAACAGCAACCCAGTGGGAAGCCTGTGATGTCTGGAGGAAATTAAGAGGTTTATTTTTAGGATGAGAGCTGAGAATACCTTGCCTGTCTGTACTCTACTATACCCTGAGGTCACAGTACATCAATTTGCCTTCTAAGCTTTCAAGATGAAACACAGGATAAAATGGAATTCTCAGGTCAAATTATAACAATAGGAATGGGTAGCAAGTGTTGGAGTGTAATTTATCCCTTGGTGTTTGCTCTGGAAATGCAAAGCGTATCATGTTTGGTTGCTCCCCTTATTCTCCTCTCCTTCCATATCAAGGGTGATCTTTTCATCATAGGTCGCATGCTTGGGGACAGCTTGCCTTTCACTGAGACTTCTGAATCAGGATGGAAGGAATCCTTGGAATTTTAACCCTGGCTCTTAATTACAAAAATCGGTCGTGGGATACTTGATCCTTGGGAGAAAAATGACATACCAGTGTTGAACCTCTGTCATTTATTTTGTTGGTGGAGATAAATGTTTGAATCCCTTTTGAGGATGATCAATCTTTAGTGATAGTAGGAGAGTGATGAAAAAGGCAATCCATGATAACCCAATCTACACATCTACACAATAAGTCTTCGATATATACTAGAGATGCGTCCTTTCCGCAGGAAGCCCTAGGCTGGTAATCAATGATTAACTTTGGTTTCCTCCTTTAAGATTTTAGAAGAGTTTTGGCATGGGGAAGACAAGGCCCGCAAATCTTACCAGGATGAGTAGGTATCAGGGTAGGGAGACTCAATTCTGCAACATGGTGGTGACTGTCATGTTTTATTTTTCCTTCTGCAATACAACTCTTTTGTTTTTAGCTTCACGTGGTATATAAACTATGGTTAAAATCTGCAATCTGGTCATGACAGAGCTTTGTGCCATGATGTCATAAGAAGACCCATGTCCCTATAGGAGGTCAAACTGAAAATAGTTGTTGCAGACTGATGTAAGAACAGTTAGTCTTAACAGTTGCAAGATAGAAAAATATTTTATGACAGGGCTGAAGGTAACCACAAGAATGCCAGAACCAACTTATGTAGCAGTCAATGATGTCTTTATTAGATATACCTGGAGGGAAGGGCATACAATAGCATGGAACAAAAATTTAACTTTGTCTAGAATGTTAAAAGCAAGTTCTACCAAAAATTAAAAGCATTTGGGGGCTGGAGAGATGATTAACAGATTATGAACATATACTGTTCTTCTAGTTTATCCAAGTTCAATTACCAGTACCTATGTCAGGTGGCTCACAATTGACCATCATTCCAGTTCCAGAGGGAACCAACACCTGCACACACATTTGGATATTATTGCCATTGACCTGACTTGTTTCTCTAATAGGTTATTATATCTGTCTGCTACTGGGTTATGGATAGATATAGATTAGATATAGATGTAGATTAGATATAGACATAGATATAGATATGCATGTGTGTCACACATTTATCTGTTTAATGGGACTGATTACTAGAAAAAAACTTCCCTATTTAAAAAAAGCAAGTTTTGATTTCCATAGTTGCTTCTTCACTTCCTCATTAATAATCTTTATTAGGTTTTTTTGAGAATTTTGTACACTGTGTTTTGAACATATTCATTCCAGCCCACAAATTCTCCTAGATCCACTCCCTTTCCATACTCACCAAACTTTGTGAACTCATTTTGGTTTTTGTTGTTTTTTTAACCCATCAATCAAGGCCAATTTATGTTTTTCCTCAGATTTTTTGGATGTGTGGCCTTTCACTGGCCAACTGGGCTATATACACTTAAAGAAACTTAAACCCTCCCAGCAGCTATCAATTGTTAATAGCTCCATGGGTAGGGGTTCATGTTCATTCCACTCTCCATTCTGGGATTTGATCTGGCTTGAGTTTATATAGGGCTTTTGTATGATGACATAACCACTGTAAGTTCATATGTGAAGGTGCCTTGTTGTGTCCTGAGGCTGCTGTTTGTATTTACCCACTGTCACTTCTTGCTCTTACAGTCTTTGCACCCTCTCTTCTGAAATAATCCATGAGGCTTGGAATGGGAGAATATGATATATTCTATTCTGCAGTTTCGTATTTTCTGTTCTTTGCCCAGTTCTATATCGTTTTTATTGATCACCATCTTTTGCAAATAGAAGATTCTCTAATGAGGGCTGCATTAATGTATGGATATAATAAGTCATTAGCAGTTGATTTAATAATATGTCCACCCATCAGAATTACACTAGTAGGTTCTCTCCCTAGAGCCTATGACTTTTTAAGCCTCAGGTTTTTGGCCTGAGAGTAGTGCCAGATATGGGTTTAATCTTGTGGAGTGGTAGTTAAATCCAATTAAAATAAGTGGTTAGTTACTTCCATGATATTTATGCTACTGTTGCACCAGCACACATGTCTTGCTAGGCAAGATGTTGTTGTACCTTATAGAATTTACAGCTGTGTAAGACTAGCTATTGCTTTTCTCCTTGGTAGCATGAACAGCACCTTCCAGCACTCTGAAATCTAGCCAGAATAAAATGAAATGTCTAGATTAGTACTGGTTTGATATGTCCATGTGATTCAAGTACATGGAGTCTTCAGCTATTGGGCCTTACTGTCAAGGTATGGAGGGCATCCAAGAACATTGGAAAGATTCTATAAAGTTTAGGAGTCTATGGGACCTCATTGGGCAATTCCCAAAAGAGGTAATCTATTCCTAGTGCAGAAGTCTTAGCCTGTGGTGTCTAGTAGGGATGTTGTCATCTCGTTATAAAGTAACTTCATTGTTTATTTCTTTCTTTCACTCTCTCCCTCTCCCCTTCTCTACACTAATAGGATATAAGCTTCTATGTAGCTTTTCTTCCCTCCTCTCTTCCATACTTTTTACTTCAGTTAATTATTGCTTTGCCCAGGACGCTCCATACATGGTAGAGGCATTAGTTTAGAATCAACACAGACACAAAAGCTTATATATGCTGAACTACTTCGAACAAATCCTTGACCTTTCTCTGCTCTGAGGTTTGCAATGATCCTTCTCTTCTTTCCTTTCTTGATTTCTTTCTTTTTCTATATTTATATCTTAGTTAGGGTTTCTATTGGTGTAAAAAGATACCATGACCATAGCAACTCTTATAAAGAAAACATTTATTTGGGTCTGGCTTGCAGTTCAGAGGTTAGTCCATTGTCATCATGATAGTGTGCATGGCAGCATGCAGGCAGACCTGGTGCTGGAACGGTAGCTAAGAGTTCTACATCTGGATTAGCAGGCAACAGGAAGAGCAAGTGATCCACTGGACCTGACTTGAGGTTCTGAAATCTCAAAGCCCATGCCCAGTGACATACTTTCTTCAACAAGGCCACTCCTATTCCAACAATGTCATATCTCCTAATAGTGCCAATTTCTGTAAGTCTATGGGTACCATTTAATTTTAACTATCACATTTTTTCTGAAATGGGGATGTTTGACTGCAATTATTCTTGTGAATACTCATATTTTTATATACTAAAGACCAGACAACCTAGTATCTTTTCGAAGTGATCCAGTTTGTCTTTGACATTTTGTTTTGATTTTACTCCTACATAGCATCACAGAGTCTTGTACCAGGTCTGGAACTGGACATCTTTCCAAGAAATGGTGATTTTCAATGGAAAACTGACTTATTTGCTGAAGTCTAGGAACTTAAGAATTTATTTTTGCTAAAAAGTCATTGTTCCTAGGCCACTTAGTTAACAGCTATAAGATATATAGTTTTAAGCCTTATGAAATGTTTTAAATATCATCAAGTCAAATAATACCTGCTTTGTACTTTTGTTTTCTAATTATTCTTCTTAGAAAATCTTTTTGTAACATCATTAACAATTACTTCTTGGTTTTATGTTACAAAATAAAATATTTCATATCAGCAGTGTAGGTATTATTACAAAATTAAACAATGAAATAAATGTTAATAAAAATAACAGTCAACTACTGATGAAAAATACCAAACTCATAGGTGACTATCCTGTCCTGAAACCTAGCATATAGTCAATATTCAGTGATAAGTATCACCAATATGACTTTCAGTATTGCTGTTGGGCTTGACCACCAGGCTGTATTGTATTTGCCATATTTCTTCACTCTACAGGTACTCTTTCTGTACCTTTCCAGATACTATTGAGAAGTTATTATGGATAAATCTCATTTAAGAAGTGAGGAATTATTCTCTATCTCTAAAAAAAGAAAAGTATGACTGATGTACATGAATTATTTTGAATTTTTCTACATGGAAGAGATTTTCATTCTCTTAGTTTTCTATCAGTTATTTATTCATATCAGTATGGAGTCATTGATATTTTTTACTTAGAGCTATAATCCAAAACTGCTCCCTGTATATTATTGCTTCAACAGTTTTACCTATGGATACTTGGAGGAGGTCTTCCATTAACATCTATGTCCCTGTGATATGCTGTCATTAATTATGACTGGTGTTTATTACTAGTACTTTCTTACTGAGCATGATAAGTATTCCAGGCTCCTTCTATAACTGTCCTATCCCCTATCTAGGCTTAATTATCTGCACAAGGATCTCTGTGTCTTTTTATGGGAAGATAATATTAGAAACTTAGAACCCCTCCCCTTACTCTTCCATAGGAGTCTGTATCTGCATCTGTCTCAGTCAGCTATCCTCAGTGTCAAGTAATATGGACCCCCGGAGGCTTCCAATACTAAGCCACCAACCAAAGAGCATACACGGCTGATACGAGGCCCCAACACAAATATAGCAGAGGACTCTCTTGTCTGGCCTCAGTGAGAGTGTATGTGCCTAATCCTATAAAGACTTGATGCCCTGGGGAGAGGGGATGCCAAGGGGGACACCCTGTCAGAGGCAAAAGTGAGAGAGGAGGGAGAAAAATGTGAGAGAGGAGACCGGGAAGGGGGGCAACATTTGGGATGTAAATAAATAAAATAATAATAATAATAATAATAATAATAATAATAATAATAATAATAATAAAAGAAACTTACATCTGGGTGCTAAGTGAGCTTAGTGCTACTGGAATCCCTCAGTTACCAGAAAAAGGTAAGTTGTGTTTCTAAATTGAACCATTTGTGTTCATCTATCTATAAATATTTTCATACATGAACACATATATCTACATTAAGCTAAGCATAAAATGGTATTGATTTGGTCAATATCCAATTAAACATGAACATCTAATTTTGTTCCTAATTTAGTGATATGACTCTAGAGAAGTAAATATACCAGTATAAACTAGAAGAAAAAGGGTTGTTGTTGCATCATTTATAGAAGAGAATTATTAGAAATTGATAAGATACTTATGAAAACAGAAATTGCTGATCATACTATTTTACTATGAGGCATTTAATCACTATAGTAACACTATCATGAAGCATATAATCACTAAATATAATAATGCAATCAGAAGATTGTGTACAATTTATCAGTAAAATATTGAGTAATAAAATCCCAGTTTTCAAATAAAAATACAATGAGTCTATAAAGACTGTATACAAATTAATAATAAATTGCTAGGAAAAGCTGAAGAATTTCAAAGGAATTGGAATAGTTTTTATTCATATAGTTGGTTTTTTAACATATTCACTTTATACCCTACTTACTGCCCCCCTTCTGGTCATCCCCTTCCACAATGCTTCCATCTATCCCCTCTCCCTTTCACCTCTGAGTGTATGGGTCCCCCGTGGATACCCCCCCCACACACACACTCTGGTACTTCAAGTCTCTGCTAGTATAGGTGCTTCCTGTCCCACTGAGGCCAGACAAGACATCCCAGCTAGAAGAATATACCCCATGTACACGCAGCAGCTTTTGGGATAGCCTCCACTCCAGTTGTTCAGAACCCACATGAAGACAAAGCTACACATCTCCTACATATGTGTTGGGAGGCCTAGACCCAGCCTATGTATGCTCTTTTGTTGGTGATTCAATGTCTGGGAGCCCCACGAGTCCAGGTTAGTTGACTCTATTGGTCTTCCTGTGGAGTTCCTAGCCCCTCTGGGGCCCACAGTTTTTCCTCCTATTCTCCTATAAGAGTCCGCATGCTCCATAAATGTTTGGCTGTGGGTGTCTGCATTTGTCTTGAGTCACCTGCTGGGTAGAGCCTCTCAGATGGCAGCCATAATAGACTCATGTCTTCAAGCATAACAGAGAATCATTAACAGTGTTACAGATTGATGCTTGTCCATGGGATGCATCTCAAGTTGGGCCAGTTATTGGTTTAGCCATTCACTGAGCCTCTCCTACACCCCCAATCCCTGCATGTCTTTTAGACAGGATAGGTTTTGGGTTGAAAATTTTTTGGGTGGGTTGGTGTCCCTATCATACCACTGGGGATCCTGCCTGGCCACAGGAGGCAGCCTCTCCAGGCTCCATAGCCCCAGTGCTGTGAGTCACAGCTAAGGACACCCCCATTGATTCTTGGGCACCTCACCTATCCCAGGTTTTTGTCTCTTCCAGGAGATTCCCCCTATCTCCCCTTGTCCCTGTTGTTGTGGATTTCCACTCATTCTCATGGACATCTGGCCATCCCCCCTGCTCCTCCCCACACCTGACTCTGAACCCTCGGTCTGCCTTCAATGACCATTCCAAGTAGTACACAATCATTGTTACATGTGCCCTTCTTCCTGTCCAGCCTCCTTTGGTCTATGGAGTGTAGCATGTACATCTTGTATTTTATGGCTAATATCCACTTATAAGTGAACACAGGGGTACCTCAGTCAGGATGATATTTTCAAGATCCATCCATTTGGTTGCAAAATTCATGTCTTTGTTTTTAATATTTCCATTTTGTAGATAGATGCACCACAATTTCTTTATTTCTTCTTCAGTTGAGGGATGTCTAGGTTGTTTCCAGTTTCTAGGATATAAACATATGTGATCAAGTGTCTTTGTGGGGTGGTGGAACATTTTTGGGGGTACATGCTGTGTTGTGAAGTAGAAGTATTCCTAGTTTTCTGAGAAAACACCAAATTGATTTCCGGGGGGGGGGGGTCATACACATTTGTACTCCCACCAGCAATGGAGGAATGTTCCTCTTGGTCCACATCTTCACCAGCTTATGCTGTCACTTGAGTATTTGATATTAGACATTCTGACCAGTGTAAGGATGGGACCTGAGAGTTATTTTGATTTGCATTTCTCTGATGACTAAGGACTTTGAGCATTTAAGCACTTCTCATCTTCTGTTCAGAATTCTGTTTAGTTTTGAACTCCATTTTTTAATTGGGTTAATTAGGTTGTTGGTATCTATCTTATTGAGTTGGGGTTTTGTGTGTGTGTGTGTGTCAATGTTTGATTTTATCCCTCTGTCAGATATAGGGTTGGTGAAGATCCTTTCCAAATCTGTGGGCTGCAGTTTTATCCTATTGACAGTGTTCTTTGCTTTACAAAAGCTTTTCAGTTTCATGAGGTCCCATTTATCAATTGTTGATCTTATAGTCTGAGACATTAGTATTCTGTTGAGGAACTTGTCTCATGTACCAATGTATTCAAGGCTCTTTCCCAGCCAGTTTTATGTTGAAGTCCTTGACCCAGTTGGACTTGAGTTTTGTGCAGATTGTTAAGGATGGATCTATTTTCATTCTTCTACATGTAGACATCCAGTTAGTCAAGAAACATTTGTTGAAAATGCTTTCAATTTTTCATTTTATGGTTTTAGATTCACTATCAAAAATCAAGTGTCCATAGGTGGTGGGTTTATTTCTGGTTCTTCAATTATATTCCATTGATCAAAATGTCTGACTCTGTACCAATACCATGCAGTTTTTATCACTATTGTTCTGTATTATAACTTGAGGTCAGGGGTGGTGATTCCTCCTGAAGTTCTTTTATTATTCAGGATTGTTTTGGCTATCCTTGGTTTTTGTATTTCCATATAAAGTTGAGAATTGCTCTATCAAGGTTTATAAAAAAATGTGTTGTGATTTTGATGGGGATTGCATTGAATCTGTAGATTGCTTTTGGTAAGATGGCCATTTTCACTATGTTAATCCTACCTATCCATAAACATGGGAGATCCTCCCATCTTCTGATAGATTCTTCAATTTTTTTCTTCAGGGACTTGAATTTCTTTTCACATAGATCTTTTAATTGCTTGGTTAGAATTACGCCAAGATATTTTATATTATTCATGGCTATTGTAAAAGGGTGGTTCCCTAATTTCTTTCTCAGTATGTTTATCATTTGAATAAAGGAGGCCTACTGATTTCTTTGAGTTAATTTTCTATTCAGCCACTTTGCCGAAGGTGTTTATTAGCTGTCGGAGTTCTCTGGCAGAATTTTTGGTATCACTTATGTGTACTATCATATTATCCACAAATAAGAGATACTTTGACTTCTTCCCTTCCTATTTGTATCCCATTGATCTCCTTTAGTTGTCTTCTTGCTCTGGCTAGATATTCAAGTACTCTATTGAATAGACAGGGAAAGAATTGGCATCCTTGTCTTGTCACCGATTTTAGTGGCATTGCTTTAAGTTTCTCTCCATTTAGCTTGATGTTGGCTATTGGCTTGCTGTATATTGCTTTGATTATGTTTAGGTACATTCCTTGTATCCCGGATCTCTATAATACTTTTAGCATGAAGCAGTGTTGGAGTTTGTCAAAGGCTTTTCAGCATCTAATGTGATTTGTTTGTTTGTTTATATTGTGGATTACATTGATGGATTTTCATATATTGAACTATCCCTGCATCCCTGGGATGAAGCCTACTTGATCATGATGAATGATGTTTTTGATGTGTTCCTGGATTCAGTTTGCAAGTATATTATTGAGTATTTTTGCTCAATGTTCATAAAAGAAATCAGTCTGAAGTTGTCTTTCTTTGTTGAGCCTTTGTGTGGTTTAGGTATCGGTGACTATGGCCTCATAGAATGTATTTGGCAGTGTTACTTCTGTTTCTATTTTGTGGAGTAGTTGGAGGAGAATTGGTATTCACTCTGGTAGAATTCTGCACTAAAACATCTGGCCCTTGCATTTTTTGTGTGGGTGACTTTTAATCACTCCTTCTATTTCTTTAGGAGTTAAAGGACTGGTTTAATAGTTTGTCTGATCTTGATTTAACTTTGGTAAGTGGTATCTGTCTAGAAAATCCTCCATTTCTTTCAGATTTTCCAATTTTGTGGAGTATAGGCTTTTGAAGTAAGACCTAATGATTCTTAGAATCTCCTCAGTGTCTGTTGTTATGTCTCCCTTTTTCTTTATGATTTTGTATATTTGGATTCTGTCTCACTGTCTTTTCATTTGATTGGCTAAGGGTTTGTCTATCTTGTTGATTTTCTCAAAGAAACAGCTCTTGGATTCATTGAGTCTTTGTATTTTTTTCTTTGTTTCTAACTGATTGATTTCAGCCCTGATCTTGATTATTTCCTGAGTTCTGGTTTTTTGGTTTTTTATATTTTTTTTAGTGCTTGCTTCTTTTTCTCTAGAGCTAGAGCTTTCAGGTATACTTTTAAATTGCCAGAATGAGAGCTTTTTAATTTCTATGGAGGCATTTTGTGCTATGAACTTTCCTTTTAGCACTCTTTTCATTGTGTCCCATAAATTTGGGTATGTTGTGCCTTCATCTTCATTGAATTCTAGAAAGCCTTTAATTTCTTTATTTCTCCTCTGACCCAGGGATCATTGAGTAGAGTTCTTTAGTTTCCATGGGTGTGTAGGCTTTCCAGTGTTTCTCTTTGTTGTTGTTGTTGTTGTTGAAGTCCATCTTTAATCCTTGGTGTTTTGATAACATAAAAAGTGTTATTTCAATTTTCTTTTATCTGTTGAGGCTTGCTTTGTAACAGACTATACATTCAATTTTGGAAAAGGATTCATGAGATGCTGAGAAGAAAGTATATTCTTTTGTGTTTGGGTGAAACATTCTATAGATGTCTATTAGGTTCATTTCATCTGTGTCTGTTAATATTATTATTTCTCTGGGAAGTTTTTGTAGGGATCATCTGTCAATTGGTGAGAGTGGGTTATTAAAGTTTCCCACTATTAATGTGTGGGGTTCGATGTTCAACTTAAGGTTTAGCAATGTTTCTTTTCCAAATGTGGGTGCCCTTCTGTTTGGGGCATAGATGTTCAGAATTGAGATATCATCTTGGTAAATTTTTCCTCTGATGAGTATGAAGTTTCCTTCCCTGTCTCTTATGATTAATTTTGGTTTAATGTCTACTTTTTTATATATTTGAAAGACTACTCTGACTTGCTTTCAGGTCTATTTGCTTGGAAAAATTTGCACCCCTTTACTATGACATAATGTATATCGTCATTGCTGAGGTGCGTTTCTTATGCAACAGAATAATGAATCCTATTTTCCCATTCATTCGCTTAGCCTGTGTCTTTTTACTGGGGAGTTGAGTCCATTGATGTTGAGAGATATTAATGGCCAGTGATTGTTATTTGCTGTTATTTTGATGTTGGTGGTTTTAGTGTGTGTGTGTGTGTGTGTGTACGCGCACGCACGTGCACTGCATTCTTTCCTTGTTTTTGTTGGTATGGAATTACTTATTTCATATGTTTTCTTGGATGTAGCTGTCCTTCTTGGAGTATAGTTTTCCTTTTAGTATTTTCTATAGGGCTGGATCTGTGGATACATATTTTTGGAATTTGGATTTGCTTTGAAATCTTGATTTTTCCACCTATGTTAGTTGAGAATTTTGCTTTGTATAGTAGTCTAGGTGGGTTTTTTAGAAGCTGCAAGAAATCTTTCCAGGCCCTTCTAGCTTTTATAGAGTCTCTCTGGAAATTCAGATGTAATTCTGATAGTCTGCCTTGGTAAGTTACCTGGCCTGTTTCCCTTGCTGCTTTTAAATTTCATTGTTTTGTAGAGTTGTGTTTTGATTATCATATGGTGGGAGGATGTTTTTCCTGGTGCAGTATAATTGGTGTTCTATAAGCTTCTTGTATGTTTATAGGCATCTCTTTCTTTGGGTTGGGGAAATTTTCTATGATTGTGTTGAAAATATTTTCTGGGCCTTGGAGCAGGGACTCTTCTCCTTTTTCTATTCCTATTATTCTTAGGTTAGGTCTTTTCATGGTATCTGATTTCCTGGATTTTTTATGTCAGGAAATTTTTAGATTTAACATTTTCTTTGACCGATGTATTAATTTCATCTATTGTATCTTCTACACCTGAAGTTCTCTCTTCTGTTTCTTGTATTATCTTGGTGACGCTTGCATCTGTTGTTCCTGTTATCTTCACTAGGTTTTCTATCTTCAGGATTCCCTAGTTTGTGTTTTCTTTATTGCTTCTATTTCTGCTTCTAGGTATTGCAGTTTTATTTATTTCCTTCACCTGTTTAATTGTATATTTCTGTATATCTTTAAGGGATCTATTTGTTTTCTCTTTAAAGATCTCTACTGGGCATCAGCAGAGGCAGCAGAGGTGGCAGAGGCAGTGGCACCAGCACAGCAGTGGAATGTAGTGGCTTCCACAAGAGATAAAATGCGGTCTAAGGGACGAAATGACTACAGAAGACTTATGAGAGAACGAGAGCCACCCCGAAGCCATGCCCGTGATAGCTACCATACATCAGTTAATGTAATCAAGAGACCATCTCTGCCAGTTAAGAGACCACCTTTTCTAAACAAGAGAGCTCCTCTGCTACCTAGACCTGATGGAAGCTACTGTAGATACTATAGTTGTGTTGATTACAGAGTATGTGAGGAGGTCTGCAGTTTTTCTCATGATCAAAGAAGTGGCCCATCTCACAGAAGAGATAGATCTGGCTATAGATGGGCAAGAGCTGATCATTCCACAAGTTGGAAACCTGACTACAGGAACATGAGAGGTAGCTTTAGAAGAAAAAGTTTCTTCTCTTTCCATTATTCAAGAGAACAGTCTACTCATAGAAGGGATGCTCCATTCTTCAGAGAACCATCTGTCTACCAGAAGGACGTCTCATTCAGTAGATCTGGATCCAGTGTCAGCAGAAGCTACTATCTAGAGCGAAGCAAGATACCCTCTTTCCATCAGGCTAAGCATAGAAATAAAGAGAGATCCATCCAATCTTTGAAAACTACAAGAGATACTTCATCCTCAAGATCATCTGCAGGTTTTTTATTCAAGGTATTAGGCAAACCCAGCAGGGAAACTAAGAAGAAATTTGATGAGGCTGAAAAGAAGTGGGCTAACGAAATACTCGAGAAGTCAGACAAAAATAACTTGGCTCCAATTTATGAGTTTGAGACTGGATCCATGGCATCCTTATTTACTGAACAGACAGAAGAACCCACGTCAAACACACATGGCACAGAAATGTATGAAGATAGCAAGTTTAGCAGACGCTCTAAAGCCATTGAAGCGAAAACCAAAGAAATCGAGCAAGCTTACCAACAAGATTGTGAGACTTTCGGGATGGTGGTAAAAATGCTGGTTGAAAAAGATCCCTCGTTAGAAAAGTCTCTCCAGTTTGCACTGAGGCAGAACTTGCATGAAATAGGTGAGCGCTGTGTTGAAGATCTGAAGCATTTTATTACTGAGTATGATAATTCTACTCAAGCTGTGGAGACCTGTTTTAGAAGAAGCATCCAGGTCAAAACATTTTTCTAGATTTTTTTCTTCCTGGATTGTGTAAATCCTTACTATTTTGTGATGAAAAGAACTACTTCATGATGGCTGAGCACATTTCTAGTATTAAATAAACATCTACAATAACTTTTAAAGTATCTTAATTAGAATGTTTCCCCTGTGTGTTGAATATTCTACTCTATCCTCACATACTTCCTCCCTCCAAAAATAGTGTTCAGTTATTTTAATGTTCAAAAAAGAGCAGCTTTCTGTATTTAACTCATGTTCCATAGTATTCCATGCTGTTCTAGGAAAATCTTCTTGCATAACATGCAAAGGTTGTCTTTGTATTCAGATGTTGATTTTTGTACCAGCAGAAAGCTGAGTACTGTTGGGACTTTAGTATTTTTATTCTAATTGCTCAGCATCTTCATAATAGTTTGTAAACGTTCTTCTCTATCATCTTCTGATTGGTTTCATAAAGCACTGACAGTCTGTGAGTCAGGAGAGGAAAGGCAGAACATCAGGGCAAAGATAGGAACTATGGGAAGAATTTGTGCAGAGAATTTGCCACCCAGACTCAAAGGAAGTCTGACTTTCAGGGACTGAATGAGAGATAACAAGCCATGTGACAAACATGGGTTAATTAAGTTATAGGACCTAGTTGGGAACAAGACTATGCTATAAGGCCTAGGCATTCATAAATAATAAAATGTCTCTTTGTCATTGTTGGGAGCTATGGGTCAAAATAGTCTGACAATGGTGATCATTTGGTCTCACGAAGTTTAATTTGTAGCTAAGATCATTCTAGGTTGCATACAATAGAGGCACTGTTAGCATTTGAGTTGGTGATGTCAAAATATGCTATCTTAATGAATTAGAACTTTGCTATCATACAATATTTGCTTTGAGAATAATTCTTATACAGTATAGAAAAAAAGCACTTGAAAATCTGTAAGGATCTATTAGAACAAAATTTTCCTTCCAAGTCAGTGAACTTAGTTCATCTCTTCTATGAAATGCCCTTGAGGCTTCTAACTGCTCTCTCTAGACAATATTATAGACTAACAGGAGGGATAATCTGAGATGCAAGATTAATTTTAACTTGAGATGTCTCAGAAACCCTTCTCATGGGTATAATAAAAAATTAGAAGATATGGAGCACTTAAGTTTTGTTTTAGGCCCACACTGTATTAAAAAGGGGGCCTGACAAGGCACTCTTGCTTAGGATTAAATTAGAGATTATTCTGTTAATCTCCATGATCTCAATTCTATAGGCTTAGAGGGTCTCAGTCTTCACAAGTGTCCTCAGAAAACAGTGAGGCCAGCACAGCTACCCGCACATTGTGAGTGAGCCAGTGAGTAAGTGAAGGGACAGTTAGAACCGACCACTCACTTCCTGGCCCCTTCCAATAGTTCATTGAGGCAAAATACATAATTTGTGACATTAGGCACCTTAAAAATCACTGTTTTAATTACTGTCCAATCCAATTATCTACTTTTTTTTTTTTTAATGTCATGGTCTTATAGTATAGCCCTAGCTAGTCTGAATATCTCTGTGTAGACCAGACTAGCCTTAAACTCACAGAAATCTTCCTTCCTCTACCTCTTGCATGCTGGCATTAAACCCATGTGCCACCTTGCTCGGGATCCTTTTTGTTTGTATTCATTTTCATTCTGTTCTGTCCACTTTACTTTTTTATTCAAGACAGGGTCATGCTGTGTATCCTAGGTTGGCTTCAAACTTTCCTGCCCTTGCCTTTACCTCTTGGGATTCCTGCCTCAACTTTTCTGAGTTGTTACAGGTGTGAGCCCCAATGCTTGCCATTACACTCAGTGTCCTCTATGATCCTGTCTGCAGAGATACCCCTAAATAGCATGTAGATTATATTTAAAGTAGAAATAGCAGTATGATTAATTTTAATGAGCCCTACAATGGATATGTGAAAATATATATTATGCCATTTTGAAAATTTAAAACTAATTGAGGACATTTTTTTTAAGTTCCCTAAGTGAGAATGCTTGGAGTTATTTTTGGCATTGAGATTCTATACATACCTTTTATAAGCATATTCCTCTTCAGTGCATGTGGTGGTCAATGCTGGTCACTTCAGTAAGACCACATGCTATTTTTCCTTTTTCCCTTCCACTAATTCTCGGCTCTTTCAATCAAGTTGTTAACAAGCAAAACTATAAAATTTGAGAAGCTACCAAGGCAATAAATTGTTCACTTGGTAGAAATCCCTTTAAACCCAGTCCTTTCTGCTGGGGCAGACTCCTCCCTGGTCTGCTCCCGTGAAGACACCATATCCTGAGCCATCCTAGAGGATCCCCTGCACTCAGAGCAGTTGGTGAGAACCCCTTCTCAGAAGTCCCAGAGCTGCTGCTGGGAGCCCAGTAGACTCTGGATCCATCAACCACCAAAACCCCTATCCCCTGAATACTATTCCCTTTCCACCTGGTCCTTTCTGCTGGGGCAGACTCCTAGCTGGTCTGTTCCCCTGAAGACACCATACCCTGAGCAATTCTAGAGTATCCTCTGCACTCAGAGCACTTGGGAAGAATGCCCCCAAACCCCCGGAAGTCCTAGAGCTGTCACTGGAGCCCAGAGCTGCTGCTGGGAGCCCAGTGGACTCTGGACCCATCACCCTCCAAAACCCCTGTCCCCTGAAGACCACTCCCCTTCCACCTGGTCCTTTCTGCTGGGGCAGACTGCTAGCTAGTCTGCTCCCCTGAAGACACCATAACCTAAAGCATGATAAGCTGTCTCCAGAGAGGCTCAGGCAAAGTCTGACAAATATAGAGGTGGATGCTCACAGCCAACCATTGGGCTGAGCGTAGGGTCCCGGATGGAGGAGTTGAAGAAGGGATTGAAGAAGCTGAGGGAGTTTGCAGCCCCATAGTGGGAGCAACACTATCAACTGGCAGACCCCCTGGAGCTCCCGGAGATTGGACCACCAACCAAAGAATACACATGGAGGGGCCCATGGTGCTGTCCACATATGTGGCAGAGGAGGGCCTTGTTGGCCATCAGTGGAAGGAGAGGCCCTTGGGCCTGAGGGTGTTAGATGCCCCAGTGTAGGGGAATGCTAGGGAGGGAAGATGGGAGTGGGTAGGGGGGAGCACCCTCATAGAGGCAGGGGGAGGGGGAATGGAATAGGGGGTTTCCAAAGGGGAAGACATTTGAAATGCATATAAAGCAAATATTTAAAAATTACAATAAAATACAGATACACTGAATCTAATAGAAGAGAAAGTGGGAAAGAGCCTTGAACTCAGTGGCACAGGGGGAAATTTCCTAAACAGAACTCCAATGGCTCACGATCTAAGATCAAGAATTGATAAATGGGTCCTCATGAAACTGTAAGCTTCTGTAAAGCAAAGGATATAGTCAATAAGACAAATCAGCAACCTACAGACTGGGAAAAAATCTTCACTAACCCCACATCCGATAGAGGGCTAATATCCAAAATATATAAAGAACTCAAGAAACTAACCTCCAAAAAAACCAAACAATACAATCAAAAAATGGGGTATAGAACTAAATAGAGAATTCACAACAGAGTAATCTTGAATGGCCAAGAAGCACTTAAAGAAATGTTCAAAGTCCATAGTGATCAGAGAAATGAAAACTAAAACTACCCTGAGTTTCCACCTTACACCAATCAGAATGGCTAAGATCAAAACCTCAGGCAACAACACATGTTGGCAAAGTTGTGGAGAAAGAGGAACACTCCTCCATTGCTGGTGGGACTGCAAACTGGTACAACCACTCTGGAAATCAATCTGGAGGTTCCTCAGAAAATTGGAAATAGATCTACCTAAAGATCCAGCAATACCACTCTTGAGCATATACCCAAAAGGTGACCCACCATGCCACAGGGACATGAGCTCCACTATGTTCATAGTGACCTTGTTTGTGATACCCAGAAGCTAGAAACAACCCAAATGTCCCTCAATGGAAGAATGGATACAGAAAATGTGGTTGATTTACACAGTGGAATACTATTCAGCTATTAAGAACGAGGGTATCCTGAGTTTTGCATGCAAATGCATGTAACCAGAAAATATCATCCTGAGCGAGATATTTCATACCCAAAAGGATATGCATGGTATGTACTCATAAATGGATATTAGCAAAAAAACCAAGTACAGAATACCCAAGATACAGTCCACAGAATACAATCCATAGGGCCCAAGTGAGAATGCTTCAATCCCACTTGAGAGGGGAAGAAACCAGAGGGCAGAGGGAGGGAGGAAACTGGGTGGGAAAGGGGTGAAGGAGGGGCAGGGAAAAGAGGGAACATGATCAGGTATTGGGGGAGAGGAACTAGGAGTAAAGGCCTGGGTGCCAGTAGAATGAATGGAAATATACAACATTGGGAGATGGGTGGTGGGGGTACCCTCTAGAATGCACCAGAGACCTGGGAGGTGAGAGAATCTCAAGACTCAAAGGGAGAGACCTTAGATGAAATGCCCAACAATGGGGAGAGGGACCTTGTAGAGTCCACCTGCAGTAGAAATATAAGGCATCAAGTGGAGGGATGGGGCTGCCATCACACAGTCAAAACTCTGACCCAGAATTGTCCTTGTCTAAAAGAACTGCAGGGAGATCCCTGTGACACAGGGACTGAGGAACAGCTGGGGGAGTGCAGGGGGGAGGGAGCTGTCCTGTTTCCATCTGTGGCAGGAGATCTCTGCCTGGGCCACAAGAGATCCATAGCCAAATAGCGCTGGGAGAAAGCTAGCCTCCCAGGACTGTGGAAAAGCCTGTGAGAGGGAGTAAGAGAAACAACACTGCTCAGTGGGACTTGCCAGGAATCCTTGGGACACAGTAACTGAGGAACAGCCTGGGGAAGGAGCCTTCTGGTTTCCATCTGTGTCGGGAGACCACTACCTGGGCCACCAGGGCTCCATAGCCAAATAGTGTCGGGAGAAAGCTAGACTCCCAGGAGTGTGGGCAAGCCTCTCTGCTCAGAGGGACTCACCTGGAATTCCCAGGACACAAGGACTGAGGAATGGTTTTCTGGTTTCTTTTGGTGGCCAGGGAGCAGATCCTGTGACATAGGGATCCATACTCAAATAGTGCCAGGAGAGAGCTGATATCCCAGGAGTGCTGACACATCTTCAAGCACAAGCAAGACCATCTCTTGTGTTCAAATTCACTGGATCAAGAAGGACCCTTGCAGAGCGATCAGGACACAGGAGCCAAGGGACAGTTGGGGACTAGATCCTTCTGGTTTCTGTCTGTACCCCAGAGCTGACCCTGTACCACAGCTCTCCAAACCCAAATTCTTCTCAGAGAGAACTATTCTTCAAGGAGTATTGACACCATGGATTATAGGAAACACAAGCCACAGTCAGAGAGAGTAAGACCAGCTAACAAGAGAGATAACCAGATGGCAAAAGACAAGGGCAAGAAAATAAGGAACAGAAACCAAGGCTACTTGGCATCATGAGAACCTAGCTCTCCCACCACAGCAAGCCCTGGATACCCCAACACACCAGAAAAGCAAGACTCAGATTTAAAATCACATCTCATGACGATGATAGAAGATTTTAAGAAGGAAATAAATAACTCCCTTAAAGAAATACAAGAGAACACAGGTAAACAACTAGAAGCCCTTAAAGAGGAAACACAAAAATTCCTTAAAGAATTACAGGAAAACACAAACAAACAGATGAAGGAAATGAACAAAACCATCCAGGAACTAAAAATAGAAATAGAAACAATAAAGAAATCACAAAGGGAGACAACCCTGGAGTTAGAAAACCTAGGAAATAGATCAAGAGTCATACATGCAAGAACTACCAACATAATACAAGAGATAGAAGAGAGAATCTCAGGTATGGAATATACCATAGAAAACATTGACACAACTGTTAAAGAAAACGCAAATGCAAAAAGCTCCTAACCCAAAACATCCAGGATATGCAGGATACAATGAGAAGACAGAACCTAAGGATAATAGGTATAGAAGAGAGTGAAGATTCCCAACTTAAAGGGCCAGTAAATATCTTCAACAAAATTATAGAAGAAAACTTCCCTAACCTAAAGAAACAGATGAACATAAATATAGAAGAAGCCTACAGATTTCCAAATAGATTGGACCAGAAAAGAAATTCCTCCCATCACATAATAGTCAAAACACCAAATACACAAAATAAGGAAAGAATATTAAAAGCAATAAGGGAAAAAGGTCAAGTAACATATAAAGGCAGACCTATCAGAATTACACCAGACTTCTCCTAGAGACTATGAAAGCTAGAAGATGCTGGGAAGATCTCATACAAACCCTAAGAGAACACAAACACCGGCCCAGGCTGCTATACCCAGCAAAACTCTCAATTATCATAAATGGTGAAACCAAAATATTCTATGACAAATCCAAATTTCCACAGTATGTTTACATAAACCCAGCCCTACAAAGAATAATAGATGGAAAACACCAACTCAAGGAGGGAAACTACATCTTAGAAAAAGCAAGAAAGTAATCTTTCAACAAACTCAAAAGAAGATAGCCACGCAAACATAAAAACAACATCAAAAATAACAGGAAGCAATAACCACTATTTTTTAATATCTCTTAACATCAACAGACTCAATTCCCCAATAAAAAGACATAGACTGACTGGCTGGATGCATAAACAGGACCCAACATTTTGTTGCATCCAGGAAACGCACCTCCGTGTTAAAGGTAAACACTACCTCAGCGTAAAGGGCTAGAAAATAATTTTCCAGGAAAATGGTTCCAAGAAACAGGCTGGAGTAGCCATTCTAATATCGGATAAAATCGACTTTTAAACAAAAGTCATCAAAAAAGATAAAGAAGGACACTTCGTACTCATCAAAGGAAAAAAATCTACCAAGAAGAACTCTCAATTCTGAACATCTATGCCCCGAATGCAAGGGCACCCACATTCGTAAAAGAAACGTTATTAAAGCTGAAAGCACACATTGCACCTCACACAATAATAGTGGGAGACTTCAACACCCCACTATCATCAATGGACAGATCTTGGAAACACAAACTAAACAGAGACACAGTGAAACTAACAGATGTTAGGAACCAAATGGATTTAACAGATATCTATAGAACATTTCATCATAAATCAAAAGAATGTACCTTCTTCTCAGCACCTCATAGTACCTTCTCCAAAATTGATCATACAATTGGTCACAAAACAAACCTTAACAGATAAAAGAAGATTGAAATAATCCCATGCTTCCTATAGGATCACTATGAATTAAGGCCAGTCTTCAATGGCAACAACAACAGAAAGCCCACATACACATGGAAGCTGAATAATGCTCTACTCAATGAAAACTTGTTCAAGGAAGAAATAAAGAAAGAAATTAAAAACTTCCTAGAATTTAATGAAAATGAAAATACAATATACCCAAACCTATGGTACACAATGAAAGCAGTGTTAAGAGGAAAACTCATAGCTATGAATGCCTCCAAAAAGAAACTGGAGAGAGCATATACTAGCAACTTAATACCATGCCTGAAAGCTTCATAACAAAAAGAAGCTAATACATCCAAGAGGAGTAGAAGGCAGGAAATAATCAAATTAAGGGCTGAAATCAATCAAGTAGAAACTAAAAGAACTATACAAAGAATCAACAAAACCAGAAGTTGGTTCTTTGAGAAAATCAACAAGATAGATAAACCCTTAGCCAGACTAACCAGAGGGCACAGAGACAGTATCCAAATTAACAAAATTAGAAATGAAAAGGGAGATATAACAAAAAATACTTAGGAAATTCAAAAAATCATCAGATCCTACTACAAAGCCTATACTCAACAAAATTGGAAAATTTGGATGAAATGGACAAGTTTCTAGACAGATAAGAAATACCAAAGTTAATTCAGGATCAGATCAACCATCTAAACAGTCCTATAACCCCTAAAGAAATAAAAGCCATCATTAAAAGTCTCCCAACCAAAAAAAAGCCCAGGACCAGATGGATTCAGTGCAGAATTCTATCAGACCTTCAAAGAAGACCTAATCCCAATACTCTTCAATCTATTCCACAATATAAAAACAAAAGGAACACTACCCAATTCATTCTATGAGGCCACAGTTACACTGATACCAAAACCCCACAATAAAAGAAAACTTCAGACCAATTTCCCTTATGAATATCGATGCAAAAATACTCAATAAAATTCTGGCAAACCGAATCCAAGAAGATACAAAAATGATCATTCACCATGACCAAGTAGGCTTCATCCCAGGGATTCAGGGATCGTTCAATACCCGGAAATCCATCAGTATAATCCATTACATAAACAAACTCAAAGAAAAAAACCACATGGTCATTTCATTAGAAGCTGAAAAGCATTTGACAAAGTTCAACATTCCTTTATGATAAAAGTCTTGGAAAGAAAAGGAATTCAAGGAGCATACCTAAACATAGTAAAAGTAGTATACAGCAAACCAGTGGCCAACATCAAACTAAATGGAGAGAAACTTGAAGAAATCCCACTAAAATGAGGGACTAGGCAAGGCTGCCCTCTCTCTCCCTATCTATTCAATATAGTACTTGAAGTTCTAGCTAGAGCAATTAGACAACAAAAGGAGGTCAAAGGGATAAAAATTGGAAAGGAAGAAATCAAAATATCACTATTTGCAGATGATAGGATGGTATACTTAAATGACCTGGAAAACTCCAGCAGAGATCTGCTACAGCTGAAAAATTACTTCAGCAAAGTGGCCGGATACAAAATTAACTCAAGCAAATCAGTAGCCTTCCTATACTCAAAGGCTGAAACAGGCTGAGAAAGAAATTAGGGAAATGACACCCTTCACCATTGTCACAAACAATATAAAGTATCTTGGTGTGACTCTAACCAAACAGGTGAAAAATCTGTATGTCAAGAACTTCAAGTCTCTGAAGAAAGAAGTCAAAGAAGACCTCAAAAGATAGAAAGATCTCTCATGCTCATGGATTGGTAGGATTGATATAGTTAAAATGGCCATCCTGCTGAAAGCAATCTACAGATTCAATGCCATCCCCATCAAATTCCAACTCAATTCTTCATAGAGTTAGAAAGAGCAATTCTCAAATTCATATGGAATAACAAAAAAACCAGCATAGCAAAAACTATTCTCAACAATAAAAGGACTTCTGGGGGAATCAGCCTCCCTGACCTCAAGCTGTACTACAGAGCAGTAGTGATAAAACCTGCATGGTATTTGTACAGTGACAGGCAGGTAGATCAATGGAATAGATTTGAAGACCCAGAAATGAACCCACACACTTATGGTCACTTGATCTTTGACAAAGGAGCTAAAACCATACAGTGGAAAAAGGACAGCATCTTCAACAAATGGTACTGGTTCAACTGGTAGTCTACATGTAGAAGAATGCGAATTGATCCATTCCTATCTCCCTGTACAAAGCTCAAGTCCAAGTGGATCAAGGACCTCCACATAAAACCAGATACACTGAATCTAATAGAAGGCAAAGTGGGGAAAAAATCTCGAACACATGGGCACAGGGGAAAAGTTCCTGAACTGAACACCAATGGCTTGTGCTCTGAGATCAAGAATCGACAAATGGGACCTCATGAAATTACAAAGCTTCTGCAAAGCAAAGGACACTGTAAATAGGACAAAATGGCAACCTACAGATTGGAAAAAGATCTTTACCAATCCTACGTCTGATAGAGGGTGTGTATACAATGCATATCCAATGTATAGAATGTATATCCAATGTATACAAAGAACTTGAGAAGCTAGACTCCAGAGACCCAAATAACCTTATCAAAAAATGGGAAATAGAGCTAAACAGAATTCTTAACTGAGGAAACTCAAATGGCCGAGAAGCACCTAAAGAAATGTTCAGCCGGGTGTGGTGGCACATGCCTTTAATCCCAGCACTTGGGAGGCAGAAACAGGCTGATTTCTGAGTTTAAGGCCAGCCTGGTCTACAGAGTGAGTTCCAGGACAACCAGGGCTACACAGAGAAACCCTGTTTCTAAAAACAAAACAAAACAAAACAAAAAGAAAGAAAAAAATTAAAAGAAAAAAATGTTCAACATCCCTAGTCATCAGGGAAATGCAAATCAAAACAACCCTGAGATTCCACCTCACACCAGTCAGAATAGCTAAGATCAAAAACTCAGGTGACAACAGATATTGGTGGGGATGTGGAGAAAGTGGAACTCTCCTTCATTGGTGGTGGGAATACAAGCTGATACAACCTCTCTGGAAATCAGTTTGGTGGACCCTCAGAAAAATGAACATAATACTACCTGAGGACCCAGCTATTCCACTCCTGGGCATATACCCAGAAGATGTTCCAACATGTAATAAAGACATGCTCCACTATGTTCATAGCATCCATATTTATAATAGCCAGAAGCTGGAAACAACCCAGATGTCCCTCTGGATGGAATGGATACAGAAAATATGGCATATTTACACAATGGAATACGACTCAGCTATTAAAAACAATGACTGCATGAAATTTGCAGGCAAATGGATGGATCTTGAAAATCTCATCCTGAGCGAGGTAATGCAGTTACAAAAGAATGAACATGGTATGTACTCACTGATAAGTGGTTATTAGCCCTAAAGTTCAAAATACCCAAGAGTCACTTTACAGCAACCATAGAGCTGAGTGTGGGGTCCCAGATGAAGGAGTTGGAGAAGGGACTAAAGGAGCTTAGAGAGTTTGTAGCCCCAGGGAGGGAGCAACAGTGGCAACTGGCCTGACCCCTCGATGCTCCTGGAGACTGGATCACCAACCAAAGAATACACATGGAGTGACCCATGGTGCTCACCACATTTGTGGCAGAGGAGGGTCTTCTTACTTATCAGGGGGAGGAGAGGCCCTTGGGCCTGAAGGTGTTAGATGACCCAGTATAGGATAATGCCAAGGAGGGAAGATGAGTGTGGGTGGTTGACTGGGTGTTGGAGGAATACCCCCATAGAGGCAGGGGGAGGGGGAGGGAATAGGGAGGTTCCAAAGGGGAAATCTGGAAAGGGGGGAAACATTTGAAATATAAATAAAATATATATAAAAAAACGAACTGCTGGAACAAAAATGGAGAAAAGACTGAGCGAAAAGAGTTCCATCCACTGACTGGCCCATCTCAAGGTGAGGGTCCAAGGCCTGCAACTATTACTGATGCTATGATATACTTAAAGAGGTGAGCCTCACATGGCTGCCCTCTGAGAGGCCCAAAAATCAGCTCACTGAGACAGAAGCAGATACTTACACCCAACCAGTAGACAGATGCCAGGGACCACTGTGGTTGAATTAGGGAAAGGCTGAAAGAAGCTAAGGAGGAGGGTGATTCCATAGGAAGACCAGCAGTCTCAACTAACTAGGACCCCTGAGGTCTCTCAGACACTGAGCCAGCAGCTAGGCAGCATCCACTAGCTAGCTGGTCCGAGGCCCCCGACACATACACAGCAGAGGATTGTCTGGTCTGGCCTCCATGAGAGAAGATGCACCTAACCCCTGAGAGACTTGAGGCCCCAGGGAATGGGGAGGTTTGGTGGGGTATGGGGGTGTGGGGGTGTAGGGACATCCTCTTGGCGACTCGGGAGGAGGAATGGGATGAGGAACAGTCGGAGGGAAGAATGGGAGGGGGATAACAACTGGACTGTGAAAAAAGTTTAAAGATAATTTAAAAATATTCATCCACACTATACAAGGTGCCAGTATTTTATTTCTTTATTTGATTGAACAAAAATATGTATATATGGGACTTTTTGTGAATTTGTTGATCTATTGGTGGGCATTTGTGGTTTCTATCTTTTGGCTGTTCTGGATGTGATGGTTATTATTGGCAACAAGATTTAGATTTGTTTAGAAGAACAGGTCTCTTTTTATGCCTGCAAGGGCTTATCTTGACTAGGTTGAGGTAGAGAAACCCAACCTAAATATGGATGGCATGATTCCCTGTGGTTAGTTCCACACAGATTGAATAAAAATGAATGAGTTGAGCAGTAGCATTTGTTATTTTCTGCTTCTTGACCATAGATGAAATGTGACTAGCTGCCTGAATCTCTTGTCACCAGGATTTCATGACCATAATATACTGTGCTTTCAAACTCTGAGCCCAAATAGACCAATTTTTCTGACCTCTCTTCTCCTCTCTCTCAATCTCTCCTTTCCTTCCTTCCTTCCTTTCTTTCTTTGGGCTGCTTTTGTCAGAGCATTTTAGAAGAGCAACAGGAAGAGCACCTGAATAAATTATGTTGAAATGACTTGTTCTTAGTTCTTCGGTATATATACCTAAAAGAGGAATTTCTATAAATCTTGATTGTTCTTTCCCTACCTGACTTCATCCTCAGCAGGCAATAAAACTTGGTCTTCATTCTTCAAGTTCATTTTTTAGAAAAGATATATTTTTCTCTCTTTTCATCCATATTACCCCTGAAAAAACATCTGTTGTTCATGTTCTAATCCCAGACTCTGAATAGAACACTGAAGCCAGAGTGATACTCCTTTATATCTGGGTACCTCACAAAACTGCTATGTATGAATATTGTTTTCCATAGAAAATAGATGCAGTATTTCAAGAAATGGGGATTTTGGTAGGCAGAGAGATAACCACTATAGTATCATTCTATGTGTATGCCAAATTTTGATTTTTCATGTTTTTTTAAGAGATACTTGGAGGAGAGGAAAGGCAGAGTTGGATATTTGACAAGAATGAAAGAAAACAGTTTCACACTTGCCTATTCAGAGCAATAATTACTGTCCTCTGGGGAGAACAGTTTGAGGACATCTGAAGGGCTAAAAATGTGCAAATGTTAGGACACCACAGAACTGTCCTTGATACAGTCACAAGAAAAAATTTAATTAATGACTCAAGAAGCATGACCATGACAGTGAGCCTGAAAAATGGAAAACACCCAAAGGCTTCATCAACTGACAAAAGGAAAAAATGTAGTAGTATTTTCTTAGAATGGTGTGAGTTCTACCACCATCAGAACATTAATATTATTGTAGAACTCTATGTACCTAGGTAGATAGGCTCCAAATATAATGGCTCCAAATTACCATTCAGTGCCAATAATCAAACTACAGAATTATAAGTACTTTGCAACAACATCATGCAGTTCTTAGAGAAATATACAAGAGTATTTCTATTTATTTATTTTTGGACAAATTCTATTATATAGCTCTGCTTGTCTTGGAACTCACTATGTAGCCCAGGCTGCCATTAAACTCAGAGATTCTGACTCCTGTACACAGGCCACCATGTCTGCCCTGTATTCTTTCTTTGTTCTTACTGTTCACAGTATATATGCACACCAGAAAATACAGATTTGTAAGTTATTTAATTTTACTTGCTTTTGAGAAATATTAAAAATAAGCTCTTGTCAAAATGCCCATGCTGACCTGTGCTATGCCATGCCATGTTCCATCATTTATATGTTGGAGTCTGTTTTTTCCTTGATCTTCTCTGTACTCCTAATGAAATGCCCAGTGTGTTTTCTATTAACCATAGAATTCCTCCTAACATTCAGTCTTACAACCTTGACATGCCTCCTCTTATCTTAGTAAACAATGAGATTGCTCCATGGCTGTTAAAAGCTGGCAAAAATAAACTATCCAAATCAGAATTCCTGTGAGAAGAAAGTCCTGGGAAGTGAAGATAGATTTCAGAAATCCTATTCATACCAAGAGGGAAAAGTCATTAAATAGTTGTGAAAGAGGCAGTTGGTGACAGATTTGTCTCTTTGGGTTTTATAAAAATGATAACAAAAGTATTTGCAACATCTTGCTTGATTCTGAAGTGGTACACATTTTATAATAGGAACTTTACAAGCCAGACAAAGAATGTTAGAAAGAGCATTGCTTATTGAGCACTGACATCACTATGTGGGAATGAGTGAGTATTGTCTTACACAATGGAATGTCTTCTATCCCTCCTCTGAGAGAGAATTTGGCTTGCTATGCAAATTAAAATATTGTTGTGAAAAAAATGTTGCATTGAATTACAGAAAAAAGTTTCCAGTCCAGTTCTTTGGTCCACTGTTGGCAAAGCAGTTGACAGCAAACCTGTCTAGCCAGTTTGTCTGGGCCATGCTCTGGATTTTGTGATAGAGACCAATCAAGGAGAATTGTCCTTTGGCAAAGAAGTAAAAGAGCTCTAAGTGCTTGTGGTCTGTATTTAAATGGTTTTATCAGGCACAGGAGAAAAGAAGGATGGTTTACTTGTAATACTTTTAAGCCCATAAAAGCATTTCACATGTGAATGAATGCTATTTCACTTTCCCTTTGTTGGGGAGTTGGCAGGTGAGATAATGGTAGCTAGTTATTTGGAGTGACTGGTCTTCCTGTGCTCCTGAGCTTACCTGTGAGGATCTATCTCTGAAGGAAGCTTTTCTGTCTGAGGCTCTGCAACCTGGAAACAATCTGAAAGTTCAGAGATGCTATATATCTTACAGATCTGGTCTTTGAGGTCATTTGGCTGGACTGAGCCTGAGTTCACTGATGGGCATTCAGTGAGCAAATGATGCTTGTCATTTAAGCCTATGGTTCATGCATTATGCTCATAGCTCATGCATCATGCTCATGGCTTATGCATTACTCTGGGGCAGTGGTTTTGGAAGAGTTATTCTGAATAATGTCCTCAGCACACTGCAGGCTTAGAAATGCATGCTCTTGCAGTCTACTTCAGACCTATTAGGGGTTGCCCCAAAAATCTTGCCAAGCATTCCAGTTGCTGGGATCCACACATAAGATTAGGAAACACTGCTTCAGGAGGATTGATCTTCTTGAATAAAGAGAACTCCACATCTAAACCTCTTTTCTGTTCCTTCTAGTGTAATGATTGTTCCTGATTGAAACTGCTTCAGTTATTGAAGAGAAAGAGAAAGATAAAACAGAAATTTGATATTCATTGAACAGTTAGGGAAACCCAGTGCCTGACACTGGTGATATCATCTTATATTGCAAGTGATTGTGAAGGCATGCCATTTTATTCTATTTATAACTATTTATAAAATGTATCTTTAATTGATAATTACTAATTATAGCATATTTAGCTTTTTGGAAGATTAGTGATAATCTATTTTCCTCTTCTTGTGTTAACTTGCAATATAGCTTTTCTGTGATCAGGGAAGGAGACCCAACCTAAAAGAAGGAAACATGATGGACTGTAAATTTTCTACCTCTTTTCTGGTGACCAATTTGATAGTGAACATGTAATCTGGATGTGGTCAATTCAGTGTAAGGGGAAATTTGTGGAGGCTAAGGAAATTAATCCTCCTTAATGACATGTATAAATAAAAAGTCCTCATCAGTTTAGACTGCTGTCTTGTCATGATATGGTGTTTGGTTAGAACTGCAAAAGCTATCTTGCAAGCAAGGAGAAAAAGCCAAGGGTTTTACTATTATAGATTTCCAATTGTGTGAGTTAACGAATCTTTTTGTTAATCATCCTGTGTCTTGGTAATGAAAATATACAATAAACATACCTGTGTACAGGCAACAGAATAGGGATCAGAATCTAATTTCAACCAATGATAAAATTTTTCCTAATGCATTCTTTCACTCATTCACCTGGGTTCCCATCATTTTTTGCAAGAAAATCATTTTTCATGGGTATGTGGAATAATCTCTGCAACTTCTTTTTAGTGTTTCTTTGAAATAAATACTGCTTGAAAATTGAGTATTTAAATTGTATTTAGTTTTCAGTGGACAAAATAAATAAAATTTTCTTAATATCAGTACATGAAATTCAAAGTTCCAGGAAAGTGACCAGCAGAAATGTGAAGGTCTTTGTAACCATTGTAGTATATAAAATTTAGTGCTTTATCAGCATTTCTGCCTTGAGTTGGAATCACTTAGGAAGGTCAACTGTGTGTGTGTGTGTGTGTGTGTGTGTGTGAGAGAGAGAGAGAGAGAGAGAGAGAGAGAGAGAGAGAGAGAGAGAGGAGAGAGAGAGAGAGAAGCATTTTCTGAGAAGATTAACATTAACTAAGTGGGCAAGATCTACCCTGAATATGAATGGTATTACTCTTTGGGATGGGGGTTCATGAATGAATAAACAGGAAAAAGTGAGCTGGCCACAAGCAATTCTTTCTATTTCTTTGCTTCCTGGCTGCAGAAGCCAAATGATCAGTTGTCTCATGTTACAGCCACCCTTCTTTCCCCACAATAGTGAACTGTATCTTCTCAGACTGTGATCCCAAATAAACCATCCCACTTAAAGTTACTTCTTAGCAGGTTTTGGTTAAAGCAATGAGAAAAACTGTTACCATCTGCAAGATATTAGATTGTCACACAAATCTTAAGAGTACTTGTCAGACACTTGGTTTGTTTCCTATAAATTTATAATGAACACATTCTTCCATCAAAAACGTAAACATGCCACAAAGCCACAAATCACTATCATTTTTTCCTCTCCAAAAATTAATCACCCACTATCTGTTGGTATCAGATTATTACACTATTTTCTATGTTTTTATATATTTATATGGTATTTTTTCTTTCCTCTGAGTTTCACTGCTTAAAATGGTTGGGGTTATGAATATTCTAAATTACTTACATTCAACAATTAAAGTGCACTTTTTCTTGAGTGAAGTCCTAAAGTTTTTGCACAGAGACAGTATTTTTAGTTGCTTGATAATTTACATAAAGAGAAAAATCTTTCAAAATATTTGTCTAAAAGTATCAAATGTCATATTGTCATTATAATCATATCATTTTTATAGTATTATTGCATAAAAGTCAGTTTAGGGAAAATATTTTATTTTCTGATGTCTTTTAAAGGAGCAACAGTGTACCTAGCAGAAATACTGGGAAATAAACACTTTTGCCATGTGCTTATGGAAGCCAATTTCAGACAATTCTGGACAGAGTCTTTGGGACCAGCATTGTTTCTCAGCTGCCACTCAGTTTGTTTCTGCTTGCATATGTGGACTGATGTTCAACTGGTATGGTCTCAGAAAATTCTGGAAAGTCAACAATCTTCCCTTTTTGTGTTTTTCTATTAGAATCCATAAATTGATGGACATAGAGCAGAGATGTACTGATAGTGACTTAGTAAAATCTAGACTGGCTTTCCAAAATGTTGATTTTTCACCATCAAATGATGTATTAATTACTTCACTTGTTGCTTGGACTAAATTATTCAGAAAAGCAACTTAAGGGATGAAGGAATTGTTTTGGCTCATGGATTGAGGGAATAAAGTTCACCATGGTGGGAAGGCATAACAGCAGGACACATTGGATTTGTAGTCAAGATGCAAAGGTGAAGGGCTAGAGACAAGGCTTTGTGGTTTGGAGTATTTTCTACCCTTGAAAGGGGCTCAACTTTGCTTCCAAGAACACACATTGTGGCTTATACCTGGTTGTAACTCTAGTTCTAGAGGATCTGGTACCCTATTTGGAACATCATGGATACCAGGCAAGCATGCAGTACAGTTACATGCAGGCCAAACACCATATGCATATATATATTATGTATACATATGTATTTATGCATGTGTATGCATATATAATCTTTAAATAAAAAGCAGATATGAGAACTGAAGAAATGGCTTAGTGAGTAAAAGTATTGCTATTCCTACAGAAGAACTGAGCTCTCTTCTTAGTAACTACATGGTGATTCACAACTCTCTGTAATTCCAGTTCCAGTGGATCTGACACCTCTTCTGGCTTCTGTGGGCATCTGTATGCACATGGTCTGTATACATACATGCAGGCAGAACCACTAATACACATAAAATAAAAAGAAAGAAAGAAACAGAGATGAGTGCTGGTGCTCAGCCACTTTTCGTTTGTCTCCTTTGAGTCAGTCTGCAACTCTGGTTCATTGTATAGAACCACCCACAACCAGGGTACAGCTTATGTATATACCTCTCTGGAAATACCCTTGGAAACCTGAAAAGAGGTAGCTCCTACTTCTCTGACTCTAAATATGATGAAGTTGACAATGAAGATCCTCTACTCACTGTGGGACCCCAGCTTTTATGTTTTGACACTGAAACTATCAATTGTCCAAACCTGGATTATACATTTACACATGGAAAAGGTGATTTCTGGAGACCACATAGTCATAAAGAAAAAATATCAATTCCTTGAAACTCACAGTATGCTCCAAGTAGTAGCAACTTATCAAAGCTTGGGAGTCTACTAAGAACACAGAACAGTGAGCTGTGCTGCAGAGTTTCTGAATTACAGTGTGCTGTTTGCCAATATTCCTTGGTGATTTGTATACACATTAAAGTATGAGAGGTTCTATTTCTTTCTTTTTTTTATACTTTATTTACATTTCAAATGTTTCCCCCTTTTCAGATCTCCCCTTTGAAACATCCGTATCTCCTCCCTCCTCCCCCTGCCACTATGGGGGTATTCCCCCACCCACCCACCCACCCACCCACTCTCATCTTCCTTCCTTGACATTCTCCAATACTGGGACATCTAACACCCTCAGGCCCAAGGACCTCTCCTCTCCCTGATGGCTAATAAGACCCTCCTTTGCTATATATGTGGCCAGCACTGTGGATCCCTCCATGTGTATTCTTTGGTTGGTGATCCAGCCTCCAGGGACATCAGGAGGTCAGGCCAGTTGCCATTGTTGCTCCCTCCCTGGGGCTGCAAACTCCCTCAGCTCCTTCAGTCCCTTCACCAACTCCTCGATCTGGGACCCCAAACTCAGCCCTATGGTTGCTGTGATGTGACTCTTGGGTATTCCGAACTTTTGGGCTAATAACCACTTATCAGTGAGTACATACCATGTTCATTCTTTTGTGACTGCGTTACCTCACTCACGATGATATTTTCAAGTTCCATCCATTTGCCTGAGAATTTCATGAAATTATTGTTCTTAATAGCTGAGTAGTATTCCATTATGTAAATGTACCATATTTTCTGTATCCATTTCTCTGTTAAGGGACATCTGGGTTGTTTCCAGTTTCTGGCTATTATAAATATGGCTTCTATGAACATAGTGAAGCATGTGTCCTTATTACATGTTGGAGCATCTTCTGCGTATATACCCAGGAGTGGTAGAGCTGGGTCCTCAGGTAGTATTATGTTCATTTTTCTGAGGGTCCTCCAAACTGATTTCCAGAGAGGTTGTATCAGCTTGCATTCCCACCAGCAATGGAGGAATATTCCTCTTTCTCCACATCCCCACCAACATCTGCTGTCACCTGAGTTTTTGATCTTAGCCATTCTGGCTGGTGTGAGGTGAAATCTCAGGGTTGTTTTGATTTGCATTTCCCTGATGACTAGGGATGTTGAACATTTCTTTAGGTGTTTCTCAGCCATTCGAGTTTCCTCAGTTGAGAATTCTCTGTTTAGCTCTGTTCAATTGAAGACCCAGAAATGAACCCACACTCTTATGGTCACTTGATCTTTGACAAAGGAGATAAAACCATCCAGTGGAAAAAAGACAGCATCTTCAACAAATGGTGCTGGTTCAACTGGAGGTCTACATGTAGAAGATTGTGAATTGATCCATTCCTATCTCCCTATACAAAGCTCAAGTCCAAGTGGATCAAGGACCTCCACATAAAACCAGATACACTGAATGTAATAGAAGAGAAAGTGGGGAAAAAATCTCGAACACATGGGCACAGGGGAAAAGTTCCTGAACAGAACACCAATGGCTTGTGCTCTGAGATCAAGAATCGACAAAAGGGACCTCATAAAATTACAAAGCTTCTGCAAGGCAAAGGACACTGTCAGTAGGACAAAATGGCAACCTACAGATTGGAAAAAGATCTTTACCAATCCTATGTCCGATAGAGGGCTCATATCCAATATATACAAAGAACTCAAGAAGCTAGATTCCAGAGAACCAAATAACCCTATCAAAAAATGGGGACCGGAGAGGTGCTATTTCAGTGTTAACATTTGAAGACTTGAATTTTTCCCCACTTAGTCACCCAGGGTGGTTTCATTGAAATTCCAAGGAATCTTAAGTGACATTGCTTGCAGAGACCTTCCAAGAGATTGCAATATCAGCATTGGTAATAATGAACCAATTGAACAGTTCCTGGCACAGGTCTAGCAAGCCTTGCAATTGATAAGCTCAGTGCATTGCATGGGGGTCTCCAATGCTCTAAGTACTGACCCTAAGCAATTATGTCTGACACTGAGAGATTATGGCAGTGACACATCGACAGGTTTGAACAAATCAGTATGAGATAACATTGTAGAGACCGATAAAAGGAGAGGATCTTTTGTTGGGTGTGGAATTGTGCCTTTGTAATGCCCAGCCTTGTCATGTCTTCACTTAACAGTTAAATTCAGTGAACTGTGATTTTAATTTTTAATATTAACACTGGGTGGCCTGTAGGACCTGGTTTCTTACTATGTGTCATGCCCTAAAATTAGAGCTGAGTCATTTTCAATATTCTGACTTAGTGATATGTGCTAATGTATTTTTATATTGAGGTACTATTCATCTATAACAAAATTACCACAGATTCCTGTCTCAAATATATTCAGTCAATTGTGTGTGGTATCCACCAAAAATAAAATAGAATGTCATTTCCATTATTTCAGAAATATCTCTTGTACTCCCTTCTGGTCAATTCAACTACTGTTTTAATTTTCACATCACACGCGAATTTTCCCATTTCAGAACTTCATATAAATGAATTTATGGATATGTACTCTTGTATTCTCTCAAACAGCATAGTTACTGAGAATATCCATGCTTCTATGGCCATCATGCTTTTAATGTCTGAATATTAATTGGTTGTATGAACCTACACATTTTTATTCAATTCTACACTTCTGAACATATGTGAATGATCTTCAGTATCATACAATGATGGATAGAATACGACTCACTGATCATTTACAAACAATTTGTTTGTGAGCATGCACTGTTCATTTATCTTAAGTGATTACTTAAATGTGAGGTCTCTGACTCAGAGAAAACATGGATGCTTAACAATTAGAAAACTGCCCAATACTTACTGAAACTGCTTGCCTTACTTTGTATTCTGATTAAAAATGTTTTCAAATTCTAGCTACTTTTGCTCTTCTAACAATATTTGATATTGTTGTCCCTTAATATTTTGTTAAATTTGCATTTCCCTTATAATTAATGAGGTAGGAGTTTATGTTGTATACTTGTGTTCCATGTGATTTATATTCATGAAAAAAAAAAAACATTAGTGCTTATGTTTTACTGTTGACTTTAGGAGTGTTACAGACAGGTTTATCTTAGCTTATGTCACAAGCCACAGGCCTGCAGTGCCTCAGGACCCAGTGTGCCTCAGTAACATTTTTCTCAGTTCTGCTTTTGTAGTACTTGAACATGGGAAAGACCCCAATTATCTAAAGAGAATATCCATTTCTGCCCATAACACACTTTGGCACAATTTCTTGTGTACTTATTGGCAAGTCATGATAATTTGTGTTAATAGGTCAGTGAAGGCTTGTTCTGTAGCTGAATTTATTAGCATTATGTATGTGTGTGTGTGTATGTATGTATGTGTACGTGTTCATGTTCATGTACATATAGAAAACAGATCAGCCTGAAGTGTCATTAATCAGGCTCCATCCACCTGGCTTTTTGTGATAGGGTCTTTCACTGGTATGAAGCTTGCCAAGTAGACTAATTGCCAAGGTTGGCTAATAAGTGAGCCCCACGGGTCTGTCTTAACTCCCCAGCATGCCGATTGCAAGAACATACTACCATACATGGATTTTTTAAAAAATGTAGGTTCTGGAGGTGAACTCAGGTTCTCATTCTTTGTACAGCAAATATTTTATTGATTGAGCTATCTCTCTAGCCCACATTAGTAATTTTATTGGTCAGGCCACACCACATTAGATCCTAAAACAGTTATCAGGGTTTCTGTACTTTCTCTTTAGGCTTAGATTTTTTTCCCTATTTGCCCTTTGGCTCTGAAGTGGGATAGGTGAGGTTCTTTTTCCCTTTGATGGCTGGCATCTCTCTGGAACTTATTTCACATAAGTTTTTTGTATCCATTCTCACATGGGTTTTGTAAAACTTGATTTTGTACCTGTTCAAGATTGTATCTGTGGTTAGGTGAAAATAATGTTCTCATTTCATATCTTGTATTCTAGCGAGACACAGAAGTCTAATATATCTCTAGCAACTTATTTTTCTTTCTCGGCTTTCTTGAAGTGGCACCAACCTAAGCCTACACAAAGACATTTTTTTTTTAAATATTATAGACCAAGGAGCTCACAGTAGTCCAACAGAAGCCCTGAAGTCACCAAAAGAACCAAAGTGATTATATTTTAAGATAATGACTTAAAGGGCAAAATTAAAGATAAATAATAAATAATAAAACAAGATAAAAGAAAAGAGAATGAAAGAGCCCTGACATGATATTATGAGAAAATAAACTTCTGAAGATGCCACTGAGGTTTTTTTTTCTGTTGGCTATGCTGATGCACAAAAAGAAGCCACTTAACATATATACTTATACAAAAATAACTGCATAGTTGTTTATAGAACTGCATGTCAGTAGTTCTAGTTTAGTTTAACTCAAGTAAGCCCTTGAAATATCTTGACTAAAATACTCATATATTAAAAAACCTGACATATGTGACATTAAAAGCATGACTTTAATAAAAATTAAAATACTTTACTTGTCCAAAGGCATTGTTTAAAGAATGAAAAAACAAGGTGCGAACTTTCAGAAAGTATTTGCAAATCACATTCCTGAATAATAACATGTGTTGATGATACATATCTTGAAATATTCTATAAAAAGACAAAAAGAAAATGGACAACAGATTCAGGGAGAAAATAATAACCTAAAGGGTGATAGAAATAAGTAAACTGTGAGAACTGTTGCCTTTTACCACTTTCTAAACTTCACAGTAACTAATTTTCATCGTCTATAAAATGGGAATAAATGGTTATTTATATCAGAGTGCTTGATGATTCAATGACTAAATATAGATAAAGCATTTAGAGATGTGACTGGTACATAACAAAAAGCCTCATGAAAGAAACATTAACTGTTATCAATAAAGATATATTATTATTGACAGTATTTCTAGCAGACAATGTTTATGTATTAAGGGTTTACTTCTCAGCCAATTGATTTTATATCTGACTTAAAATTAAAGCCCTTTTTCCAGATACTGGTGAATATTGACAAATATATACCAATATTGTAGTCAGTAGTCAATGGCGTGAACAAAAAGCTCAGAAAATTAGGGTTTTATAGTTGGTGCCAGTGAATTGTTATTACTATTTAGGAATGTCTCTTCTTTTTACAAGTAATTGAGTGGGGTTGTCTCCTGTGCTCCCTTTACAAGAAGGATGGCCATGTAACTTGGGATGAGTCTTGCAATGTGACTATCTCCTTTAAGCAAACCATTAACAGTTGGTTTACATTTTGGCCAACAAAGATGGTGGCCTGTGGCACCCACCATGGAGCTCTGAGGCATCTGAGACACCCATTGAGTCTGCAAAGGGTAATGTGACAGTGAAACTGGAGTCTTCAGAACCCTCAGTAGCTCCAGAACTAGTTTAAAGAAAAAGGCAAGTCTTATGGGAAGATGCTTTTAAAGGGGGGGACTCACAAAATCAGGGGGAAAAAGATGGCAGAAGAGAAGTTCCGTGCAGCAGAGAATGACAACTCTATACCCTTAGCTTCCACATCTCAGCCAGCAGAATGCAAGCATAGAGGTCTTGCCTGATGAGCCATGGGGCAGCCTGCACTATGACACAGAGATATGAAGTAGACTGACGCTTCCTCAGAAACAGGTCAATGAGTATGTGGAGCTTCTACTGTTGCAGCCTGGGCTGATTGCCCTGCTGGGAGACAGAAAGCATGGGCAGTACTGCTGCTCAAAGCCTACAAGCTCAATTGTCATATGTCATATGCTGCAGGATGGCCAATGAAGACAGGTGGTGTGTGGAAGCCTGGAGGTGCTGCACCTTGTCTTTACTGAATAAGGCCTGTCCTAGGCCCACTGGCTGCTTTGTCTGAAAAGAGCAACAGTATACTTACACACATTAGATAGAGATAGAGATAGAGAGATAGATAGGCAAATAAGAGGGATATAGAAGGTTTCTGTACCCCCACCCAATTAAGAGACCAGACAGGAAGCCATTGAAGAAAACATATTAACAATTGTAATAATGATGCTGAAGTGTAGCTCTTCATAACTGATGGCTTATGGCAGGGATGCTGGGGTGGGGAAGGACTCACTTTTCTTTAAGGAGATGGTCACTACAAACAAAAAATGGATTTGTTTCTTTTTAGAGTGGGTCACAAGGATGGGGGCATATGTGGGAGGACTGGGAAGTAGATGTGATAGGGATTCATGGTGTGAAATTCCCAAATAGTCAATAAAAATATGTTGGAAAAAAATAGTTAGTTTACAATATGTCACATTTCCTTCCTCTTTCCTATCAGCCTGTGATGTCCCAAGAGAAGGAGAGGCTGTGGGAGAAGGTACTTTGGAGCTTTCCAGAGCATCTATTGTGGATATATAGAATCAACCAAAGTAAAAACTTTGATTTGGAGCCATTGGTGAATTAAACATCCACAACTGGCATAGAGTACCTCCAGGGTACACCTTTGAGCCTTGATTATTCTACTCCAGACCAACAAAGTTAAGTCAGGTGAATACACTGGCTAAGCAGAGAACTCATGGAGCCTAAAGTCTCTGTGGAGGAGCAGACCTAAGTATGAGTGCTGGACTAAGTTTAAATTATATTTAAGGCACAGTACAAGGTATCCAAGGAACCAATGTATTCAAAGAGCAGATATTAGACGAGAGGCAGGAGATGGAAGTAGAGATGAGGAAAGCAAGAGACAGGAACCAAGCAATAAACTCAATAAGTGGGTCTTCATTTGATGTTTTAGTGGATGGTAAAAGGAGAGCTAGAGTTCTGTCTTTTGGGGTATGGCAACTTGGTAGGTTGTAGGCTGCCAACTGCAAGTTCTAAGGTCATCTATAGGAATGAGTAAGAGTTGTTAACCTCAAGCTTGCAAGACAACTACAGAAAAATACACTTTCTTCTGAAGAAGCCATGTGCTCATTATTTGTCTTATTCTTGGGATTTTTCAAGCCAGGTCTTCTAGACTGATCACTCTGAGTTGCTGGCGAGTTACGTATACTCTAATGAAAGAGGTCACACCTGAAATGTTGAAACACCCAATGTGGCACCTTTCTATACACTTGTCATTTAAATCACAGACTGTTACAGCTCTGTCCATGCATGTTTTTAATTGGGTCAGTGATTCTAACAGAGCAACAGAGTAAGCAGAGCATTTAAAAAATTCTTTCAGTCCTTTTGGAATGCAGCTCATGGGCTTAACAGACATGTATTGACATAACTAACTTGTTCAACATGTCTTTTTGTAAGCTATAAGTGAGCAGAAAGTGAAGCTTTGCTTTAAACTAACAGATGAAATTTTCAAATTAGGGATAATATACTAATATGATATATACTAATAGGAACTATATCCCAAAGTGCAGTTACATCATTAATATAAAGTTGTCTCCTGGTGGGAACTCAAGATTATTTTACAGAAAATATAAATAATGTGAGACTTTCAGGGCACTCAGTAATAGCCTGGGATATAAAATTACTTGACTTGTAGTATTGGCTGGGCATAGTTTCTATTTGTTAAGGATGATAATCATGAATCTGTGGAGAATGGATTATAAAGCCTGGAGAATGGACAATTCTTGCTGTGGTTCACCAGAGATCAAACATTGTACAATTTTTTTTCTTAGTTGTCCCCTTAAGTAAACTGGGAAGATAAAATATGACTGTTTGCATATTTGTCCTTGAGGTTATGTAATGTCATTGTCTTAAGGTTCCCACTGCTATGAAGAAACACCATGACCACAGCAACTCTTATAAAGAAAAACATTCAATTGGAGCTGGCTTACAGTTCCGAGGTTTAGTTCACTTTTGTCATGGTGGGAAGCATGATAGCATGCAGACAGACATGATGCTGGAGAAATAACTGTCAGTTCTACATCTTGATATGTAGACAGCAGAAGTAAATGCTACACTGGGTGTACCTTGAGCATATGAGACCTCAAATCCTGCTCCAACAGTTACACACTTCCTCCATCAAGGCCATACTTACTCTAGAAAGGCCATACCTCCTAATACTGTCACTCCTATGGGCCAAGCAATCAAATGCATGGGTCTATGGGGGTCACTCCTATTCAAGCCAATACAGTCATTATTTTTCAGTTGTGTTACTTTTTGAAAATATGCTCCTGCAATAATAGACAGTAACATACAATAGCATGTTCACCCACAAAAAGTAGCTATTTAATAAGTATTTGTCAAAGGTGATTGTGTAGGGATCTAGAATGTAGTTCAGTAGTATTGCTTTATATGTTCAATGCCTAAGTTCAAGCATTACCATAAAAATAAATTTATGCAGGAAAAGCCTACATTGTCAAAAAATTAAGGACCTTTTTGAGAGAAAACAAACTGGAAACAACCCAGATGGCCCTCAACAGAGGAATGGATACAGAAAATATGGTACATTTACACAATGTAGTACTGCTCAGCTATTAAAAACAATGAATTCATGAAATTTGCTGGCAAATGGATGGAACTAGAAAATACCTACCTGAGTGAGGTAACCCAGACACAAAAGAACACACATGGTATGTAGTCACTGATAAGTGGGTATTAGCCCCAAAGCTCACAATGCCCCTGATACAACCCACAGACCATATGGAGCTTAGGAGGAAGGAAGAGTAAAATGTGGATGCTTCAGTCTTACTTAAAAGGGGGGACAAATTAATCACGGGAGGTAGAAGGAGGGAGGGACTTAGGCAGGAGAGAGGAGGGAGAGGGGGAAAGGGGGAAGGGTCAGGTGTGGGAGAAGATGTACGGAGGTGTCAGGAAATTGATCAGAGATGTGTAGCAGTAGGGGATGAGGAACTGGGGATAGCCACCAGAGAGTCCCAGATACCAGGAAAGCAAGATGCTCCCAGGACCCAATGGGGATGACATTAGCTGAAGTGCACAACAAAGGGGAGAGAAAACCTGTAGAGACCATACCCAGAGGTTAGATACGGCCCCTGGTTGAGGGATGGGACAATCAATCATCTCAAACATTTTAACCCAGAATTGTTTGTTCCTGTCTGAAGGAAATATAGAGTCAAAGAGTGAAGCAGAGACCAAAGGAGAAAACACATTTAAAATAAACCAGATATCCCAAAAGTTTGTTATATGTGTTATATACGTAATACATTATTGAGAATATTTTAGGAAATACCTCAAAAGAAATATTATTAGATAATGTTTTAATATTTAGAGTGAGATTTGTGTAAGATATGTAGATTTAAAGAGAAAAGTTGCCTTAATATTTTTATTGCTGTTTTATTAACGATATTGACTCTGTTGATCAGAAGTAAAACTTTAAAGTCAACTATATAAAGGAATTTAAATATATGTGAATGAATGTGTTTAAACTGGAAAAGAATATTGACAAAAATAAATGACTTTTAGAGAGAAATCCCAGGACCTGTTGTCTGTTAGGCAAGCTCTCCTGGTCCTTGAGCAAATATGTGGGTCTATAAAGTAGTAGATTTATAAGTTTAAGTCTGTATGCCTCTGTTTATTTTAGGTATAAAAAAGTCTTTGCTTATAGAAAAAAAAAAAGGTAGTTAACTGTGGTAATCCTTTTAGCCTGCCTTAAGAGTTTGTACTTTAGGAACATAAACTCAATTCATAGGTAAAGCAGCTAATAATTTAAACATATAAAGTTGTATTTATATCTCAGTTATAAGGCAGCAAAGAGTGTCACTAAATTATAGGTGTGATTATTCTGCATAAACATATTCTTCAGAATTCATGAACTGTGAAGCCAATTTCTAATTTGAGATTTTTTCTGTCTATGGACAATTACTTTAAGTAAAAAAATAAGTCTAGAGCCTTCTGTCCCACTCCCTCACCTGGGCCAGATTAGCAGCCTGATACCTGCCCAAACACTACAGCCTGTGTACTTCCAAGGAGATCCATAGAAACCAAAGACACAGGTGAGGTTCTCAGCCAAATACCCATGCCAGCTGGGACACCCACTCAGCCCAGCTGACTGGGGATCTCCCCCCTCTCAGCTCCACCTTCCTTATGGCCCACTTCCATAGCCTAATATCCTCTATAGCCTGCTTGCCTCCCAGGAGGTCTGCAGAAACCAAAAACAAAACAAAAAAAAAAAAAAACAAAAAAACACAGGTGAGAATCTCACACAAATACTCACACCATCTGGGACAACCCTGAGGCCCTACCCCGACTCCCTAAGCCTCACTTTCCTTCTAGACCACATCCCCAACCAGTCCAGATCAGCGACCTGATACCTGCCCAAATGCTACAGTCTGTGAGCCTCCCTGGAAGTCCTCAGTAACCAAGGATACAGGAGGTCTGCAGTAACCAGGGACACAGGAAGCCCAGCCTAACCAGAGACAACACTGCCTGCCTCCAATGAGACCAGCTCTAACTCAGGACACAAGGAGTCTGGTTCCAGTCAGAGACACCCAGGCCAGTTAACACCAGAGAGAACCAGATGGCCAGAGGCAAGCACAAGACCATAAGTGACAGAATCCAATGCAATTGGCATCATCACAATGAAGTTCTCCCACCCTACCAAGCCCTGGATATCCTAACATACCTGAAAAAGCCAGTTAATGACCAAAAATCTCATCTCATGAAGATGATAGAGGCCTTTAAGAGGGATATAAATAACTCCCTTAAAAAATAACAAAACAAAACAAAACAAACAAACAAACAAAAAACCCCACAGGCAAACAGGTAGAAGCCCTTAAAGAAGAAACAAATAAACCCCTTAAAGAAATGTGAAATTAAAGAAATGTGAAATACAGGAGCATACAATCATGCAGATAAAAGAATTGAACAAAGTGGTCTAAGAAATAAAAATGAAAATAGAAACAATAAAGAAAACACAAAGGGAGACAATTCTAGACAAGGACAACATAGGAAAGAGATCAGGAGCTACAGATGCAAGCATCACCAATAGAATACAAGAGATAGAAGAGAATCTCAGGCTTCGAAGGTACCATAGAGGATATTGACACATTGGTCAAAGAAAATACAAAGTGTAAAAAGCTTGTAACCCAAAATATCTAGGAAATTCAAGACACAATGAAAAGACCAAACCTAACAATAACAGGAGTAGAGGAGAGTGAAAAATCCCAGCTCAAAGGGTCAGAAAACATCTTCAAATAAAGTCATAGAAGAAAACTTCCTGAACCTAAAGAAAGAGATGGCCATAAATTTACAAGAAGCCTACAGAACACCAAATAGATTGGACCAGAAAAATATCCTCTCATTACATGATAATCAAAACACTAAATGCACAGAACAAGGAAAGAATATTAAAAGCTGTAAGAGGAAAAGTCCAAGTAACACATAAAGGCAGACCTATCAGAATTATACCAGACTTCTCAACAGAGACTCTAAAAGCCAGGATACCATCTATACCAAGCAAAACTCTCAATCACTATTGATGTAGAAACCAAGATATTCCATGACAAAACCAAATTTAAACAATAATTTTATACTAATTCTGCCCTAAAGAATTTACTGAAGCAAAATCTCCAATACAGGGAGGGTAACTACACCCAAAAAACCCAAGATACTAAACATTTCAAAACAAATCCAAAAGAAGAGAATCATACACATATAATACCACCTTCAGCAACAAAAATAACAGGAAAAATCATCTGTCTTTAATATCTCTCATCATCAATGTACTCAATCCCCTAATAAAAAGACAGGCTAACAGAATGGCTAACAGAATCCAGCATTTGCTACATACAAGAAACACACCTCAATGACAAAGACAAACACTACTTCAGAGTAAAAGGCCAGAAAAAAGGTTTCCAAGCAAATGGTCCCAAGAAACAAGCTGAAGTTGCCATTCTAATATCCAATAAAATAGACTCAACATAAAGCTATAAAACGAGATGGGGAAGGACACTTAGTATTCATGAAAGAAAAAAATCCACCAAGGTGACGTCTCAATTTTGAACATCTATGCCCCAAATGCAAAGGCAAACACTCTTAAACATTACTGAAGCTCAAAGCACACATTGAACCTCACACAATAATAACGAAAGACTTCAACATCCCACTCTCTACAAAGGACAGATCATAGAAACAGAAACTCAACAGAGACACAGTGAAACTAGCAGAAGTTATGAACCAAATGTATTTAACAAATATCTACAGAACATTTCACTCCAAAACAAGAGAATACACCTCATGGTACCTTCTCAAACATTGACCATATAATCTGGCATAAAACAAGCCTCAACAGATAGAAGATTGGAAATATCCCATGAATTCTATCAGATCACCACGGACTTCAATAACAATAGAACTAACAGAAAGCCCACATACTCATGGAAACTGAACAACTCTCTTTTCAATGATAACTTGGCAAGGAACCAAAGAAATCAATAGATTTTATAGAATTTAGTGAAAATGAAGACACATCATACCCAAACTTACAAGACACAACGAAAGCAGTGTTAAAGGGAAAATTCATTGCACCAAGTGCCTTCACAAGGAAATGGGAGAGATCCCATACAAGCTATTTAACAGCACACCTGAAAGCTCTAGAACAGAAAGAAGCAAACGCACCCAAGCGGAGTTGATGGCAAGAAATAGTCAATCTCAGGTTTAAAATCAAGCAGTTAGAAAATCAAGAAAACCAAGAGCTGGTTATTTGCAAAAAATCAACAAGATAGACAAACCCTTTAGCCAAACTAACTAAAGGGCACAGAGACAGTATTCAAATTAACAAAATCAGAAATGAAAATGGAGACATAACAAAAACTGAGGAAATTCAAAATCATCAGAACCTACTACAAAAGTGTATATTCTAAAAAACTGGAAAATCTGTAGGATATGGATGACTTTCAGGAAAGATACCATGTACCAAAATTAAATCAAGATTAGGTAAACTATCTAAACAGTCCCATAACCCCTAAGGGAATAGAAATAGTCGTCAAAAATCTTGAAAACAAACAAGGAAACAAAAATCCCAGGGCCAGATGGTTTTAGTGCAGAATTCTACCAGACTCTCAAAGAAGAGCTAATATCCATATTCCTCTAATTATTCCATAAAATAGAAACAAAAGGAACACAACCTATTTCATTCTATGAAGCCACAATTACTATGATACCCAAACCACACAAAGAACCAACAAAGAGAAATTTAGAGCAATCTTGCTTATGAATTTCGATGCCAAAATACTGAATAAAATTCTAACTAACAGAGTCCAAGAACACATCAAATCCATCACTCATCACAATGAAATAGACTTCATCCCAGGGATGCAGGGATGGTTCAATCTATGTAAATCTGTCAACATAATACACTATATAAACTAACTCAAGGAAAACCACATGATTATCCCATTAGATGCTGAAAAAGCCTTTTACAAAATACATCACCCCTTCATGTTACAAGTCCTGGATAGATGAGGAATTCTTTGTACATACTTAAACATAATAAAAGCAATAAATATCAAACCAACAGCCAACATAAAATTAAATTGAGAGAAGCCCGAGGGCCAAGAAAATGAATGGAAATAAGCAGCCGGGGAGGGGGGGCGTGAAAGGTAGAGGGACCCTCTGGAAAGTACCAGAGACTCAGGAGGTGAGAGACTCTCAGGACTCATTGGGGGTGACCTTAGCCAAAATTCCTAACATTGGGGAAAGGGAACTCAATGAGTCCGCCTCCAGTAGAGGACAGGGTTATTAGGCCATAGTCAAAATTTCTGGCTCAGAATTGTTCCTGTTGAAAAGAACTACAGGAACAAAAATGAAGAAGAGACTGAAGGATAGACCAGCCCAACTTGAGATCAATCTCATGGGGAGGCACCAAGGTCTGACATTACTGATGCTATGATGTACTTACAGACAGGAACCTGGCATGGCTGTCCTCTGAGAGACCTTACCAAGCAACTGACTGAAACAGAGGCAGATACTTACACCCAACCATTGGACTGAAGTTGGGGACCCCTAAGGTTGAATTAGGGAAAGGATTAAAGAAACTGAAATGGAGAGTGTCCCCATAGGATAATCAGAGCTCTCAGAGACTGAGCCACCAACCAGGAGCATACATGGGTCAGTTCGAGGCCTCTGGTACATGTATAGCAGAGGTCTGCATGGTCTGGTCACAGTAGGAGAAGATGGACTTAATCCTTGAGATACTTGAGGCCTCAGGGAGGGGAGAGGCCTGGGGGGGAACATCCTCTCAGAGGCAAGGGGGAGGAGAAATGGGATAAAGAACTGTGGGAGGGGGATAGAGGGGGCAATGACTAGAACATAAATAAAATAACTTTAAAAATTAAAAAAAGTCTAGAAACCAAACAGCTCAACTCACTTCCTAATTCACAAACCATTGTTAATGCCACCTTTCATTCTGAGTTAGTTCCTTCTTTCACTGCTTTTACCAAATACCTGACAAATGCATACTGAATAAGGAACAATGTATTTGAGGGGATGTCATGGCAGCAGATCCTTGAAACATCTGGTCATATTGCATTTACAATCAGGATCAGGGCCTGTCATGGGAAAAAAACATGGATAACAGAAGACAAGAGAAGACAAGACAGGAGAAGACAAGAGAAGAGAGAAGAGAAGAAAGAGTGGGGGGAGGGGTTAGATATGAGAATGACTGACTAGTTTTCAGCTCACATTATTCAGTCTGAAACCCAATGATTGGTACTATAGAATATTATTGCTCATATCTACGGTGGATCATCCTACTTTAAATAAACTAATCTAGACTAAACTAAGCTAGATATGCACAGATCCTTGCCTCTTCACCAGTCTTGTCCATTTCATAATATTAGCATCTCTCATTCTGAAATATAAAATTAGTTCTTTATGTCTTCTTCCAACACAGATAAGTCAATCACCAAATCCCAGTGGATACTAATTCTAAAACACTTCCTCAATTTCTAACCATCTAACCATCTAACCATCCTCCTAGCCATTACCCTGATTCAAAGTGATAACATCCTTTGCCCTCCAAACATTATGCCAGCTTTTGCTGTGTTCTCCAAGTCTCTCCATACTTCTCAGAGCAGTACCTTTAATACAACAAAATCATACCAAGAAGGATACTGAATCTTACCTTTTTTTTTATGTCCCAGGTTGTTCTGGTTTCACTGTTACTCTATACTCTGAAAGCCTCTGCCAGTCCTCAATGGTAATAACAGTCACATCATGTTGTGTCTTCTTAGGAAGTTGTCTGTTTCATAGATCATAAGTTCTATGAGAATAGGTTACTCCAGAACTCTTGGATTCTAGCCCAGACTGGACTTCCCAATTATAAAGGAATTTATCATACTGTTTAATGTTATAGCAATTCCTGAGCCAAGGCACATACCAATACTCTTACTAATATACTACTTTTTTCACCTTATGCTAGAACATTTTTGACTCTAAATGAAAATTCCCCAAGGAATAGTATCTCAACAGGCTTTATTTTCCTAATAAGATTAGTGAAATCTTATAAATTTCTTCATGAACTAAAGACATCAACTTTAATTCTCTCTAAATTTCAACTGAACACTAGTGGTGATATTTTTTCAAGCATTTTTTAATTATTTTAAGCATGTCTTATGGAATGGGTATGACTTAGGTTCCCTTAGAAGATAGCATGTTAGATGAATTTTTCTGTGTATTTTCATAGTTCTTCTCTTCACACCTTATATGTCCATTTTCTTCATGATTGGAAATTCCAGTTTGGTTTAGGCTGGGATAATGAAAAATAAGATGAAGAATCACATGCTTCCTTTTGTGTGTATTTGTATGTTAGTATGTATCATAATAGATTAATGGCTATTATTAGCAATGATAAAAAATAACATATGTGATCCATGGAGCAGAAGTTCATTCACAGCTCTATTGCAAACAGAGAGGGTTATTGTCAGTTCACATGAAGTCTCATTTCTGTTGCAAATAGTAAAAATTAATGACATAGAATAGACTTAGGCTTTGTTATGAAAACAGTGAAGATAAATGCAAGATTCCTTGCAGAAATAAAAACAAATGTTCATTTTAATTATGACTACTGATACATTTGGCATAAAACCTTATGATAGAAATGTAAACTTAGAGCTGGGCACAGTATCTTATGGCTTTATTCCCAATATTCAGGAAACTGGGACTATAAGTTCAAGGCAAGTGTTGACTAAATAGAAAGTTCCAGGTTAGCCTAGGCAACAGAATGATATGCTGCCTCAAAATTTTTTAAAAAGAGGAAATATAAACTTAACCACAATTATGCATATATTTTATTATTGGTGTAATAGTACACTTTGGGTTTACTTGGAAATATGTCCTAGTATTAGGGACAGGAGGGAAGAAATGATGACAATATGGAAGAAATATGACAAAGCCCTAGTTGATAGCTATTGACACCAAATGAATGCACAGTGATTTTTTTATGTTCTAACATCTACATGTTAGCAAATTGCCATGATCCAGTTATTTTCACAAACAAAGAACACTGGCATATAAAAGTAGAAGCACTCCGGGAGCATCAAGGGGTCAGGTCAGTGGACACTGTTGCTGCCTCCCTGGGGATGCAAACTTCCTCAGCTCCTTCAGTCCCTTCTCCAACTCCTCCATCTGGGACCTCACACTCAGCCCAACAGATGCTGTGAAGTGAATCTTGGGTATTCCAAACTTTTGGGCTAATAACCACTTATCAGTGGGTACATACCATGTTCATTCTTTTGTGACTGTGTTACCTTGCTCAGGATGATATTGACCCATGGTGCTGGCCACATATGTGGCAGAGGAAGGACTTGTCAGCCATCAGGGGGAGGAGAGGCCCTTGGGCCAGAGGGTGTTAGATGCCACAATATAGGAGAATGCCAAGGAGGGAAGACGAGAGTGGATGAGTGGGTGGGTGGGTGGGGGAATACACCCATAAAGGCAGGGGGAGAGGGAGGGAATAGGGAGGTTCCAAAGGGGAGATCTGGAAAGGGGGAAACATTTGAAATGTAAGTAAAGTATAAAAAAAAAGATTATCATAGGAAAAAAAAGTAGAAGCACTCTGACTGTGATGATGCTTACGCTTGAGAGCATCTCTCTTCCAGGATACTGTGGACAGACTCTTGAGATGTCTCAGATGCTTTGTATGATTTTAAAAAACAAGATAATTTAGCCATAGTTTGACCCCATTTCAATTCCTTTTGTGGTACGAGACTTATGTGATAACCTAGGCTTTGTGGACGAGTGGATCTGGTGGAGGTCAAAGAGAGTTCAGGATGTAAAGAGTGTCATTTGCTTTTACTTGCAGATGAAAGATTTACGTTTAAAATTCCTAGTAAGGAAGTACATTTTGACATCCCCAAAATTCATTTTTTTTAAAGTAGGCCCATCACATTAAATATGTTATCATTAGTTGTTTTGCCTGATGTTAGAAGTGAGAAAAATTCTGGAAATACTACCCGTTTGTGATGAGATACCTTATGTTATGATCCAAGGCATAGGACCAGAAACTCTACTGATACATAAGTATGCCCCAGGATAATTGCTGATGATGTTTGTAGATAGTAAAGGTAAACAAGATTTAAAGTGTATGAGACCAGAATCTAGTTTATAGAGATTTTTTTCTAGTTAATCAGAAGTGTAAAATTATATGTACTAGATTGGTTCATAGCAATAGCTGTTTAAAGTCACAATTACCTCCACTAGAAATGTACTTGATAATGTTTCAAGTGTGACAATAAACACATCATATTTTTGCAGTTTCATGGAAATCAAAAGAACAGAGTTTACCTATACTCTATATTTATAGGACATACACACCTACTGCCATAATTTTGAGTGTGACTGTGTAGGTGCTTAAATAGCTATAGATTGCTAGACTATCTAATGCACTTTTGCCCTGACCTGATGGAGAACTTCATACATACATACAATATATATATATATATACCTGTGTTTGTTGCAACAAAATGACCCTAACATACACAACACACAGTAGATTGAACTAACCATAAGTGTTGGGAGCATTCAGACATTAGTAAGTAGAAGAAAATGTTTCAGTCTAGCAGCTACCCCTATGAACTGAGAGATTTTTGGAAGCTGTCTTCAAGAATGTCTTAAAATGTATAATGTGCTCCTTGAGGATAAAATTTAAAATAAAATAAAATCAGATGCGTTTCTAGATTTAAAACCAAAGTTTCTTACTACTTCAAATTTCAGCCCTTTGTGGTTTCAAAGATTTAAAAAAATGTTGTTTTCTTTTAATAGAGTTTCTCCAGAGAACTGAAGCATAGCCAAATCCCTCAACATAGGGAAAAAAATCACTTAACAGCAAAAAGCAACTTTATCCTGTTTCACTTCATCACTTTCACTTCCAAATATGGATATTCAGCATGTTTGGCTTATGTTGGCCTTTATAATGCATGCTTCTTAAAGTTCCTGTCTGTATACATAATTTCTCTATATATCTAACCAGCTTTATATCTTTTGGATTTTTTTTTTTTTTTGCTTTCACCTTGAAAATATTATTGTATCTTCTTAAGTATTCTTTCTCTCCTCCAAGACATTGTCATCATTTTAGCCAAGCGTCTGTTTACCCAGAGCATTCTGACAGTATATTTTGTTTTTGAAATAAAATCAAAACACATTAACACATAATCAGTGGTGTGTATAATGTGTATGGTTGAATACAATTACACGACCCATTTATAGCTTCCATAGCTAAATGCAGGATGCCAGTTGTTTGTTGATTTGTAAGTGGCTATGACTTTAAATTGTCTCTACTTGGTATGCCTATAATAACAGAGAAATTTTTTCTCTTTCCTAAATTCTCTGGGATACTGTTATATGTAGTTTCACAAAGTCAGAGTTCCTAAACTGTTTAGGAAATTTCTAATATATCTTGTTCTTATGAGATCATTTAAATGCAGCTAGATTCAATACATTACGGTAGACATTAATATTTGAAATGCCAAGGGATACAAAAGACATAAGGTAAGCAAAGTTGATATGGTATAGAGGAAGGTCCTATGACATTCAACCTTGCAGACAACCTGCTCCATTCATATTGTGACTCTATACTTCATGCTTCAGAATTCAATTGCTTCATTTGTAACCAAGCATAAAGGAAAATGTATATAAAGATATGTGTTGGGAGAGTGGCAAGAATTATGAGTAAGAGTGCAAGATATATAAGTGTGGAACAAAATCAGTGATATGGCCTACTTGGACCAAAGAGAAGGGCAAGACATTTATCAAATTGGTCCCACAAGGACAAGACAACAGAATTTGACAAGGTCATAAAACTGTTTCTGTTAACATACATTTGGGCTTACTGTGACATGAAAGGTCCCTAATATCCTCAAAAAGTGTCCAATGCCAAGCTGATTCTTTAATCCAGCTCGAATCAAGGTTGAATGAAAAACTCCATTTGGGGGAGGGAAAGGGGGGCAGGTTCAGGTATGGGAAGAGACAGGAGAGAGAAGTTCAGAGGGCCAGGAGAATTAATAGAAATATGTAGCAGTAGGGGGTGGTGAACTGGGGGTACCACTAGAAAGTCCTGGATGCTAGGGATGCGGGAGGCTCTCAGGACCCAATGAGGATGACACTGGCCAAAATAGCCAACATAGGGGAGACAGAACCTACAGAGACAACTCCCAGTAGATAGGCATGGCCCCCATTTCAGGGAAGGGGCTACTCATCCATCGCAAAATTTTTAACCCAGAATTGTTCCTGTCTAAAGGAAACACAGGGACAAAAAATGGAGCAGAGACTGAAGGAAAGGCCATCCAGAGACTGCCCCACCTTGGGATCCATCCCATCCACAGACACCAAACCCTGACACTATTGCTGATGCTAAGAAGTGCTTGCAGACAGGAGTCTAGTATGGCTGACCTCTGAGAGGCTCTGCCCGCTCCTGACTAAGACAGATGCAGACACTCACAGCCAACCATTGGACTGAGCCTCAGAAACTGAAGGCAGGAGATAGGGAAGGACTGAAGGAGCTGAAGGGAATTGTAACCCCATAGAAAGAACAACAATATCAACTAACTAGACCCATCAGAGTTCCCAGAGGCTAAACCACCAACCAAAGAATACACATGGGTAGGTCCATGGTTCCCACTATATATTTAGCAGAGGATGGCCTTATCAGGTATCAGTGGGAAGAGAGGTGGTTGGTCCTATGGAGGCTTGTTGCCCCAGTGAAGGGGGATGCTAGAGGGGTGAGGTGGGAGGGGGTGAGTGGGTAGGGGAGCAGCCTCTTAGAGGCAAAGAGGAAGGTTGATGTGATGTGGGGTTTGTGAAGGGGAGACCAGGAAGGGGCAAAACATTTGAAATGTAAATAAATAAAATAATCAACATAAAAAGAATTAAGATCAAAGTAAAAAAAGAAAGAAAAACTCCATTTCCATTAGGTAACATTTTTAAATTTTTTAAAGGAATAATATAAACTATTATATGCTTAAAGGCTTTGGGAGCAAGTCTTGTTAGAGGGTGCATGGTAAAATGTTCCAGCGGTATGAAGTAAGTTCCAGGGTGAACAGGCTCAGTGAGATGCTACAAGGTAAAGTAAATGGAGGAACCCTAACTTTTTACCTATGTGCAATGACTTGAGCTGTCAATTGCCCAGTAGGGATAGTATTTTAAAACTCCTTAACCATATCTTTCCTGAAGGCTACCAGCATGGATTATTTTCACCCCTCTGTAGTTTCAATTCTCCAGTTAAAAGATCATAAAATAGATATTTCTGTGCAAAATGTCCATAGTGCCCAGGCACCAAATTATGGAAATATGAACTTAGTATAGGGCTTCTTGACCTAGGCACTACTGACATTTTGGACATTAAAATTCCTTGGTGAAGGAGCTGTCTGGTGCTTTGTATTCCTTTTTAACAGAATTTTTGAGCTCTACTCACTAGATAATCCTCAAGATGTGATAGCCAAAACTATCTCTAGTCATTACTGTGTTCCATGGGAATCTAAATCACCCTGAGCTAAGAAATCCTGGATGTGTCTTTTAACAGCAGGCAACACCGCCCAAAACAGCAGCTTCTCTGTGAACAATGGACATTCCACAAGGACTGTGTATAATATTAGTGGAAGTCCAGATGCTGAGGCTCTCTCTTGGGTACAATATATTTATGGTGGGTGTTTTATTATCTATGCTAGATGGTCTGTCTAACTCACAAAATATCTCTGCAGTTGAGATCTGGTGTATGGACCTAATTTCCCCCCAAATTAATAGCTCAGCCTTTTCAAATGCTTCTTCTGGAGTACATGGTCATAGAATAAAAAAGATCATAGTTAATAATCATTTGTTTATTATTTTTTGGAAACTCTGACCAGCAGGGAAGTATGAGGATTTCTCAAAATCACCAGGGTACAGTGGAAGTTGCCAATAAAAACGTAAAATAATACAGATGTTGTTATGAAGCAGAAACATGTTATGTTTTAAATAAATCAGTATCCTTAACTATTAGCAAGAGAACTCAAGTTTTTTAAATAACAATGGTATTATAATTTTATTATCTTTTTCCTATACATCTGGAATTTTGAAAACTTCTTGAATTAAAAAAAAAAAGCTATTATTTAGGTTCCCCTTGAGTTCAATAGTAGTTTTGAAAATATATGGTTAAGTTATGTCTCAATATTTTCTCCTTTTATGCATTTTTCTTAATTATTTGACATAATTTATCACAGTTAATACTTGACAGATTTCAGCAAAAATCTGGAGAGAAAGAGAGAGAGAGAGAGAGGGAGAGAGAGAGAGAACTTTGCTTTAAAAATCATACATTACTTTTATTATATCAATACAAAATATTTTAAAATATAAACAAGTATCAAAAGGTACTTGTGTTTTATATCATGATGTAATTTTCTAGGTCATTTCTTTCGCTGCACACAGGCTTATGGTACTATCACATTGTTACCGTATATTGACGAGTTAAAAGAGGAAAGAAGTTGTTGGTTTTTCCTCTTCTTTGTCTATTTTTTTTTTTTAAAAATCCCCATCCATGTAAGTATCACTCTTTTAATATGAATTGGCTTCTATTTAAGATATAACATTCATTTTAGTCTGTGATTTTCTACAGAGTGGTAATCATTCCATGTTTTCTTAGTTTGCGCCATATGGAACATGCATGTGAATAATCCATTCACAAATCAACAGTGTCATCTGACCTCCTAGCACTCTTAGTCTGTATTTCTTTTGGGATATATTTGTTCTGGGCATGAAGTCTTGGTGGCAAGAAGAAGGAAGGGTCAATCTGGAAGGACTGGATGAATGGCACAGACATAGAAGTCCTCGAGGGTCAGACTGTATAGCACTTAAAATCTGTGTGATGGTGAATAAGAAAATATCAGAAGAAACCTTAGTTTTCGGAACCTGGGCATCTTAAGTGATACAGGTAGGGTTGTTATTTTGGTGTTAAGTCAACCAGCAAAAGGGAAGCACAGTGTGTCATTTTGTGGCAAAGTGAGATTATGTGTGTACAGGGAATTTATGAATTTGAAACATCCTAAAGAAGTTGGTTAAAGTGTGAAGCAAGAAGAGTAGTGAAATGACTATAAAAGCACGAATATTCAAAAAAAAAAGGAGTCTCAAAATGGTGCTGAAATGTTTATCTTCATTTAGAAGTTTGAGGAAAAAAATGGAGAATAAAGCATAAATGGACCAACAGGAAGCTAAAACAAACCTGTCCTGGAAAACTTCTGGAAGGGAAAATTTGCCTGTTGGGAGAAAATCTGATAGAGCTGAGAAGGGAAGGTGTGATCGAGAGGGTGTGGTTTAAGTAGACAGAGACTTTTTCTGTTGACCATTGACGAAAAGTCAGATACTTGAGTAGATATAAAGTGAAACTGTGTTAACTTAAGGTAGAATTTAAAACTTAATTAAGTACAAGGAAAGAAGTTGAGTCTTCCAAATAGACTTCCTACTAGGATCCTTGCTTTCATCATTCTAGCTTTCACCTCTAGAGTATCTGTCTAATTGGCTCCCTGAATGATTATTTTAATATAACAAATTTATCATTCCTGGTGTATCTCTGAGGTCCACATCTGTAGCCCTCCAAATTACATTCTTCACGCCAGTGGACTCAATCGTTTCAGTTTACAACTTGTATCCATGACACCTGGTCATTTCCCACTGACCTTTTGATGGAGTATGGCAGGGACTATAAACCAAACTGTGTAATCATTTAACAGCCGTAGCAAATCCAGTCTCCTTTTTGCTTACCTCACGTTATAGCAAATATTAAAACCACCCAGTTAAGCTTATCAGAAAGCATAGAATTCCAAAATGAAATCAGACATTTGGGAAAATCCACATAGTGTACACCTGCTTCATTCCTGTGTAAGATTCAAAGCATATTTTAAGCATGCCAACTTTTTTAGTTAGTGTTATTTATATCTCAGCTTCTATATTGGCAATAAGAGCATGAACTTGTACTCAGCTGTAAAAAGCTAAGTAACTTGGGCATGTAGAGCTTAATATGTGCTTTTATAGCTCCAATTCCACAGAAGATAATATTTTCCAGTTTCATCATAAGACCTTAATATATTATCCTTCTCTTCAAATTTTGATTTGTAAAAACAAATAATTGACATTCCTTGTGATATTTTCTGTGGTACATACATGTAGTTGAGCAAAACAAACAAACAAAAAACAAAAAAACAAAAAAACCCCCATAACTATCAATTAACTTTGTATGAACCAAGTATCTAAAAATGAAAAATTTCTCCTGTTACCTATTCATATTTCATGCTAACAACTAAGAATGGGTCTTGCTTTCCTAATGTAACCCATGATGAGCAAGTAGGGCCATCATGAACTTTCCTTCAGTAATACATCTCTAATGCTTATCAATATTTTATATGAAGTCAGTTTGTGGAGTTAAACTTCTGAAGCCAGCTTGTGAGATCTGACAGTTGCAATGTATTTAATGTAAAAGTTGAAAATGAGTAATTCAAATACATCATAAATTATTTCTAAGTAAACTTTTAGTTGGAACTTGTTCTCATCTTTAGAGAAAGAAACAAAAAGATACTATTTGGTGAGGTCAATTTAAGTATAGTTATGTGAAATGTCAACTTGTTTCTAGGTACTATGGCATAGCATTGTTTCCATAAAGCACCCCTGTGGAGTAGATTCTCTCATTGCTGGTTATGAGGTGCTCTGAGGTATGAAGCTGAGGACATCAAGCCTAGGAAAGATACAGGTTTGGTTCTAGACAGTGATTATATCTCCAGAAATGTGGTCTGGTTGTTGTTTCAGAATGAAAACCACAGGGATAATTTTTATAGTGGTAGATGATAAGCCCTTATAGAAGAACCTGTCCTTGACATTAGTTGTGGATATGTGGAAAATGGCATCCATCTCACTCAGGCACAAAATTGGCAAGAACCAATGGGTGGGTTATTACCAGCTCTATGAATATTGTAAGAAGGCTTCCAAAAGTGCTGATAGAAAACTTGTATTGTAAAGATGATTTTCATGATGGAAATTGTGAGATCAGTTGAATAGCATTGGTTTTCTCTTGGTTGTGAGATTTGGTGTGATATATTCATTCTTTCTTTGTAAGAGAGTTGAGTTACATTGAATCTACAATGATAACTCCTAGTACAAAGGGCTTAGAAAGAAAGGCACTTACAACTTGTAGTTGATACCAAAGACAACTGGTCTTTGGTACTACAGCTCTATAGTTCTAAAGACTTTGTTTTCATGATTGTGATTTATGTCTCTCAAAAGTCAGAAGAATATAGACTTTGGAACCAGAATTCCTAGGTTCATCTCTGAGTTCTTGACCTCTTTGTGGTTTTAGGTTCCTTGTTTATAGTATTTATTTATGTATTTGTATATGATGTTTATAATAAACTGCTTGGATGATAATATTTTCATCAGTTGAGGACTAAATGAGTTAATGAATGTTTACATAGGGTTAGGGTTATCTATTAAGTTATTCAACTAAGTAAAATCTTTATCTGGATTGTTGAATTCTTTGTAATTAGTCTCACACAGGGTGAAAATGCAAATTCTAAGCCTGGTATGGTAACAAAATATTGCCATGAACTTGAGGCCAGCCTATATTATATAGTGAGTTCCAGATCAGCATGGGCTACCAAATGAGGTCTTCTTTCAACATTGCCCCCTACAAAAGTATAAATCATAAGGTGCTGCCCCAGATATTTAAAATTTTTGTTATTCTGTCATACTTTATACCCTAACTGCAATTGCAACTTCCCCTTGTTTCTCTCCTCCAAATCCCTCCCCCCAACTTTTCTCTTTCCTAGATTCACTGTTTGCAATAAAAACAAGCAAGCAAGTAAGCAAACCAACAAACAAACAAGTAAGGCTCCCTAGAATATCCACCAAACATGGCATTACAAGTTATAATAAGACTAAGTACAAACCCTCATAATCAAGGGTGGATTAGACAAGCCAGTATAAGTAAAAGGGTCCCAAAAGCAGGCAAAAGAGTCAAAGATAGACCCTATTCCCATGTTAGGAGTTCCACAAGATCAAAGTACACAATTATAACATATATACAGAAGGCCTTGGTCAGACCCATGCAGCCTTGCTTAGTTAGTTCTGTGAGACCTTTTATATTTTTAAGGGAAGCTCTATGAATTGCTTTTTCTAATAAATCTTCCAGGACATTTCATTAGCCAAAGTCAGATTTTAGAATTAAATGTGCCATGTTTCATTTTTTTTTTAATTTTAATTTTTGAATATTTACTTCATATACATTTCAAATGTTTCCCCTTTGGAAACCCCCTATTCCATTCCCCCTCCCCCTGCCTCTATGAGGGTGCTCCCCCACCCATCCACCCACTCCTGTCTTCCCTTCCTAGCATTCCCCTACACTGGGGCATCTAACACCCTCAGGCCCAAGGGCCCCTCCTCCCACTGATGGCCAACAAAACCCTCCTCTGCTACATATGTGGCCAAAATGTGCCATGATTCTTATTCCTAAGAGATGTGAGGCCATCACTAAATTATTTTAAGGGAAAATAGCAACTGTTTAATTAATTGTACAAAGCTTGTTTACTTTGTTCAAATCCTTGGAACAGGCAAAGCTTTAAGTCAGCCTTTCAGGAAGCCATTGTTCAAGCAACATTTGCTTGAACCCTTTTCTTCCAACCTTGGATGCAAATTCATCATCCATGGAATTTTAAAACTACTCTTACACTACTATTGACATGTAATTTACTAAAACAACTAGAATTTGCATTGGGTCATCAAATACCTATTATATAATATCTAATGGAAGTGAAGTTATTCTATGTGTGAAGATTCTCTAAGCAGAATCCTCAGTTCCTGAAGGAAAAAAAAAATGGCCATGCAATTGCCAAAAGTTCATAAGCATGAATGTTTAAAGTATAATAATAATGATAGTAAAAAATAAAGTGCTACCACAACTATATAGCCAAGTATAGCTGAGAGACAAATAGTGGTACATCTTAGTAATGTGGTTTATGTTTAGTTAAAACAACAAATGAACTGGTCTTCAATAAATTACTTCAATAGAGAAGTAATGCAAAATGTTTATTTGACGTAAATCCAAAATAATACTTCGTTCTGTCACTCATATGTTTATGGATTGCCTTGTTTTGTTCTGTTGGAGTGTTTCCCATAAGAGATGTTAATGATGCACTTTTAATAGATAATATGCTAATGAAAATGCATTCACACTAGTAATTCTTTTTATTTTGGTGATGACAGGAAGAAGGGTTATGGTTGACCTTGTTGGTGATTGTTTAGATTTCATCCATTACCTTGAACTAATTCAAAGCTAATTGATAAATCAATCGTTTCATTAGCACTGACAACTATGAAGCCATATGCTCATCTTAGCCTGACCAATAGATTAGCTTCTATTTGTTCTTTCTCTCCCCCTCCCCCTCCACCTCCCCCTCCCTCTTCCTCCTCTTCTTTTTCTTCCTCTTCTTCTTCTTTCTTTTTCTGTTGTCCTGGGTTTTGGTTTTGCTTTTACACACTAATAATAGAAACTTCCTTCTCCCCCTCCTCCTCTTTCTCTATTATTATTATTATTGTTGTTGTTGTTGTTGTTGTTGTTATTGCAGTTGTGGGGGGAAGACACACAACAATATATACATTTGAAGATCACGGAACAATTTGGACAATGTGGAGGAGTTGTTTCTCTTTTCATTATAACATCTGGGGATTTAATTCAGGCCACCATGTTTGTATATCAAGTGTTTTTTATCCACTGAGCATTCTCAATGGCCTTTCCTCTTCTTTTTAAAGTAGAAAAACCAGTGTGACAGATGATAGTTTCTAAAACTTGCCATGGCACTTTATTCAGTCCCGCAATTTTCACCAGAATCACACTACACTCCCATCACGAAATAGAATCCATTTCTACTCCCTTGAGCCTCTGTGTTACTTTTGGACTCATTCAATGACTAGAAACCAATATTAATTGATTGTCCTTTGGTTGGCTCTCTATTTCAGGGACATTCGTTACTAAGAACTAGGAAACCATAGCCACATGAGGAGGCCAGATATGCTGTGACTGATACCACTAGCTGACTGACAACTAGGATCAACCATCAATAGTATTACTGAGCTAGTCTCTAAATGTTTTCTTAGTTCATTATTCCAGTTGTCCTTGCAAGTTTTATGTCAACTTCAAGACAGGGTTTCTCTGGGTAACCCTGGCTGTCCTGGAACTCACTTTGTAGACCAGGCTGGCCTCCAACTCAGAAATCCGCCTGCCTCTGCCTACCAAGTGCTGGGATTAAAGGTGTGCTCCACCACTGCTCTGTTAACAATTCCCTATTCAATGTCTAATAAACCCAAAGTAGAACACTTTAGGAAGCCATCGTAGAAAAAGCTGTACAAGCTCATGTTGGGAACCAAGAAAATAAGCATGGATTTTAGGAACTAGGAATCCAATTTTGCAGAAAGGCTGAGTGAGTACCCATGATAGTAGCAAAGAGAGATTCCTGGATGGTTTTTAGTCGTTAGGTATAGTGGCTAAAATGGATTCCAATATTCCACCACCTTGTATATGTGGCTGTATAATACCCTCCCTAAGTATGGGTAGGGCCTGTGAATATGATAGGATAGCACTTCCATGATTGTGTGGTACAGTAGTGATGAAGTCCTACTACACTACAGTAGGATAAGTCCTGAATAAATTGACTTTAGTTGGTTTTTCATATTTGTTTTGTTTTGTTTTTTGTTTTTGTTTTTGTTTTTAGAGTAGATTATCTTTTCTGGACTGACGTAATCAAATGAATGTGGATTTTGTTTGTTAGTTTGTTGCATGTTATTTAAAAAATCAGGCTTCCTCCTTTGCCTGGGACCACAGGCCTCCCTCCTGGCTTGGGTCCAAGACCAGCTGCCACTGGTCCTACTCCTAACTTGACCATTCCTCCCATCTTAGCTCCACCAACAGCCAGCTGGTTCCTTTCCCAGGAGCTTTATTACCAGCCCCGCCTGAGACCTTTGCATCCAAGGATAACAAACACACTTAGCTTTATTATTTTAGAATTTGCCTACTAACTCAATTGCTGGGCACAGAATGTCCTGTCCTAATCTTATCAACTATCAACTAGCTCCTGTCAACATCCTGGGCCCCTGCTGCAGGCCCTAGGTGCCCTGAGGCCTTACATGACTGAGGCTCTCCTCTCCTTCCAATGAATGCCTACAAAAACCCTTTCCTGTTCCTTGCCTTCCTTCTTCCCATTGGGAGACAGAAGTCCCACATTTACCCTTCACCCAACAATTGGCTTCTGCCTTCTTTATTGACCAAATCAAGAACCAAGTAGAGAACTAGATTTTAGTATCAGCTCCTCCCCCTACATCTCGCCTTTTCTGTCCAATAAAATATAATTTAAAAAATCCTCTTCTCCCAGATATAAGTTGAACAAAACCATAATAATTAAGTAAATTACATAGTATGAGATAGAAATAACATCCAGTCAATTAGACAAAGTACTCTACCATATTTCCTAACTGAAAGAATTGTGATTCTATCCCTGGATTATGTTTATATTTTTAGCCTGTAACATCACTTGAAAACTATGTTATCAACTCTATAAACTTCCTCCCTCCCTTCCTCCCTCCTCCTCCTCCTCCTCCTCCTCCTCCTCCTCCTCCTTCTCTCTCTCTCTCTCTCTCTCTCTCTCTCTCTCGTGTTAAACAACTTTTGAGTTTGATTATGAAACTAAAACTCATCTTCAACTCCATCAGAAATCTGAGAATGACTAAATATTACCTAAAAATATAGGAAGCACAAACATAGCTTCCGAAACTTAACAAAATTGTACAGACAGTTTGTTACATGGACAGTTCCCCATTCTTCAAAATCTAGGAGCATTCTTGTTTGGCCTTCTGGCCAAGGATCATCTATCTGACAGACTTATAATGCAGAATTATTTGAAGGGCTGATGACCCTGTCTTGGCAAAGCCAGTAGTCTTTAAAAATGTGTCCTTCTCCTGGGGATCCATCCCATATACAGTCACTGAATGCAGACACTATTGTGGATGCCAAGAAGTGCATGCTGACAGGAGCCTGATATAGCTCTCTCTTGAGAGACTCTGCCAGAACCTGACATACAGAGAGGCAGATGCTTGAAGCCAACCATTGGACTGAGTGTGGAGTCCCCAATGGAAGAGTTAGAGAAAGGGCTGAAGGAGCTGAGGGATTTGCAACCCCATAGGAAGACAACAATAGCAACCAAGCAGACACCCCCAAGCTCCTGGGGACTAAACCACCAACCAAGGAGTACACGTGGAGGGACCCATGGCTCCAGCTGCATATGTAGCAGAGGATGGCCTTGCCAGACATTGATGGGAGGAGAGACTCTTGGTCCTGGGAAGGCTCGATGCCCCAGTGTAGGGGAATTCAAGGGCGGGGAGGCAGGAGTGAGTGTGTGTGTGTGTGGGTGGGTGGAGGCACACCCTCATAGAAGCAGGATGAGGGGGGATGGGATAGGAAGTTTCAGGGGGAATCGGGAAAGAGGATAACATTTGAAATGTAAATAAAGAAAATATCCAATAAAAAACAAATGTGTCCTTTTCTGGACAGTATTGCCTGTAGATGAAAAGGGCAATTTCTGCCCAGTGTCTGCCTTGCCACAATAAGCAATTTTGCCTGGAGGTGAAAATGGTCAATATCTTCTTTGAGCCAAGAAGGTAGTGCTGTCCACAGCAGATTTGTCTCACTGTCATATGATTAAATAACATTAAATGTCACATTCTATGTATTTCTGACATTTTTGAAGACTAAACTGTTAAACCTTGACTACTCTCAGCTATTTCTAATTGAAATATCTTCAAGACACCCTTTTATAATTAATTCAGAACCATGAGTTTGCTATCTGGCCCTTAACTCATACTGCTCAATCATCTGAGATAGCAGTAGTTGAAGGACTGGGTCTAAGCTTTGTATTCTTGAATAAGTTGCATGGGCACAATGCCTGTCTAAAAGTAACAATATTAATTCCAATTTTTGTATCAATGTAAGAAATCCATACCAATGAAAGCATTAAATCTATATCAAAATAAATTCTGTACCAATGTAAGAAGATATCAACTTTGCATCAACTATAAAGATTTCTACTAATTAAGGTGATGGCTACACAATAGATTCCACCTATTCCTCCCTGTTCAAAATTATTACCATTCTCAAATTCTATTATTTGTAAAATAACCATTGCCAGACCCCCAAACCCAGGGAATTAGGATGACGACTCTCCATAACTTCTTTCAGCTGCACAGGAGCAAGGAAATATCTTTAAATGGGGGGAGGGGGTAAGAAAATTAGGAGATTTGGTTAGGCCATAAGAAAGCCAAGCTAGTAATTGTTATCCAGTCACTGATGCAGTGAAGGCTTAGGGCTTGACTGAAGTTCTGACTGGATCTATCTGAAAGGTTGAATGAGGCAAGAAGACCTGGAATCCATACCACAGGGAGTCCAAGCAGGTTAATTCAGCATTTTTGAGGACGAATCTCGACAAAGCTGTACCCTCTGCAATATACAAATCTCAAAACAGCTTTAAGTATCAACAAGATGTCTGCATGAATTGTGCTAGTCTGTGCATGGTACACAGACTAGTTAAGGATGAAATTCTGCTCCTTGTTTGAGCATATGAATGATAGATGTCCTTCTTATGAGCCAATTTTAATGATAACCAATCCTAAGTCTTCATTTATGCCACGTGAAGGACAGCACAAAGAATCTTTATCTGGCCTGCTTGATTCTTTTGAATTTTTCTAGTTCTTCAGGGGGTCTTCCTTTGTCAAATCTGATCCATATAACTATGGAAGGGGTCCAGAGCCTAATCTACTTTCTGTCAACACAAAAGTAGAGCTTTTCTCCCAAAATTGCATGTCCTTGAGTCACCAACCAGAAAAACTTTTAGCTTGACCTCTGGGAGAGATCCCAGAGGAATAATAGTATAACTGCAAAACTCAAAATCACACACATTTTGATAATTAAAACAATTCAAAACAAGTGAAGTAAACTAAAATATACCATATGAGCCTATTCTTAGACTTCTCATCTGTTTTGTTTTGTTTTTACAAAGTATGGTAAGGGACAACGTTGGGCATCAAAGATTTCATCCTACTCACCTTCAAGGAGCAGACAGCAACTTACAGGTCTAGGAGAGTCTGTCAGGGAATAGAGGGTTGTGTTCTACAGAAGTTTAGTACTTCAGTCCCACAATCACAACTGAAGGAACTGAATTCCTCCAAGAACCTGTGAACTTGGCAGAAGACACAGTGCTTCAGTTGAGAACTGAGCCCTGGCTAGCACCTTGATTTCATCCCAGTGAGATTCTGAATTGAAAACTCAACTCTGCTGTGCCTGAATTCCTGACTGAGGAAACTTTTGAAATAATCCATGTGTGCTGTTTTAAGCCCCTAAATTGTGAAAATAGATTGTTAATGCAGGTGGGGATGGCTAATGCACCAGATGGCAGCAGCTCAAGAGACTCTGAAGAAATTTATCCAGACTTACAAAATTGTCCTAATATCTTGAGAAATGTATACAACTTGAAGACAATTGGGAAATAGGTTGGTTTAGCAAGAATACCAAAGCTAAGCAATCAAATACAAGACCATGACTAACTATTAGAAAACATAAAATGATTCATGGGAATTGAATGTACTGAGTCATTATAATGTAAAAACCAAATGACAGACAAAAGTCTAATGAATACAGTGGGACAGTGAAGAAGGGAGGTGTATGTGTGGGCAGAGAGATGGAGAGAACATCTTCATTTTTTGTACTCTGAAATATGGAAAGGTTCAGGAAAAGTGATATATATCTGTCACTGTGTCTCTGGGAAGGGAAATGCTCAAATTAGTGAAGCTGATTCCTCTTTTATGTCTTGCTAAAATCTTGTAGTCAACTTTTTAAAATACATGAATGTGAGGGCTGGCAAAGTGATTCAGTGAGTCAAGGTAATTGCATGCAAGCATGGTAAATTGAGTTTGACCCCAAGGACCCATGAGAAGGTCAAAGGAGAGAACTGATTGTACAAAATTTTTCTCTGACATGTACACAAGCATCATGGCAGACACACTCACAATTGTATTCTCTCTCTCTCTCTCTCTCTCTCTCTCTCTCTCTCTTTCTCTCTTTCTCTCTTCCTCTCCCTCCCACGTGCCATTGATAATAACATGAACATGTAAGTAATGAAAATGAGTTGAAAGAATTCAAAATTCAATAAAGTATATTTAAATTAAATATACTGAAGATTAATTCTTGAGATGACATTTTCATTTAATCACATTTTCAAGTCCTTCCTCATTATTGGCTATTTATAAATGAACAAGATCATACACTGTAAGATTTAATTAGTTTATTCCATGTGTGAGCACATGACATAAAAGAAAACATTTTCCGTTTCTTAATCCAAGTCACTTAAAAAATAAGCTTCAGGGGGAAAATGGCCTTCAGGAAATTACCTTATCAAAAAAGCAAGTGCTGCCATTTCTAAGTTTTTAGCACATTCTAAAGTGCATGCCCAAGTCCATAGGAGTAATTAAAATAGATTTTTCCATATTAGCAACCGTCCGTAAAACACTAAAAACTTCAGTGTTTGTTTTTTCAGCAACCAGCTTCTCATTTGGAGTAGCAGGCATCTAATGTGAATTTTTATCATATATTCTAATCCACAGATGCTGTCATTCAAAGGAGGATTTTTGTTGCATGACTGCATCCATAATTTCTTTTTTAACATTTATGTTATCATTTTGGGAATCTCATATATAAATAATGTGTTTACATCATTTTCACCCCACACTCTCCCTGTTCTAACTCTGGTAACCCTCTACTCCTGCTCAAATTCGTGACCTCCCCCTCCCTCCCTTCCTCCCCCCCATCTCTCTCTCTCTCTCTTTCTCTCTCTCTCTCTCTCTCTCTCTCTCACACACACACACACACACACACACACACACGTATATATAAATACAATCTGCCGAGTCTATTTATAGTTGCTTATATGTATACATGTTTAGTAATAACAACTTGGGATTGGATAGCTTATCAGGGGTCTAGTCTCTGGAAAATAGTGGTTTTCCATCTCTCAGCAGTCATTAATTGTCTATTTTCATCTAGTGGCAGATTTCCCCCATTCAAATTGGGACATCAGTTGGTGTCATTGTGCATGTCTGGTTTAGGCTACAATATTGCTGAGATTTCATGGGTGCTGCTTCTCTGTCATATATGGAATACTCTATTCTCCTAACAGATATTTTGATCCTCTGGTTCTCACAATCATACCACCTCCTATTCTGAGATGTTTTCCAAGCCTTAGTTGTAGGGGCTGTAGTTTAGATGTATTAATTGAGGATATATGCCTCATGGTCAGTTGTTATCTGTATTTTGACCTATTGTTGACTTGTACAATAGTCTTTGTCCTGATGGTAGAAGAAGTTTCTTTGATGAGATGTGAGATCCACATTTATCTGTGGACATAAGAATATGTATTTAGAATGCACTTGGGAATTATGCTGGTTTAGGAAAGTAGCAGTACTGGGTTCTCCTCTAGGGCCTGTGACTGAATCATATTTTCCAGTACTGTACTAGTAGACAGTGAAGAGCAGCAGTGTGCACTTTTTGCCATTATACAATTTTATTATGCAAGTTATTAAACACTGTTAAGCAGAGGATTCCACTTTCATCTAAAATAGCACTAGCACCTCTAACTTAGGACTTTTGAGTGGTTTGTAAAGAAGGCAAAAAGCTTAGTATCACAAATAACTAGCACAATAACTAGCAAAAAGTGAGATGTAAGCAAGCATTAGCGACTACTATCACTCAGAATTAAATTAAACTTGTAAAGCAAGTGATTTATACTCTCTTTTCTCAGGTATTTGAATCTGTAATTAAGAAAATAATTACATGCCAAGTATGTACAGCTAGAAAAAATAATTAAGCTGAATTTCACTAAGAATTGTATCCAAATTCTCCAAGCTCTTCAGCAAATTGATAGAGAAACCGTGTATAGTTGGCCAATTATTTCTAATTCTCTCTCAGCAAAAAATTCATTTAAGCTTATCAAATAAAACCACACATGGTTATTACTTGAAAACACAGAATAAGGAGGCATACTAAAGTTCAACTTTTATACATACTTAATTCATTTACTATTTAGACTGATAAAGGGAGGAAAAGAATATAGTATTGGTTCTGTAATTCACACGGTTTCCCCCTCAGTCATTTTTACTTGTGTATTTCTGTGTGTGTGGGTGTGTGTTTGTGTATTCATCAGTCCCTACCTTTGTTATGTATTTCTAGCTCAAAAAGACTTTTTAAAGTACAGATGTTTTAGTGAACTGAGAAAAAAATCAGGGAAACAACACCCTTCAAAATTGCCACAAATAATATAAAATGTCTTGGGTAACTCTAAAGAAGACTAGTATGACAAAAACTTCAAGTTTCCGAAGAAAGAAGTTGAGGACGATATCCGAAGATGAAAATGTCTCCCATGCTCATGGATTGGTAGAGTTAACCTATTAAAAATGGTCATCTTACCAAAAGCAACCTACAGATTCAACACAATCCCCCAATATTCCAACACAGTTCTTTACAAGCATTGAAAGAAAAATATTCAACTTCATATGGAAAAAAGACCTCCAGGATATGTCAAACAATGCTGAATAATAAAAGAACTGCTGGAGGTATCAACATTGCCAATTTCAAGTTGTACTATAAAACTTTAGTAATAAAACCAGCATGATATTGGCAAAAGACTGACACACTGATCAGTGAAAATGAAGTGAAATTTCAGTTACCTATGAACCTACACACCTATGAACACCTGAATTTTGATAACAAGGCCAGAAATACACAAAAGAAAAAAGAAAGGCATCATCTTCAACAAAAGTGCGGGTCTGACTGCATATTTGCATATAGAAGAATCCAATTTGACCCATATTTACCACCTTCTACAAAACTCCAGTTCCAAGTGTATCAAAATCCTCAATATAAAACCAGATACAATGAACCTGATAGAAGAGAAAGAAGGGATTAGTCTTGAACTCATAGGCACAGAAACAGAACACTGTTAGTACAGTCACTAAGTTTAACAAATAATAAATGGGACCTCATGAAACTGAGGAGCTTCTGCAAGACAAAAGTGGCACCATTCAAAGTGGCAGCCTATAGAATGGAAAATGATTTTCCTATTCCCCACTCCACACTGATAGAGAGATAATATCCAAAATATGTAAAGAACTGAAGAAACTATACATCAGCAAACCAAATAATCCTATTAAAATGGGTGCATATCTAAACTGATAATTCTCAACAGGAATATCTCAACAAATACTTAAAGAAATGCATAACATACTTAGCCATCACTGAAACGCAAGTCAAAATGACACTGAGATTCTCTCACACCTGTCAAAATGACTAAGATCAAAAATACAAGTGACAGGATATAGAACAGGGGAAAACACTCCTCCATTGCTGCTGGGAGTGCAAAATTGTACAACTATTTTGAAAATCAATTTTGTGGTTTCTCAGAAAAGTGAGAATGGTTCTACCTCAAAACTTAGCTATATCACCCCTGTACATATACCCAAATGATGCTCCATTCTACCACAAAGACACTTGTTCAGCTATGTTCATAGCATCTTTGTTCATAATAGCTAGAAACTGGAAACAACATAGATGTTCCTCAACGGACGAATGGATACAAAAAAATATGGTAATTTACACAATGGTGTATTACTCAGCTGTTAAAAATGACATCATGAAAATCGCTGGCAACTAGATGGAACTAGAAAAAAAAGCATCCTGAGAGAGATAACCCAGACCCAGAAAGACAAACATGCGATGTATTCACTTATTAAGTGAATATTAGCTGTAAAGTAAAAGATAATGTTAAAATCCACAGACCCAGAGAGGGCTAAGTAACAAGGAAGGCTCACGGTTGAGGGGAATGAAACATGGATCTCTCTAGGAAGGAGAAATAGAATAGATTTTGAATGTGGCCTAGGGGTAGGTGGGAATGGAAACAGTATGGATCAGGTGGGTGGATAGAGGAAATGGGCACTGGGAGAGACAAGTGAAATTGGAGGTCATTTGGTGGGGGGCAAGTTAGAAACCTAGTGCAATGGAAACTCCTAAGAAGCTACAAGGTTGACCCTCATGAAGACTCATGGTAATGGGGGACAGTGAGCCTGAACTAGCCATCTTCTGTAATGAGGCAAGGCTTCCAGTGGAGGAACTGAGTAACCAATGCAGCCACAAACCCTTTGACCTACGATTTGTTCTGCCTGCAAGATGTGCTAGGATAAAGATGTAACAGAATTTGTGGAAGTGGCCAACCAATGACTGGTCCATCTTGAGACCTATGCCACCAGAGGGAGTTCATGCCTTATATTGCCTGGTGGGCCAGGAACCAGAGGCTAGATAGCTCAGTGACCTAGAATAGAACCAAACAAGACCAGAAAAACAAATCTATGAAATGACTGGCAATGATACACTGATATACGTGTAGACTGGAACCTAGCATAATAGTCATCAGAGAGGCTTCAACCAGCAACTGCTTGTAGCAGATATGGACATTAGGTGGAGCTTGGGGAATCCTTTGTAGAAGCCAGGGGCCTCAAAGATACCACTAGAAAACCCACAGAATCAACTAACCACGGCTCATTATTGGCTCACAGAGATTGAACCAACAATCAGGGAGCTTACATGGGACTGACCTAGGCCCTCTGCACACATGTTACAGTTGCGTAGCTTGGCTTTCTTGTGGGACTCCTAACAGTGGGAGCAGGGGATGTCCCCTGACTCTTTTGTCAGCTTTTAGGACCCTTTTACTCCTACCTGGATGCCTTGTCTAACCTTGATAAGAGAGAGAAGAAATGAGGGAAAGCCCCTCCTATTAGACATCAATCACACTTTCTTCCACTTGAGGGAGAAATATGTTGTCAGTGACGATATTAACTAATTATATAAATATCCTTTTTACTTTGCTCTTTATTAGAGCTGATTTTATTTTAAATGACATTTATGGGGATTACTGATCTCTCTCAATTTCTAATCTCTTTGTAGATATCCATTACTTAATTAGTTAAATTGCTTCTTCACGTTGCTGAATTTGCTTTCTGAATTATAAAAAAGTAAAGGTTTCATATTGACCTCCCAAAAAAAAAAGAGAGTTGTTTAAATATATGCATGTGCTTGCTGGGGAAAAAAATGAGTTGTAAGTGAACAGAGAGCCAAGTTTTTATTTTGTGGCTGAATGATAAATGAGGTGAGCATAGCACAGCTTTTATGTATACTAAAAAGATGTCTTTCTCTTCCTCTCATCATACTTACAAGAACAAACTCACTTCCCTAAAAAGCATATTTGTTCAAACAACAGACCTGGACATATTGAACTGTGTTTTGCAGATGTCATATATTTATACACGTCCTAATCTTTATTTTCTTTTCCTCTCTCAAGCAGATATTTCGTATGGTGTACATCCATGCAAAATTGTTTGAGGGGTGAGAAACACAAAGTCAGGAAATGCCTCATTAAGGATCTTAGAAGCAGGGAGAGCATGGCCACATTGCAGACCCTGGGAAAACTGTGACACAGTTTAGTCACATAAACAGAATTGTATTGAAGGTATGACTTCAAAAATTGAAAAAGCAATAGAAAAATTATCTTCAGGCTAAAGCCCCCATAATAAGGCTGAAGAACCTTACAACTATTCGGACGTTTAGACTTTGCACAGATATTTTGGTGACATAGTATTTACACTTAATTTTCATGGGTTAAAAACTAAGAAACTATCCAAGAGAAATTGAAATTCTATGACCTGAAAATTCTTTAGTCATGTGTCTTCATGAGATTGTAATAGAATCAAACAAAATAAAATAAAAAGTTATAAGTTGCTATGGGATTTTATTATTTACTTTAAATGAAAGATGTAATGTTTTTCTTCATGTGTGCACGTGTGTGTGTGTGTGTGTGTGTGTGTGTGTGTGTGTGTGTGTTTGTAACTCTAAAGTCCAGAATACAGTGTTGGATCTGGAGATGTTGGACAGGTGGTTGTGAGCTATGTGGTATTGGTGGTAAAGGCTGAACAAGTGCTCCTTTTTTAATTAAATTTTTTCATGCAATATATTTGATCACATTCCCCCCTCCCCTACTCCTTCTGGTACCTTTCTACTTCCCTACCTACCCAAATTTAGGTTCTCTTTATTTCTTCCCCCTCCCTATCTCAATCAAACAAACAAAGAAAATCAGAACAATTAAATCCCAGTACGGCAACAAATTCTGAAACAAAAGTACCCAAAATAAACAAAAACAGGGAAACCAAGGATTATAGAGTTCCTTTGTATTGGTCAACTGCTCCTGGGAATAGGGCCTGCCCTAGAATGTGGTTGATATACCACATGTGGTTGAGACTCCATTGGAAAAAAATCCCCTTTGAGAGCAGTTATCATATGCAGAAAGCTTTTGGCTAGAGGTGGGATTCCATAACTACTTTCACTGCTTAGTGCAGATTTTCTTGTTTGGTTTAAACCTGTGAATGTCTTGTGCATAATAGCAAGCATTCTTAATCACTGACCACTCACTATGGCTATATATTCTTAACATTTTTTTTCCTGAGCAATAGGTAAACATGCTATTGGAATTTAATGTTAATACTTTTTCTTTTTAATTTTTAATTTTTTACTTATTCACTTTCCACCCTGTTCACTGCCACCCCTCCAGGTCACCTCACCCCATAATCCTTCCCTTCATCCCCCCTCCTCCCCTCTCCTCTTAGCAGGTGAGGAGCCCTGGGTATCCCCCACCCTGGCATATTAAATCTCTGCAAGTCTAAGCATATCCTCTCCCACTGAGGCCAGACAAGGAAGCCCAGCTAGAAGAACATATCCCACATAAGGGCAACGGCTTTTGGGATAGCCCACGTTCCAGTTGTTCAGGACCCACATGAAGACCAAACTGCACATGTGCAGGGATGCCTAGGTACAGCCCCTGTAAGCTCTTTGGTTTGTGGTACAGTCTCTGAGAGCCCCAAGTGTCCAGGTTAACTGACTCTCTTGTCTTCCTGTGAGGTTTTTATCCCCATTCAGGCCTGCAATCCTTCCTTCTATTCTTCCATTAGAGACCCCAAGCTCCATCCACTGTTTGGCTGTGGGTGTCTGAATCTGACCTAGTCAGCTGCTGGGTGGATCCTCTTCAAGGACAGCCATACTAGGCTTCTGTTTGTAAGCACATAACAGAGTATCATTAATAATGTCAGGGATTGGTGCTTGCACATTGGATGGGTATCAAGTTGGGCTTGTTATGGGTCAGCCATTCCCTCAGTCTCTGCTCCATTCCCCATGCCTGCATTTCTTGTAGACAAGATAAATTTTGGGTTGAATGTTTTGTGGGTGCATAGGCGTCCCTATCATTCTTCTAGGGTTCCTGCCTGGATATAGGAAGTGACCTCTTTAGGTTCATCTCCCCAACGCTATCAGTCAGGGCCAAGGTCACCCTCCCATTGATACTTAGGTGCCTCGCATATCCCAGGTCTCTGTCTCATCCTGGAGATGAGCCCCCTACCTGCACACACGAATCAGTTGCAGATTTCCATTCACTCTTGTGATGATCTGGCCATCTCTCCTATCATCCCCATACCTGATCCTGAACTACCCCATCCTCCAGCCCATCCCCTCTCCATCCAAGTTCCCTTCCTACATCTGCTTCTTATGACTATTTTTCCCCCTTCTAAGTGAGATTCAAGCATCCTCACATGTGTCTTCCTTCTTGTTTACCTTCTTTGTGGCTGTGCAGTGTAGCATAGTTATCCTGTTTTTTTGTTTGTTTGTTTTTTGTTTTTTTTTTATGGCTCATACCCACTCATAAGTGAGTATGAGTATATACCATTTATGCCATTTTGGTACTGGTTAACTCACTCAGGATGATATCAAATTCTATTTGCCTGCAAAATTCATGTTGTCTTGGTTTTAAATAGTTGAATAGTATTCCATTGTGAAGATGTACTACATTTTCTTTATCCGTTCTTCAGGTGAGGGAAATTTAGGTTGTTTTCAGTTTCTGGATATTATGAATAAAGCTGCTATGAACATAGTTGAGCAAGTGTCTTTGTGGGGTGGTGGAGCATCTTTTGGGGATGCTTAGGTACGATATGGCCAGGTCTTGAGAAAGAACTCTTCCAAGTTTTCTGAGAAACCAACAAATTGATTTCCAAAGTCATTGTACCAGTTTGCATTCCTACTAGCAATGGAGGAGACTTCTCCTTGCTCCACATCCTTGCCATCATGTGCTATATCTTTAGTTTTTGATCTTAGCCATTCTGATTGGCATAGAATGGAATTTCAGGGTGGTTTTGATTCGCATTACCTGATGACAAAGGACTTTGAATATTTCTTTAAGTGCTTCTTGGCCATTCGAGACTCCTCTGATGAGCATTCCTTTTTTAGCTATTGTACTGGCTGGTTATGTGTGTCAACTTGACACAAGCCAGAGTTATCACAGAGAAAGGAGCTTCAGTTGAGAAAATGCCTCCATGAGATCCAGCTGCAAGGCATATTCTCAATTAGTGATCAAGGGGGAAGGGCCCTGTGTGGGTGGTCCCATCCCTGGGCTGGTAGTCTTGGGTTCTATATGAAAACAAGCTGAGCAAGTCAGGGAAAACAAGCCAGTAAGTAACATCCCTCTGTGGCCTCTGCATCAGCTCCTGCTTCCTGACCTGCTTGAGATCCAGTCCTGACTTCTTTTAGTGATGAACAGCAATGTACAGCAATGTGGAAGAGTAAGCTGAATAAAGCCTTTCTTCCCCAACTTGCTTCATGGTCATGATGTTTGTGCAGGAATAGAAACCCTGACTAAGACATTACCCCAATTTTAACTGGGTTATTTGGGTTGTTGTTGTCTAAATACTTGAGTTCTCTATATATTTTGGATATTAATCATCTGTCAGATGTAGGGTTGGTAAAGATCCTTTTCCAGTCTGTATGCTGCCAATTTGTCCTTTTGACAGTGACCTTTGGCTAACAGAACCTTTGCAGTTTTATGAGAACCCATATATCAATTGTTGATCTTAGAACCTGTGCCGTTGGTGTTCTGTTCAGGAACTTGTCTCCTGTACCAATGCATTCAAGGGTATTCCCCATCTTCTCTTCTATGAGATTTAGTGTATCTAGTTTTATGTTGAGGTCCTCGATCCACTTAGACTTGAGTTTTATGCAGGACGATGAATATGGATCTATTTTCATTCTTCTACATGTAGACATCCAGTTAGAGAAGCACTATTTATTGAATATGTTTTCTTTTTTCCATTATATGCTTTTGGCTTCTTTATAAAAAATGATATGTCCATAGGTGTGTAGATTTATTTCTCAGTTTGTTATTTGATTCCATTAAACAATGTGTCTGTTTCTATACCAATGCCATACAATTTTATTCATTCTTGCTCTGTAGTATAGCTTGAGGTCTGGGATGGTGAGTCCTCCTGAAGTTCTTTTATTGTTCAGGATTGTTTTGTCTATCCTGGGTTCTTGTTTGTTTTGATTTGTTTTTCCATATGAATTTGAGAATTGCTCCTTCAAGGTCAATAAAAATTTGTGTTGTGATTTTGAAGGGTATTGCATTAAATCTGTAGATTGCTTTCTGTAAGATGGCCATTTTCACTATGCTAATTCTACCTATCCATGACCATAGGATAGTTTTCCATCTTCTAATATCATCTTCAATTTCTTTCATCAGGGATTTGAAGTTCTTATTATACAGATCTTTCACTTGCTTGCTTAGAGTTATACCATGATATTTTATGTTATTCATGACTGTTGTAAAGGGTATTGTTTCCCTATTTTCTTTCTCAGCTTGTTTATCATTTGTATAAATCAGGGCTACTGATTATTTTTACTTAATTTTTTAATCTATCCACTTTGTTGAAGGTGTTCATCAGCTGTAGTAATTCTCTGATAGAAACTTTGGGGCTCCTTATGTATAATATCATATCATCCACAAATGAGGATACTTTGGCTTCTTTTCCAATTTGTGTCCCCTAGATCTACTTTAGTTGTCTTCTTGCTCTGGCTAGATCTTCAAGCACTATATTGAATAGATAGGGAGAGTGTGGGCAACCTTGTCTTGTCCCTGATTTTAGTGGCATTGCCTTAAGTTTCTCTCCATTTAGCTTGATGTTGGCTATTGGCTTGCTGTATATTGCTTTGATTGTATTTTGGTATATACCTTGTATCCCTGATCTCTCTAATACTTTTAACATGGAGGGGTGTTGAATTTTTGTCAAAGGCTTTCTTTCAGTTTGTTTATATTGTGCATTATGTTGATGGATTTTCATATATTGTACCATCCTTGCATCCCTGGGATGAATCCTACTTGATCATGATGAGTGATTTTTTTTTTATTCCTTAATCCTTATTTACAGTCCAGTCTTCATCCTCCTCCTGGTCTGCCCCCCCCACCACTCCTCATTTCATACCTCCTCCCCTCCTGTCTCCAAGAGGATATCTCCATCGCTCAACCCCTAACCAACCAGACCTCCCCATTTCCTAGGGCTTCAAGTCTCTCAAAAGTTAGGTGCATCTTCTTTCAATGAGGCTAGGCCAGGGAGTCCTTAGATATATATGTGTTGGGGGCCTCATATCAGCTGGCATATGCTGCCTGGTTGGTGATCCAGTGTCTGAGAGATCTCAGGGGTCCAGATCAGTTGAAACTGCTGGTCTCCTCCTCAGCTTATTCCAGCTTCTCCCCAATTCATCCACAGGCCTCCCTGGCTCCCGTCCATTGACTGAGTGCTAGTATCTGCATCTGATTCTTTCAGCTGCTTGTTGGGCCTCTCAGAGGGCAGCCAAGCTAGGCTCCTGTGTGCAAGAAAACTATAGCATCAGTAACAGTATCAGGGCACCTCCCCTTGAACTAGATCCCAATTTGGGCCTGTCACTGGACCTTTCTCTCAAGCTCTTCTCTATTTTTGTCGCTGTAGTTCCATCATACAGAAACAATTCTGGGTCAGAGCATTTGACTGTGGGATGGTAACCCTATCCCTCCACTTGAGGTCCTGTCCCTCCACTGGAGGTGGACTCCACAAGTTCCCTCTCTCCATTGTAGAGCACTTCACCCAAGGTCTCCCCTTTGGGTCCTGAGTCTCTCACTTCTCAGGACTCTGGTACATTCTAGAGTGTCCCCCCACCTCCTACCTTCCAAGGTTGCCTGTTTTCATTCTTTCTCCTGGCCCTCAGGGCTTCAGTCCTGTTTCTCTCCCAAAACCTGGTCATATTCCCCCCTTCCCCTCTCTGTGCCCTCTCCATCCCTTTACCCCACCCCCTGCCCATGATTGCTTTCTTCTCCCTCCCAAGTAGGATTGAGGCCTCCTCACTTGGGCCTTTTGGCTTGCTAACCTTGAGTTCTGTGCATTGTATCCTGGGTATTCTGTACTTTTTTTGGCTAATATCCACTTATTAGTGAATATATACTATGCATGTCCTTTTGAGTCTGAGTTACCTCACTTAGGATATTTTCTAGTTCCATCCATTTGCCTGCAAAACTCAGGATGTCCTCATTCTTTATAACTAATTAGTATTCCGTTGTGTAGTTGAACCACATTTTCTGTATCCATTCTTCCTTTGTGGGACATCTGAGTGATGTTGTTTTATGTGTTCCAGGATTTAGTTTGCAATTATATTGTTGAGTATTTTTGTACCAATGTTCATAAGGGAAATCAGTCTGAAGTTCTCTTTCTTTGTTGAATGTTTGTGTGGTTTAGGTATCAGGGTAAGTTGGGTTTAGAAAATGAGGTTGGCAGTGTTCTTTCTGTTCCTATTTTGTGGAATAGTTTCAGGAGTATTGGTATTAGCTTTGCTTTGAAGGTCTTGGAGAATTCTGCACTAAAACCATCTGGCCCTGGGCTATTTTTGGTTAGGGGCCTTTTAATGATTTGCTTCTGTTTCTTTAGGGTTATAAGGCTCTTTAAATAGTTTACCTAATCTTCATTTTTCTTTGGTAAGTGGTGTCTGTCTAGAAAATAGTTCATTTTGTTAAGATTTTCCAATTTTATGCAGTACAGGCTTTTGAAGTAAGACCTAATGATTCTATGAATTTCCTCAGTATCTGTTATTATATTTCTCTTTTTCATTCTGATTTTGTATATTTAGATTCTATCTCTCTGTATTTTCATTAGCTTGGCTAATGGTTTTTCTATCCTGTTGATTTTCTCAACGAAATAGCTCTTAGGTTTCTTGATTCTTTGTAGTCTTTTCTTTGTTTTTAACTGATTGATTTCAGCCCCAATCTTGATTATTTTCTGAGTTCTACTCCTTTTTTAGTGCTTGCTTCTTTTTCTCTAGAGCTTTCAGGTATACTTTTAAATTGCTGGAATGAGAGCTTTCTAATTTCTTTATGGAGGCACTTTGTGCTATGAACTTTCCTCTTAGCACTCTTTTCATTGTGTCCCATTAATTTGGGTATGTTGCGCCTTCATCTTCATTGAATTCTAGAAAGCCTTTAATTTCTTTCTTTATTTCTTCCCTGACTCAAGGATCATTGAGCAGAGTTCTTCAGTTTGCATGAGTGTGTAGGCTTTCTGTTGTTTCTGTTTTTGAAGTCCAGCTTTAATCCATAGTGGTCTAATAAGATACAAGGCATTATTTCAATTTTCTTGTATTGGTTGAGGCTTGTTTTGTCACTGACTATGTGGTCAGTCTTGGAGAAGGATTCATGAAGTGTTAAGAAGAAGGTATTGTAGTGACAGGGAAATGTCCCCCAAATCAGACAGGAGCTGATCTGATGCAACTCACAGCAGGGTATTTTTTTTAGGTAGCTGGGTCCCACCCCCAATGCACCACTGTCAAATAGGATGGTTTTGGTGGTGGGATAGCCCCGAATGTCTATTTGGAGCAAGGTTTTATAGTAAGCAGCAAGGGGGGGGTAAGTGTGCAAGCATCTAATTGGAAAGCTACTGTGGCCTTTAACATTGGCTGGTGCTGGGAGTCATATCATCTGCTCCCCTCTGCATTGGTGGTCATTAGTCAGGGGGTGGTCTTTTAGCCTGTGGGTACAGCTTTGTTAGGGGAATAACCTGGAGATGCTGGTATTGTTGAGGGTGTAACCTGGAGACACAAGTCTGATTAGAGATTAGCCTTGAGACTGGAGCTAGGCTCAGGTATTGTTGGGGGGGGGGGGGGACTTGGAAACTAATGCTAGGTACCAGCCTGTTAGTTTACCTGGATTCAAACTTAGGTCAGGTTCTCTAAAATGGAGCCTGAAGTTTCAAGATTTGACCTCACAGTATATTCTTATGTGTTTGGGTGAAGTATTCTATAGATGTCTGGTAGGTCCATTGGATTCATACTGTTTGCTAGTTTCATTATTTCTCTCTTTAGTTTTTGTCTGGATGACATGTCAATTGGTAAGAATGGAGTGTTGAAGTTTCCCACTATTAGTGTGTGGGATTCAATGTGTGATTCATGCAGTAGCAGTGTTTCTTTTACAAATATAAGAGCCCTTGAGTTTGAGGCATAGTTGTTCAGAATTGAGGTATCATCTTGGTAGATTTTTCCTTTGAGTATGAAGTGCCCTTCCCTGTCTCTTTTGATTAATTTTGGTTGAAAGTCTATTTTATTAGATATTAGAATGTCTACTCCAGCTTGCTTCTTAGACCCATTTACTTGGAAAAAATTTTCCCCATTCTTTATCCTGAGGTGATATTTGTTTTTATTGCTGAGGTGTGTTTCTTGTATGTAGAGGAATGATAGATCCTGTTTTCACATCAATTCTGTTAGTCTGTGTCTTGTTATTGGGGAATTAAATCCACTGATGTTGAGAGATATTAATGACCTACCAGTAATTGTTTTTTCCTGGTATTTTGATGTTGATGGTGTTAGTGTGTGTGTGTGTGTGTGTGTGTGTGTGTGTCTGTGTGTCTGTGTGTGCATTCCTTGTTTGTGCTATTATGGAATTACTTATTTCTTGTGTTTTCTTGGATGTATCCTCCTTGGGTTGGCATTTTCCTTTCAGTATATTCCATATGGCTCGATTCATGGACAGATAGCATTTGAATTTGGATTTGCCTTGAAATATCTTGGTTTTTTTTCCCCCTTTATGGTGATTGAGAGCTTTGCTGGGTGTAGTAGTCTAGGTTTTCAACTGTGGGTTTTTCTTAAAGGTCACAAGATATCTGTCAAGCCCTACTAGCTTTTAGAGTCTCTGTTGAGAAGTTGGTTGTAATTCTGATAGGTCTGCCTTTGTACGTCACCAGTTCTTTTTCCCTTGCTGCTTTTAATATTCTTTCTTTGATCTATAGATTTTGTGGTTTGGTTATTATGTGCCGGGAGGATTTTCTTTTCTGGTCCAGTCTAATTTGTGTTCTATAACCTTCTTGTATTTTTATAGGCATCTCTTTTTAGGTTGGGAACTGTTTCTTCTATGGTTTTGTTGAGAATATTTTCTGGGCCTTGGAGCTAGATTCTGCAGCTCCGTCTATTCCTATTATTCTTAGGTTAGGTCTTTTCATGGCGTCCCTGAGTTCCTGGATGTTTTGTGTCAGAAGTTTTTTATGTTTAACACTTTTTTTTGACTGATTTATCAGTTTCTTCTATTGAATCTTCTAGGCCTGCGAGTCTCTTTACTCTATCCTGTATTATTTTGGTGATGATTGCATTTGTTGTTCCTGTTCTCTTCCCTAGGCTTTCTTTCTCTAGGATTCCCTCAGTTTGTGTTTGCTTTATTGTCTCTATTTCCACCAGATCTTGAACAGTTTTATTTATTTCCTTCAACTGTTTAATTGTATTTTCCTGTATATCTATAAGGGGTTTATTTGTTTCTTCATTGACGACCTCTACCTCTTTGATTGTATTTTCCTGTAGTTACGGGATTTATTCATTTTCTCTTTAAACGCCTCTATTATCTCTATAAGATTAGATTTACAGTCATTTTCTTGTGTTTAGGTTGTGTTTGGGAATCCAGTGCTTGCTGTAGTAGGGTAGTTGTGCTCTAAAGGTGTCATATTACCCTGGTTTTTGTTGATTGTGTTCTTTTGAGGGCCTTTGGCTATCTGGGTGGCTTTGGTCACTTTATGTTCCTATTGTAGTGGGTGTTGGGAGGGGAGTTAACCTTGATGGTACTGGTATGGCAGGCCTCTGATGGGTATCCTTCCTTCGGCTATATGTTTCCAGATCTGCTGATCTGTATGGTTCAGGATCCTCAGGTCTGTATGGTTCAGGAGTAGCATGTCTGATTAACGTGGTGGGGGAGAGGTGGCAGGAAATTGGAGGTCTTATTGGGCTAGCAGGCTTTGCAGGGCATCTTGCTGTGTCCCAGAGGACTCAGGGAGCAGGGAAGATGGGTGGGGAAGGGAAGTTAACCTGTATGGTTCAAGCTCAGCAGCTCTGATGAAGATGGGAGGAGAGGTGGCAGGAGAATGGAGGTTCCCTAGGATAACAAGCTTCTCAGGAAAGCTTTGTTTGCCCCAGAGGACTCAGTGAGCAGGGAAGACTGATGGGGAAGGGAAACTTACCTGTATTGTTCAGCCTCAGCAGGTCTGATGAAGGTGGGAGGATGAGCGGTGGGAGAATGGGGGTTCTCCTAGGATCAATACAGTTTTTTTAAAAAAATATATTCATTACTGTATTATTCTCATATATTACATCCTAACTGCATTTCCCCCTTCCTCTCCTGTCAGTCATTTTAGGAGGAAAGAAAGGAGATGAAAATGATTCTTTTTAAATGAGGATTCTAACATTGTAAAACTTAATAAGTGCTCGAATTTCAGCTTAATATTTGAAAGTACAGATAATTCTAAAATGCCCTCATTCTTTCAGTTAATGGCGATAATCTCACTTAGACAGTGTGATGACTGATAATGAAAATATTGATTTAATTAAATAAATAACCATCTTTTGTACAGTCTTTTGGATTTTAATTAATGTTCCCTTATCCTTGTCCTTAGTGAAATTAAGATCTATCCTGAGACCACAATGTCTGCTAGTTTATCCTTCTTCACTGACCAAGTCTTTCATGAAATCAAATAGAAACTTTTATAACTGGAAACTAATGACCTCTATTGTAAAGAAACGCTCTCCATATGTTTAAGGTAGCTCTGCATGCTACCTGCAACACTAAACATACCATTGAAAGAATTTCAAACAGGATTCTTTTTTGCTCCTTAATGAGAAACTCATGAATATAGTAAATGTCTTAGCCTGGGGAAGTTCATATGACTTTCCTTAAGTTATAGAAGGTTCATTACTTGAGAGGAAATGAACGATCTTTGTTCAGCATCAAGTTTTTCATTTTCTTTTAATTGTTTCATTCTTTGAAATGCAGAAGGGTTTTTTTTTTTAGTATAAAAATTGACTTTGTTCTACCTTCTTTTCAGTGATCAATTTGTACACAAGATATAACTTTCTCAGGCCAGTACTTTCTAATAGATTCAACATTTTCTATGTTATCCTTTCTCTGCTTCACTCTCATTCACTGTCCTCTCTCTAAGACTACAAGGACAAAGACTGCTTGGGAGACCATGATGAGCAGGGCGGGCTCACTACTACTTAGGCTCCACGTAAATTGTAGTCCCATAGAATTTTAGAATCTTCCTTTATTGTTTTCTATGTTACAGTTATTTCATCTGTGTGTCTTTGGGCTCAGTCTAGAGGGTCAGAAAATTAGACAGCATTTCTTGATGTACAACAACCCCAAATTATAACTCAAAATAAAATGTATAGTTAATCTTACATGTTTCTGGCACCATTCATCTCTCTTGTATTGCCTGCTTGGTTCTGAACACAAAAGAGACACTTTTGACTACACATGCTGTCTGTAATTGAGAGTACTAACTGTCACTTGAGACTGAGGAGGCATGACTGAATGCATATATGTGAGGGGTTATGTAGATTATGGTTAGCATCTTAGAATGTCTATGACGGAGGGATTGTCTTGACCATGTTAATTGATGTGGGAAGCTCTGCCTTAATTGTGGGTGGGAACATTTCCTGAGCAGGGGATCCTTGATTATGTAAGAGTAGAGAAAATAAAGCTGAACAGCATCATCCGTGCATTCATGGCTTTCTTTTAACTGTGAACATCATAGGATCATCAAGTTCCTGATGCATTATCTTTCCCATCAAGATGAACTGGAATTATGAGCTAGAATATACTCATTCTCTCTTGCACTGCTTTTGTGAGTATTTTTACCACATCAGCAGAAATGAAACCAAGAGACTCTTATAACACACAGCTAGAATTAATGTGGCATATATCCTGTGGCTTAGATTTGAGGCAAGTATATTTATGAATTGCATTGTTTTATTGCGTATACAATGATTTTTTCACTTATGAAAGCATAGTGATTTAGTTATGAAGGAAGTAAGTTTAATATTTGAACACCACAGTTTTTCTTCATGTAAAAATCTAGAGGGTATGTCTATCAGTTGAGTTTGTATTGGTTTGTTTGATTTTAAAGTTTACTAACTTTAGTTTTACACACAAAAGTAGTTCAGTGTATTTTTTCTCAGGATTAACAGGATTAGGGCAGAATTTCTAATAATTACAGAACTGGCTTTCAGTATATTTCTGTCATTTCATGCTTGGTTTTTATAAAAAATATTATTCTTCATATTGATGATTCTAAGTCAAAATATTAATCAAATCTGGGAAAACACTGAACATGCTCTATGACTTTTATTAGGAAATTCTCACACATGATTTCCCTATGTTTAAAAATAAACACCAATCTCAATAGTATACAAATTTGCCCTAGTCTTTAAAATGTGGCAAAATTATCTTTACAGGGAGGATTCTTTTAAAATGAATTTCTTTATGATTCATTACTTGTAATATTTTCATATATCTATTTTATATGTCTGTGTACCCATGCATGTCTAAAAATATGTTGAGTGAAAGGGTTCAATAGTAGAACATTTTTGTGAAACTTAATAATATGTGTATTTTATTTGTTTGTGTGTGTGTGTGTGTGTGTGTGTGTGTGTGTGTGTATCTGGATGTGTACATGCCAACCTCACATGTGGAGATTAGAAAGTGGATTTTAGGAGTTAGTTCTCCCCTTCTACCATTTGGGTCCTGGGAAATCAAACTTAGATCAGCAGGCTAGCCAATAAGTACCCCTAACCTCTGAGTGATCTTACCAACCTTCTAGTGGAATATCTTTTTAAAGAAAACCAATTCTGAGTGGCTAGCAAATACAGATGTTAAATCCTTTGAATTGGTTCTAGATGACCAAATGCTCTTTAAATAACTTAAACATATATTTTTCTAAGATTGAAAGGAACTTAATTATTGACTATTCTCTTTTTGTTGATGTTAAAAAGATATGTATTCCCTTTTGCCTATTCCTTTTCATTGGACATAGTCTATTGTCACAATCAGCTCATGAAGCTGTCAGCAAATCTATAGAGACCACTTTATAATGGCCAATTAAAAGAAAAATAATATCAATGTGAATCCCATGGTTATTAACAAAACATACAAAATTCATTTAAAATGACTTTTACAGTTGAGGTCTCTACTCTGATGTCTTCTCTAACTGTTTCAATTTCAAAGTTACAGCTTTCTTACCATCATCGTGGAATCCTGATGATTTACAGTAAGTATTGGGAAGACTCATGGTAGAGCTCCAATTTCCCTTGCCCATTTCAGAAAACCACATTCTATTTAAAAGCTTTTTATATTGGGTAAGTATTCTATACATTATTGTATTATTGGAATAGAAGTTAATCTCCCTTGACTTGGGGGATATGGAACAAAAATTAATTTAGCTAAACTTATATTACTAAAATATTTATAAAGACCATTTAAATTAGTGTTACTTACCCACTCCCTCAAAGAATGTTTATTCTCTGACATGTGCCAGGCATTGGCTACATGGGGGAAGAAAATAAAGCAAAGAAACAGGCACGACCGTGATAAGTAAGCATTTTATGGAGTTTATGAAGGAAATGCAATTGCAGAACTGTAGTAGAATATATTGAGGTCTGTGGTAGGAATATACTTTGTGAGATTGTGAGCTGAGTGGTTAGAAATCCACTGAGAAATTCTGAAGGAAATTATGAATTTAGTCCACAAATAAGAAGGAAAAATCATTCTTATGATGCTAACACTGAAGAGGCAGAGGCAGGGCAGTAAGAAGCTTAAAACCAACATGGGCTACATCTTAGGACTCCCTCCCAGAAAAAAAAAGAAAAAGAAAAATACAAGAACATAGTACATGGTTAACAAGATTTCCATCTGCTTAGACTCTTTGAATTCTCTTTAACTCATTTGAAAATTTCTTCCACTCCATAATACTGAACTTAAATGTATTCTTTTATTGACTCATTTAGAGCTCAGTGCCACTCTGTGACCTAGATTCCAGCAGTAAGAGGTTCCCATAAGGAATACTGATGTATAAAAGAACAACTTAGACAGCAGCTGTGAGTTTTACTTCTGATTATAGAGACAGAACTTTACAGTGAGTTATGCAGAGGTGAGAAAAGTCTTATGGTGGCAGCTCAAGTACTTCAGTAGGTTTCCTGGTAAGAGAGTATATAACCTGGTCCCTGGATCCTCTGGAGTTTTTATAGATTCCCTTATACCACTCAGTATGTTGTATGGGCCATTGCTATCCTTTAATGTCCCCTTTGGTGGGCATAATTTAGACCACAGGACTTTGTCTGATAGGAATATGTAGGTATTTATGATCTGGATTAATTAGATTAAAGAATATATGAAAAGAAAAGGAGTGGTAAATTAAATGGAGCAAGTTTGCTGCACAGTAGTGGTGCTTTTGGTATGGCCAGTGAGTAGGAAGCAAGCCATGTAAGGAGATGTGATTAAGGAAAGTCTCAGGTTCTGGACTCAGTAAACAATGATGACCCACTGAAAGGTTTTCCAGAGGAAAGGTGCAGTTTGTGTTTTCAAGTGAGAAGCCAGATGGCCATGACTGAAGAGGTTCTCATAGTGAAAAGAGCAGTTTGGGGGCTGCTACCATACTTGTTTAGAAAGATAATGAACATATTAGCAAGACAGAGACAGTGAGTACAATGGAGTAGAATTGACATTGGAAAATGAATTTGTGAGGTTTTTTTTATTATTATTATTAATCATTCCATTCGTTTACATCTCAAATGATATCCTCCTTCCTGGTTACCCCTCCACATATCCCCATCCCATCAGCCCTCTCCCCATCACCTTTGCCTCTATGAGTGTGCTCCCCAACCTACCTACCCACCGACTCACTCCCACCCCAGAGACTAGACCACCAAACAAGGAGTATACTTGGAGGGATCAATGGCTCCAGATACATATGTAGCACAGGATGACCTTGCCTGACACCAGTGGGAGGGGAGGCCCTTGGTCCTGTGGAGGTTTGAATTTGTGGGAATTATAATGAGAGAGAATGGTAAGATATTATGACATTGAATATGGTAATGAAGAATGAAAATAGAGCTATGTTTGGTTCTACTTCATATTACTAGTGGGCAGCATAAAGGATGACTGCAGGTTAGAGCTTGGCCCGAGAAATCGGGGGCGGGGTTACAAATTGGAACATTCTCAGAAAGTCATTAAAATGATTAACTTTGGAGTCCAAATTATGAGTGGAAAATGTTTCTTCCCTTAGCTGATTATTACATTTCTGTTTTTTACTGAGGTTCTCTTATTTTTTTCTACAAAAGTTCTCTTCCTTCCTAAAGACTTTGTTTCCCCTTCTTCTTCTTCTTCTTCTTCTTCTTCTTCTTCTTCTTCTTCTTCTTCTTCTTCTTCTTCTTCTTCT
>JADRCH010007686.1:5815030-5825628 GCA_019843965.1 Rhynchomys soricoides
CTTCTTCTTCTTCTTCTTCTTCTTCTTCTTCTTCTTCTTCTTCTTCTCCTCCTCCTCCTCCTCCTCCTCCTCCTCCTCCTCCTCCTCCTCCTCCTCCTCCTCCTTCTTCTTCAAAATAAGGACAAGAAAAGTATTTATAGATGAGGTGGCAGAGGTTCAGAAAAATAAATCTGTGCAGTGCATTTTAGAGCTACTCAAGTAATGACTTCAAGTCAGAACTAAAATAAGGTGTGATGTTGCTGGTAGTCCACCAGAGATGACCACTCGGACACAGTTTATAGCCAATTGAAAGTCTGTATTTCAGATGACTGGGACCATACCCAAGTAAGTGGTAGGTTCAGGACCTAGATGTTGTCCTGAGTGTCCAGACCATGAGGTATTTAAAGGAAGGAACCAAAATCTGGCATCTCCCTGGACAGCTGTGTGTGCATTTGGGGGTGGGGTGGTGGTGGTGGTATTTGCACAGTAAGCACTTTGAACCAAACACCGTGAAGCTAGTGGTTTTAATAGACACTAATATAAATGATTAGTTGGACAGGGTTCCATACATATAACCAGACAGTTTCAACAGAAACTAAGATAAACAGTTAGTTGGAATGGATTCCATACAGGCAGTTTTAACAGGAGCTTAGATAAGTGGTTAGTTGGGGAGGGAGGTTCAGTATAAACAGGCAGTTTTAACACAAGTTAAGTTAACTAAGGCATTCTGACCTTAGGTTCCTAGAACAGGGTGGAGTAATTTTCTATGGGATTCTCCATCAAGAAGATCAAATTCCATTTAAACTTGAAATGGTCTCAGAAAAAAAAATACAAAATAGAGGATTCTTTTTATTGTTTTGCCCTGTCACAGCAGCCAATGACTTTGACTATCTTCATTCTCAACTATTCAGATGTATGCTTTTCTGGCAAGCTCTCTGTTGCTAAGACAGTCATATCTCTAGTCTCCCAGACATGATGCTGACTTTCAAACACTATGTTCTTAAAAAAGAGTACTGTTATTCCAGGGCCTTGAGTTCTGCCTGCTTCAGTCAAAGGGAATCCTCCTTTTTCAAAAGTACACTGTAGTAAATGTTCTACCTGATAAAGAAGAAAAAAAAAATCCATGGTATTTGAAATGAGGAAAAGAAGGGGGAGATGGAAGAGAATGAAGGGAGAGAGGGAGGGGGTAAATGAAAATTGAGGAATGAAGAAAACAAAATAAGAATAGGTTTTATTGTTATAAATTGACACAAAAATGAAGGATGTTGAAAGGTCATAAGGAGAGGTCATTATAAAGTCACTTAGATTAATATAATGGTAATATTCAGTTCTAGACACACGAGAAAGACATTAATTAATGCTAGAAACAATGTAAATTAGTATGACTTTTAAAATAAGAATCAACTTTGGCTAGTGCACTAGAGTGTCTATGTCTTGTGGTCAAATATTATCTTTCGGGAATTGTATCTCCAAAGAATTTTGAATTATGAAGGGGATGAAAAATTTCTTATCAGTAACATTTATATATTGAAATAATTGCTGACAGAAAATGTGACTAACCCTATATAAATGGCTAAACAGTCACAACTCTGAAATAATTCCTATCACTCGACTGAATCTTGTACCCTCTGAAAAGAGCAGTTTTGAAAATTATAATATAATATGCACCCCTGTTTTAGTGTATAGCATGGGGAATTGTAGTATTATTTATAATCTATCACAACAACTCCTATTTAAAAAATTTATCTTGTGACCTTTCAAATTGAATCACCTCTCTCTGGCTTCAGACTACTACTGGACCTCTTAATACAATTAAAGTTTTGCCATTTCTACAATTTGACATAAATGGAATATTGGTGTTTATGAGATAATAGTTTTTTTAGCTTTAAAAGTTTAAACGTATTTCTTCCATGAGGAAAGCAAACAGTGGTTTGGAACCTAAGAACACAGATTTCAATTGTTTCTTTTTCCATTTAAGGCCAAGCGCTTCGCCCACCCCCACAAAAAGTAAAGAACTTTGATTACTTAAGAGCAGAAGATAGTCAGTAGAGACCTGTGTTATCAGGGAGCTCGTAAAATCTTCTACTTAAAGGCCATAAATAGATGCATCCTCACAAACTGTTGAAGCAATACCAACCCTCTTTTCAAGGCTGAGATAGATTTGAAGATAACTTTTTATAGTTTCCTTCAAACCTGATAAGAGGATAATAGCAGGACAGGAGAAAGATAAGAAGAATCATTCATCACAGAAACCTTCAGGACACATTCTTTCATTGATTTGTATTCTAAACATATGCTGTTGTAAAATTAACATCCTGGACACATTCTCCTTTAGAGGATGCAATGCTCCTAAGACCACCCAAGTGCTATTATTTTCATGGTTAATTTCTGTACATTAGTAATTTATGTTGGGGCATATAATTGTAAGGGAAATGATGCTAGGTTAAGTATAATTGTGACTACTCTAAACTTAAAGACATTTTAGTAAAATTATAGCCCAAGTTACTGCAGCTAGTCCCATGATTATCTGCATAAAATTCTGTGTACTTTAGGTTATTCTAAAGTGTAGATGCAATGTTAAATATTGAGTAAAGAGCACACATGTGTGATTTTATAATGTGTGAATATTAGTACATACATATATACAGAGTATTTTAAATGGCTTTGCTTTTTATTTGTTCAATTTTAAAAGAATAGAAACAGTTTAAATGTTTTAGTTTATAATAGTTCCCTAACAACCTTACTTTAAATCTTTTAACATTTACTTAGATTTTAATTAATTCATTGTATGTGTATGTTTCTGTGTGGAGAGTATTGTGCCACAGTATGCACGGAGGTGAGTAGACAACTTGTAGTAGTCAGTTTTTTCCTTCTACTGTATAATATTGAACATATACCTTCTGAGGCATCTTGGGAGCTCATTTTAAAATTTTTGATTGTGGTAAAATATGCATTGTAACAAATTGAATAAATTTTATTCTTTGAAAGTTCCATATATACAAAGTTTATTGATCATATCTATTCACTACTACCTTGTTCAAACTCCCTCTGGTGTCCTATCCCATCTCCTACCCAGTTTCCTGTGCTTTTTTATTACTAATATATTTTTGTTCTTAACTCTCTGAGCCCAATTACTGCTGCCTAAATACACATGGGTATTTGACTATCCATTGGGGCATGAATAACATATGAATGGCCAATTTCCTAAAGAGTGACTTTTCCTCAGCAGCTGTCCCAAGAATTGCCCAAATAGCCATGGGGCTTTTGGAAGCCTTCCCCTATTCATGTTGGAATTGTTATTCGCTTTTGCTTAGCATTTAATCTTTCTGAAAGTACAGGTTAGTGCCTTGAATTTTTTTTTTTTTTTTATAGCAGAGGATTTCTAGAACTGTTGACACAAAGATGCAGGGGAACAAAGAGAAGTTGACAGAGATACCATGGGCTGCTCTTTCATGTATTCTGATTCTAGACTGTGTTAACTAACTTTCTGTTAACATGACAAAAATAATCAAATTATGAGAAAAGGTTTATTTTTCTTCAGTTTTGGGGGGTTTTAGTCCATGGTTGTTTGGATCCTTTGCATGTGGACCTAGGGAAAGAAAGCACATAACATGACAGAGGAATTTGCTTCCCTCACAGTAGCCAGAAGGATAATAGAGAAGAACATAAGTGGATTCCAATATCCTCTTAAAGGCATAATCCTAATGATATCACTTCTTTCCTTTAGATCCTACCTCCTATGAGTTTTAGCATCTCCCAGTAATAACCAGACCTTTAAGACTTTTGGTAGACACTTAAACAAAACTATAGTAAATTAAAAAAAAAAATAGTTTTGTGTTAAAGTAGTGTCTTCTTTCTTCCTGAATGTTCTAAGAATTTGAGTTTTAAACTTCCTAATATTATCGCTAATGTTTTCTTCTTTATATCTAATTTTGCTCTACATTTGGACAATTTTTTGCGACAGAATTTCTATGTATAGTCCTGGATGTCCTTGTCCTGAAACTTGCTCTGTAGACCAGGCTGACCTAGAGATCTAACTGCCTCTGATTCCCGAGTGCTAAGATCAAAGGCATGTATTACCATCTCTTGGACAGTGTTTTTAATTTCAACTTTTAATTCTCCTATTCCAAAGTTCTATTATCATTATTTTAGTTTTTAGTTTCTATAATATTGTTTCTTTATTCTTTAAAAAAAATAGTAGCAGCTTATTTGTCTTCATGGAAAGTATTTTCTTATTTCTGTAGAGTTTATTGTACTTTTTTTTTTTTCTGAGTTACTTCTGCTTTCTTAATATAATTCCTTTTTATATTGGTCTGATTTTCATGGTAAAGGTTTCTTGATATTTTAAGGGATCCTAAACTTTCAGCATAGAAAAGAGCTAATCAGTAACTCTAGATTTCTAAATGGATGCTTGGAAAAGAACATCTTAGAGAGTAGCACAGAACATAAACCAGATTCTACTCTAGTTCATCATACAGTCTGGCTTTCTTGAGGTTGTGTACTCTCAGTTTGCTTTAGTTTCTTCATTCTTGTTGCCTATTACCTGAAGATTCCTTTTCTCTTCTTACTTTCTTTCATTACCTTTTTTCAAAGTTGGTTTTGAAATTAAAATGTTTACTGAGTTTATCATCATTTATTGCTGTTTGAGAATGCCACTTTGATGCTACAGTAGCTAGAATTGTTCCTGCCTGAAAGAACTGCAGGGATGGAAAAGGAGAAGAACCTGAGGAAAAGAAGGTCCAACAACAGGCACAAAGTGGGATCCAGAAAAATGGGAGGCCTCCAAAGCCTGACACTTACTGAGGCTATGGAGTGCTCACAAAATGGGGCATATCATGACTGCTCTCTGAAAGACCCAACAAGCAGCTGAAAGAGACAGATGCAAATATTTGCACCCAACCATGGGCAGAAGCTGCTCACCCCTATGGTTGAATTAGGGAAAAGCTGGAAGAAGCTGAGGAGGGCGACCCTGTAGGAGGACCAGCAGTCTCAATTAACATGGATCCCTGAGATCTCTAACACCAACCAGGCAGCATACACCAGTTGATATGAGGCCCCCAACACATATATAGCAGAGGATTACCGGGTCTGTGTTTAGTCAGCGAAGATGCACTAAACCCTCAAGAGACTGGATGTCCCTGGGAGTTTAGAGGACTGGTGGAGTGGGGGTGGGGAGGGGCAGAAAGGAGGTATGGGATGTGGAACAGTTGGTGGGTGGACCAGCAGGGTAATAAAATCTGGAGTTTTAAATAAATAAATAAATAAATAAATAAATAAATAAATAAACTAAATGAAAATATAATATGTCAGTTTTTCCCTTTTCTTTACTTCTTCCAGCCCTTCCCTTGTGCTCTTCCTTTCCCTTGTTTCCTCTTGAAATAATGGCATCTTTTTTTCTTTAGTTGTTATTGTTACCAACATGTACTTGCACAAACATATGTGCACATGCACATGCACACACATACATACAAAGCATGTTTGTGTATATACACCTAGATTTATGAATGCAATATGTTCAGTTCATTTAGTATTACTTTTAATATTCTTTGATGAGGGTTAGGAGCTACACTTATCTATAGATATAAGGATATAAATTTAGAATGCAGTTAGGAATTGTTCTGGTATAGTAAGCTAGGTTCTCTTTTGAGATCCATGACCTTTGTCAATGCAGAAAACCACATCTATCATCTTACACTTAAGTAAGAGATAATTGATTCTGGAGCCCTTTTCAGTGACCAAGGCTTAGGAGATCAGTTAGGTTACCCCAAGTTCCATGTTCCAACATGGTAGCAGTTTTATGAAGTTTTATAGTTTTACAGAACATACATCAGAGAGGGGGATACAGAGAGATGTGGGGAGCTTTTTACAGGCCTAAAATGCTATTCGATGACAGTCTTAACTTTTGGGTTGGTGGAAGCTAGTGGTGGGCAAAGTTGATAGAATAGACAAAGGCCTTAATCTATTATTAGTTCTGACAGAATGGGTCCAGAACTTAGCCCAAAATGAGGTAATTAGCTTATTTCCTGCAGCATTACAATATTTCCGCAGTGTTGAAATTCTAATCAGCTAAACAGTCTCTGTAGGCACAAATTCCTTTCAGAAGTTTTTGTTCATACTTTCCTATTCTCTGATGTTGGCTAGGTTTTCAGCTTCAGGTGTGAGTTCCCTCATGTTGAGCAGGCCTTGATTTTAATTAGTCAGATGTTGGTTACCACCAAGATATGAGTACCACTATTGCACCCTTAAAGTTATAATGCCATGCTGGTCATAATTGTGGTTCATAAGCATTCCGGCTATATAGGACTATTGGTTGCTTCCTTCCCTTGGAAACTTCCATAGAAACTTCTGGTATTATGGAAACTTACCTCCAGGGAGTAGGCTTTCAGGTCAGATTCAGTTCTGGCCCTCTGGGTTTTATGTCTAAAATGTGTGGTGTCTTGTTGGGTTAAAGGTGGGGGTGGTGGGAGTCCCGCTTCTGTCCCAGGCTCCGGCCTATCGGGAAAGTTTGACTGTGCTCACCCGAGGCACCACAGGGCGGGTGTCAGGCTGTGAGAAGCTGCAGAGAGACACTGTCTGGGGTTGGGGGAGTCCCGGGGACTGCACAGAGCCGGCTCAGTCTGGTTCTCAGGCTCTTGGGCATCCCAGGCACTGCTGGATACTGCGGAAGAGTTAAGAAATGAGTGGGTATCCACAGGCCATATCTGGCCCAGGCCAAGGGGGGAAAAGCATGGGGGAGCATGGCTAAGTCCTTCGGGACCAGGTTGGCAACAAGCCAAAGACCAGGTCCTTGGCTTGTTGCCAGCTAACTGGGTTGGTTTGGTGGTGGCTGTGGCTGGGAGCGCTGAGAGGCCTTCTGTGGGAGACTGGACAAGGCTCTTTAGACAAAGGCCTGTTCCACTGCTCTCCAGGGTGGATCCCGATGAAGAGAGACAGGCCATGGTTCTAAGGCATTTATTGCCATGTCGGAGAGTGGCAACCAGTGAATCTGTACCCTGAGACCTCAGGGAGGGGTGAGATTGAAATACCATTTGCAGCGAGGAGAGGCTGGGAAGGGGAGTGGCTAAGCCTCTAGGTTCTACTCATGGGGATGTCTTGAGGCTATGTGACCACACCTCTACCTGTGGAGGGGCTTAGACGTTCCCCTTATGTGACTGATAGTCACAGATCTATCAAGAGCTGTGGCCTCGTGTCAGGAGCCTGGGACCCTGGAGCATGGCAAAATGCCTACCTTTCCTTGTAGGGTTATCATCTGCTGGGGACCCCCTACTGGGTCCTGGGGTTTTAAACCTTAGCTCAACCAGAAACCAGGCTGCCTATCATGTTCCACATCTTCAGTAAAAGGGGCTTACCTTCAATATCTGGGAGTCAACAAATGGCTACAACAATAGCTTATATTATTTTAAGACTCTCTCAGACCCTCTTGACCAAAAACTCAAAAAGGGATTTTCCATGCCTGGTGTTAACATTTTTGTTAGTCTATGGCTCTTGTGGGGAGTATTATAAGCCCAAATAGGATAACTTCATTTGAATTATATATGTTCAAATACATATATGTGTTCAAATATATGTATATATTTATATATACACATATGTATCTATGTATATACATAGATACATATAATATATCTATATATATATAATGTATATGTATATACATAGATATACAATGCATATATTTGAACCTATATAGTTTAAAAATGAAATTATATATATAAATAATATTTAATTTAGGTAAATAAAGTGTAAATATTTTCCTTTTAATGTATGTGTTCGTGTGTGTGTGAGCATGTGTGTGTATAGATATACCTAGATCCATGTGTATATAAAGACCAGAAGACCACCTAAGGTGTCATGCTAAGGAGCACCATTTCATTTGAGACGGGGTCTCATATTGGCCTGGAGTTCAATTAGACTAGTGTAGCTAGCCAGTAAATCCTAGAGATCTCCCATTTTCTACTCTCTGGTACTGGGATTAAGAGTGGATGCTACCACCTCCAACATTTTGGGGGTTCTGGGGATTGGATTCCAGCCCTCATGACTGTAAGGAAAGTACTATACTTACTGAGTCATGTTCCTAGCCAGATACTCAAATCATACATCTATATAATTTATATATGTACACATATAAGTTGAGAATATATATGCCAAGAAGCTATAATTTGTTTTTTTAGCTATTAATACTATTTAATGGTTGTTTCCCTTTGTCATTAAAGTGCTATGATATATAATAAATTTAATGTTAAAATAAGTATAAGATCAGATTGTGTGTATATATATATATAAATTTAATAACAAATGGATGGTATTTTCTAGCAGTTCTTTAATAATATCTTCTTTAAAAGTACTATTTAATCTTCATATGATTATTAACGACTTCTCATGTTTTCTTAATTTTAACTGGAATTACAATCTTACTGGGGAATATTTTACCACATAAATATTCTTTCATTCTCACAAAACAGAATGCCTTTCATGTTTTCAAATATTTCATATCTCAGTCTATTTTAAGAATTTACCTACACCTCATATTAAGATTCTATCCAGTATTCTTTCAGTGGTAACAATGACATTTGTGCCATTATGTTATAAGCAGAGGCAGATAAAATGTTTTGTATTGCTGTATTTTTCATCAGAGTACTCTACTTCTTTCTTTTATTAGCATCAGAACTGCTTTTGCCTTGAAATTTACGTCTATGCTAGGCACCTGAATTTAGGTCATCAGAATTATTCAAGGAATGCTTTAATCACCAAGTACTCTCCCAGGTCTGACTTTCTTTTCAGTTTTTAAGACAAGGACTCAATATATAGCACTATCTGTCCTAGAATGCATGTAGATCAGAGTAGTCTTGAACTCATAGAGATCTCCTGCTTCTGCCTTCTGAATTCTAGGATACCTTCATGCCTGGCACTCCAGGCCTTACTTTAATACTTTTAGATAAGTTGGTTTTTCCTATTGTTTCCTATAAATAATATATGAATCTATTACTGAACTATTTTTAAATGAGTTTAATGAATTCATGATTATTTTTATTGTAATATGTTTGATCTTTTGATATCTTGATCTTTGGTTTTTAAAACCATTTTCCTATTGTTGCATTGGTTTTCATCTTGTTATCCATGTGTAGAATATTAGTTAAAAACATAAGTTCAAGCATATGCCTGTCTGGGCACAGATCCCATTTGAGCGTGTTAAGAATCAGGAACTGTTAAATTCTTTGTGCCTACGGGTCCTTCTTTATAAAATTTGAAACTGGGGATAAAAATACTCTCCATGACATAGAGTAACTGAAAAGGCTCTGTGAATAGATGTTTTGAATGTGCCTGGTGCATAGTAGGCTCTCATAATTGTTATTAGTCATTTCCTTGGCTGTTTTGCCTCTAGAAATACTGATAATTTTTATTAAATGGTTATTATCAAATTTAAAAAACATGTGCTGCTTATGCATCGCTACTTGTCAGTTATACAGATAAATTCCATGGAATATGAAATCATGAACTTTTTGTTTTAATGTATTCCATACACATCTGATATTTGCATTTCATAATTTTTATTGGAGTTACCTGAGATTATAGTTATGTTATTAAAAAGCCTATCTTAATGCGTATAGTTTTTATTTTTAAAATATTGTTATACTTAATATCTCAAATATTAAACATTTAACTCGTCTTTTGATCTAAGTACTTTCATTGTTCATCACCAGACCTTTTCAAATTTTTTCTAATATTCTTTTTTTTAATATTGCTATAACCTTAACAAAATAGTCTTCCACAGTATACATTTGGACCTGCCTTATTTCCTTAATAAGGTTTGGTGTGGGGTGGGGTGGGGTGGGGTGGAATTCATCTCAATGGAAAACATTAATTAGTTATTAAAATAATTAGGGTTTATATGCAAAAACCTGTTAAAATATAAATGTGTAATCTCTCCATTTATTCACACTGTTTGAACAAAGTGGTACTCTGCTTTTGGGTGATATCCATTTGGCCATTCTATTATATGGGTGTGTCACTTTCAACAAGCTTTGCTTGGAAGCTAAAAGGTAACTGTTCACTGTAATATATTCAATTGTTTCATCATATAGGATTTCAATTACAGCATGGACTTAGACTCTTCAGTCTGCATGTCCAATTCTGGAATCTCTCTCTCTCTCTCCAGTACAACAACTCCTGGTTTTAATAAGTTATTTCCTCAGGTCTGTTATTCATAAGATACACATTTCTTCATCTGTAAGTAATGAGGTTGGATTAAATGATCTTGAAGGTTTATTCCAAGAATAAAAGTCCATGATCTATAGCTATTATTCTTTTATTATTCCACCAGCAATGCTCTTTAAAATTCTTTTCTGCTCCTCCCTCTTGAAATCTCCCCACTCTGCCACTATTGGTTTGGAGGCTGGCCATTTGTCTAACAGAACAGTGCTCTAATTGGAATACGAGTGTTTCTAAAGCATCTGTCATCTCTGATCAGCCTCTCAAATTTATTCTCCTGTAATTGGTGCCCTCAATATCCATAGGGTACAGAGCCATCACCTCTATCCCAGCATCATCTGAGTACTCACCAGCTCCATCATTTCTCTCTCTCTCTCTCTCTCTCTCTCTCTCTCTCTCTCTCTCTCTCT
>JADRCH010007686.1:5825638-5880394 GCA_019843965.1 Rhynchomys soricoides
TCTCTCTCTCTCTCTCTCTCTCTCTCTCTCTCTCTCTCTCTCTCTCTCATTTATAGGATAAGTACCTTTTGGAGCTATATCCCTTCAGAATATAGATTCATAGTGCCGATACCAGAGAGAAGAGATGATTTCTATGACTCCATTGTTTTTAATTTACCTTTTAAAGATTTTTAAATACTCCCTGACTATCTTTTATTGCTTCATCTGTTTATTCCTTCATATTTTACTTGGAGAGGTAAAGGTACTTTCCTTACCCCTGTACTATATTGCACCAATAAATGTGGCTCCTGTGACTAAGAAAAGTTAGGAAAGGTCTCAGGGGCTTAGGAATTCACCTAAAACAAAGAGCAATTAATTACCTTTGGGCTATAAACTCCAGTGCTGAAGTTGTGGCTTATGATTTCAGTTTACTTGGTCAATAAGAATCAATTCAAACATCAGGTGGAGCTTGGGGAGTCTTGTGGAAGAGGATGGAATTGAGCAAGCCAAAGGGGACAAGGACACCACAAGAAGGCCTACAGAATTAACTAACCTGGGCCCATGGGAGCTCACAAAGATTGAACCACAAACCAAAGACCATGCATGGGCTGAACCTAGCTCCCCCATACATTTGTAGCAGATGTGCAGCTTGGTCTTCATTTAGGTCCTCTAACTATTAAAGCAGGGACTGTCTCTGACTCTGTTGCTTGGCATTGGATACCCTTCTCCCAGGAGACTGCCTGGTTAGGCCTCAGTGGGAGAAAGCAGTGCTTAGTCCTGCTGGGACTAGATGACCCAGGGTGGGGTGGTATACAAGGGGAGCTTCCCCTTCTCTAAGGAGAAGGGGAGGAGGTATTGGAGGAAGGAATTTGTAAGGATGGGACAGGAAAGAGAGCAGGGAAGGGGGCTGCCATGAGATGTAATCTGAATAAAAAAAAAAAGTTATGGAAAGAAAAAGGACTCAATTCAGAGCATTTTATTCAATTTCTGTCTGTCTCTTTCTCTGTCTCTCTGTCTCTCTCCCTCTCTCACTTTCCCTTCCCCCACCTTCCTTCCCTCCCACCTTCTTTTCCTCTCCCTCTTTCCCTCTCCTTCTCCCCCATAGCTAGTCACAAAAACTTCAGGTCTATGTCTTCAAACCACTACTGATGTTATTACTGTTAGCACTATTGCCATTTCTATCAGATAATTATTGATATTTTTTCCTCTTACTATTTGAGAGATTGTTACTGTGATAGTCACAGTTGTTATTCTTATGGTTCTTAGTGGTACAAAACTGGTGAAACTCTTTACACGTATTTATTTCATTTGATATTTTCTGGGTTAATATTATTTAGATTTTTTTTTTGAGGAAAGAGCAGAAACAATCTTAAGGAAGCTGAATAAATTCCCCAGTGTAAAATGGATTGCAAGTAATGAAGCTATAGTTCTTGAACCTCAGTCTAGTTGAACTCAGAGCCGACTCTCTTGCTAGATCTTTGGGCTGGAATATTCTTGCACATGAGCTGTGGCATCTTTTTCTCTGAAGTATTAGCTAACTATTAGTCTATTGTTAATAGACTTCAGCCCTCTTTCTGTACAACCCTAGATATAACCTGTCAGAATTTTCCAGAATGGTCTCAGGAGCCCTTAGGGAAAAGCTCATCAGATGTAACATGGGGTCAAAAGAATGCTTCTGAGGCCTGTATGACAAGATACAAAATGGTGTCTTTCCCAACCTTCCATTCTAAGGTTCTTCTGTGGTGTTGATGTGAGAGAGAGTTGAATCCAAAGTCAGTACATTTGAGATGCTTGCTGTAATATGGAATTGTTCCTTACACTGTAGATCTGAATATTAGGATCATAAAAATTTTTAGCAGTAGTAAAAGGTTTCTCAATGCCCAATGACCAATTATGAATGGAAAACCAAATGTGTAATGAATTTGAGATGTTTCTCTCAGTACTTCCCTATGTTGCTCTGCACTACTTCTCTGAAACCTTGTCTTTGAACTCACAGCATGCTCCTTTTGTACTGCTCAGGCTGTCATACCACACACTGCCATTGAGACTATTTATAATTGTAGTGTTTTTATGATACATTCAATTTTTCTGCTATTATGCAAATATCATGATTTAATCATGGAAAACTACTTTTAATATTTTTCTGCTGTCATTCCTCATAATATAAGTATTCAATTAATATTTTTTAGATTGCATTGTGTTAGAATATTTGTTTTAAAATTTGCCGTATGAGTTGCTCAATTGAGTTGCATAAAAAATCGTTAAGGGAATCTTTTGATTGTTACTAGGGCAAAATTTTCAACAATTTTTGAACTTCTATTATTTTATACTATGCATTTATACAGTTTTCAAAGTAAATGAATGAAACCATTAAGATGTAAGTTTGATTTTTGCCTTTGATAATAGTAAACTTATATTTACCAAGTAATATTTTATGTAAATTTATTTATGATTTGTTATCAGTAAATGTTTGATTCCTGTTTCTATTTTATGAGCCTTTATACTTCAGATTGCATAACCATTTCTCACGCAAAAGAATTCTCCAAGGGACAAATTTCAGAAGTCCTGCTATATGCTTCTGTGTGCATGTTGATGAATGCTCTATATACTTGAATGTTGAGCATTTTATTGCAAGGTCAGGAGTAATGCAAACATCAGGAGTAATATATGCTCTTAATATTATTATAGTGTCAGTGGCTCTGTTTCTATATCGTTGCTGTACTGCTTTCCTTTACTCCACTCTTGTCTACAGAATATCATTTGTAATATTTAGAACTTTTTATAACCAGAATGCATTCAAATCCTGAAGTGCACATATATGAGTATCAACTGGGAAGTTTGAAATCATTATAGTGTATGCAATGAAGCATGGCAAACTGGAAGGACACATCCACAAGTTTACTATTTTAAACATATGCCCACTTATTCTTACTGTTGTTAAAAATGTGTCAGTGCAAAAGGAGGGGATTCTTCCTGTTGTTATAAGCATTGCCAAAAAGAAAATATCACTTATTCTCAAGATATATTTAGTTGAGCTTCCTCTCTCCCACATCCTAGATGCTTATGTTTATGTTAGTTAACATCTGTACAATGTAGCAATTGTTCCATCTTACTCAAACTAATAGAGATGCTAGAAACATCTGGTAGTTGATAGTTAATTCATTTTTTTCATTGCACCTTTTCATAGAAAGCAGGGAATGCAATTTAATATATCCCTTGAGAGACTCTTGTATTTATTACAGGTGTGTATTTTTTAACGAGTCATTGGTTGACACCATTGCCTCTCCTAAGTCCAGCTGGAAGTACATTCATCTGACCAAGAAGAGAAGGGGGTAGAAGGAAAATCTGAAAGTTAAGCTGTCAAGTGGTTGTTGGAAAAAGCATCTAATTCTCCCTAGAATTATTTATTCTGCTTATTTTGTGCAATTTCCTGCAACTGTCTTTTATAAGTCTGTCACTATAATGATTGTCTGTTTTGAGTTATTTAGCTGCATACTACTAATTTACCAAGGACCCTAAAATAAGCTCACTAGTCGGTGTGGGACTAGGAATTGACTGAGCATGCTGCTTGAGCTTTGTCACAGACACTCCCATCCTGGCATCTCATTCTGTCTGAGGGGCAAGGGTGGGGGGAGGACAAGTGAGTGTACCCTGAATTTTCTTACCCTTTCTTACTAAGAGTTGTTTGATCTCTAAAGACATTTTTTAGCTCTTTGTGACCTCATAGAGATTATCTCTATCCTCCCCAGCAGTTATGATTAGCTAAGGTTATTTTTACTGAGAACATCTCCGGGCTTGAAGTGGAAGGGTAAAGATGCTGCATTCTTGGTGAAGGGCCAGCGTTTGGAATTTTTTCCTTGATGTGACATAATGAATCTTAATTGTCCTGCCCCTGGGCCCTAGCACAGCTGCCTCAGCTGGTGGTGCTTCTTAGAGAGAGGTTCAGTGGTAGCTGAAACAATGAGGGTGAGAGCAGGGCTACCTTGGTGACCTAGAACAAGTCATCTACATCCCTGGATCTGTGACTTTGCCCCTTTAAAATGTTGGCTTAAAAAGAGGTATAACATATGTGTCCTAATTGTTTCAATGTTAATGCTGTTTGTGTCAATTTCACTTGTCTCTTATTTCTCAGACACCCAGGTACTATTGAAAATTCAACTTTTTGAATGGGCTTAAAGTATTAGTTCCTACACACACACACACACACACACACACACACACACACACATGCATGTGCACTCATGAGCATAAACAGGCATCTGTACTTGCATGTGCACTCATGAGTATGTATGTGTGCACACACACACACATTCACATGCACACTGAGTGAAGAAATCCAAATCCTCTGTGGTTCATAGAAACATTTGATTTGCTTCATTTGTGTGTGTGTGTGTGTGTGTGTGTGTGTGTGTGTATGTATGTGTGTGCATGTAAGCAGGTGGAGGCCAGAGTCCAGCCTTTGAGTATTGTTTCTCAGGGGCTGTCCATGTTATCTCAGTTTTGGAGACAAGGTCCCTCACTGAGACTCAATCAAGGCTTCATTTTTCAGCTGGACTGGCTGGCTACCTCTTGAGCCCCATGGATCTTCCTGTATCATGCTTGCTTTATTGTTGTTGTTTAATGTGGGTTCTGGAGATCAGTGCACTTAAGCAATCACTTTACCCATTGAGCTATCTCTTTAGTCCCGATTGTTCTCTTTTTAATATTCAGTGTAAAGAAAAATGTAATGTTTACATACTGAATTGGTGGTTTCCTGAAGAAGGGATTAAAATATAGACTATTTCTAATTTATTTTTTAAATTAAAATTACACCACCAAAATGTGGAGTAGCAAAACATAACAATTCTTATCCATTTCTCTACAGAGTCTTCTAGTGATAAATTTGTGATAATATTTTCACTGGACTCATGTCTCTACCTCCAAGTTAAATTATCTGGCTACTCCTGGTCATATAATTTCACTTAACGTAACAAATTATCTTGATTTCCTCCAAGCATCATAAAGTGGGTGTAAACGGGACAGGCCAAGGTAGTGTGTCCAGTAGAGTATTGGTGACTTCAGTGCCCAGGCATCTTCAGCCCCTCCTGCAGATAAGTTTAGAAAGAAGCTAACTCTGTTCTCCTGAATCCATTGGTTGGCAGACCCTAACTTATCTTTAGTGCTATTTGGTGACTGTAAAGCAAAGTGTTTCCTTGGACTATCTACTTGGAACTGGAGTTGATAATTGCTATTTGAGCTGCCTCCAGGCAGCCTTCTTTTCTCTGTCTTTAGGGGTGGTCTCCTGATGGTCTCAAGAATTCTATGAATGTAAAGAATGTGGAAGAGTCTGGGATTCTGATTTCAAGGCAATTTTACCTGAACTCCAGTCCCCTTTGTGACTGAAGTAAAGAGAACTTTAGTGATTAGGTTAATCTCTTCAGGAAAATTTTTTGTTAAGGTTGTGTGTTAACACTGGGAAAGTCACTGGGAAAGGTATTCTCATTCATCTTGGCCACTCTGACTACAAAGTTTCTTTGTCTGAAAATCAATGTAACAGATTTTTAAATGACCCAATAATAAGTGTTATATTTCTTCCATAGCAGGAAAGAGATTTCTTTTCCCAAGTATGTTCTTCTATTCCTCTTTTCTTTAAGTCCCAGGAGTGGTATTTAATCTTTGAGAACATTATAGTTTGCATATGGTAAAGATTGTTAGAACCATTGGGGAAATTTACCAGGAAATTGGTGCATTTTTTTCTTCCTTCACAGAAGTAGCAATGATCCTACCACTGTTTTCTGTGATCTGACATTCTTGATAATGGGCTCAGCCTTAAGGATTTGGCTGAAATCTTTGTATATAGGCTTTGCTCATATCTATTTGGATGGACATATAGCTTAGCAGTAGAGCTTCATCTGGTGGAGAGGAACCAGAATCATCTAGACAGCTTTTGAAGCTCAGCTTGCTGACTACTAATCTATAGGTTCCTGATTTGATGTTTGTGGGGTAAGCCATAAAAATATGCCTCACCAGTTTCTGGGCAATATTGATGCTGTTTTCTCTGGACCAATTTTTGAGACTTTTTAGAGAACGAAGTATTGAATGCCACAATGACCAATATCTGAAGCCACTAGTCCTTCTAAGATCTCCATTGTATCTGCAGTAATGTTGAAAGTGTAGGAGCAACCCCCACGAGTATCAGGAAGTTGTTACTCATTATTCCCTTCTTAAAATCCTTGGAAAAAAAGGACCAATGTTATAGGTGAAAAGCATGACGTCCAGTACCATCATTTTTTGTTTCAAACACTCATCTTGGAACAATGATAAGCTGTGAAAAAAATTATTAAAAAAAAAAAAAAAACTTGGATAGGAAGGTTTTACTATACCAATTTAGCACTTTGTTGAGAAGAATGAGCTTTTTCCATGTCACATGGCTTAAAAGGTTAGTTAAACCAGGACAAGCCTTGATACGTCTGAACTGTGTTAATGAGTAACTGAATAATTTACCCATATGTATAGAATAATCTTCACGACCATATGATATAATATGGAAAGCAATCAACAGTTTCAAAAACTGACATCACCAACCTATTGTTTTCATTTAACTTAACTGATAGTTCCTACATGCCTTAAAGGGAAACTAGACTAATTAGCTGAGGAGAGAGAAACCACCTGGCAGAGAGAGACAACTCTAATTACATATGCAAGCCCAGTCACAAGGTTAGGTTATAGCTTGTGAAGACTGAAGAGAAAACAGGGCAGTAAGAAACCATTGCCAGGCAAAAATCCGAGATAGAACCTCTGCCAAGTGACTTAATGACAAGTTTCAACAATGTGCTGGATGTTTATGAGAAAAACCAAACATTGTGATAGATCAACTGTTGTAAATGGTGTGAGTATTCATGTCTTCTTCCTCTAAAGGCCTTTAGAGAGCTTTATGTACACCTTCTCTCTGAGAACTTGGTTATGAGTCAGTAGCCTCTAAATGCAAAAGTGTTAAGACTTTTCAGACGAAAATTGGTTTCTGTTATTTGTGACAAGAAATTGCATAGACTTAACAAGGTGAGAACAAGGCTCAGAATTGGCTTACAGATGTAGAACTGCAGTGGTTTCCCAGCTCAGTGCCTATGCTATACAGTTCTAGGAAGTACCATTGGGGAGTTAGGGTGCTTGAATAATTTTGAATTTTCTAAGAGGATTTTCTTTATTGAGCTAAAGAAATATTGGACAGCTATCCATGCTTAGAGTTCTATTTGTTCTCTCCTACGAGACACTTGTCATCCTGTTCTCCAGGAGGCATCTAAAAGGACAGTCTGAGAGTCATTTGAGAGGGAGTCTAGTGATTGTCTCCTGACATTTTCCACATCTGCTCTTTGCCTACTGTTGTTTCCCCATTCTTTCGCCCTCAGTATGGTAACTGGTGCTTTCACCCTGCTTTGTCTCTTACTGCCACTACCTGCATCAAAGACAGGGAATTTGGAGAATCTCAAGGGGATTATAGTCTGGCCTCTAAGTAACTTCAGCTAAGTAGGTCTTTTGGCTACCCCATCCAAAGGAATTTCACAATTTCATTTATTTTGCCAATTGCCTCCAGCGAGATTAGAGAAACCTTGTGTAATGTATACTTTTCAAACACAATTTCTTTTTAGCCACTGCTATTGAATGTGGAGTTAAAGAATTCTTTTTTAAAACATCAAAATATTGATCACATAGTATAATCAATATTTTTCTAATTACTTGAAAGTATTACTTTTGTTTTTTTCCTAGAATGTAGTAAGTTCCACTCTTCACTTTACAGATGAGGGAACTAGGGCATCAGAAGGTTGATTTCTCTAAGATTTTTCTAGGTAGTAAGAGGTAGGACTAGAGCCCAGGGTATCCAGTTTCAGGGTTTATGCTTTTAAGTAGCTGTGTTTGCTGAAGGTTTTGCCACCAACAGAGAGACTTTTTCCTCCTGTGGGAACATATGTAGTTCTTACCTAAATATTGTCTGGGCTGTTAGTAAGATTTAAATGCTCTAATCTGTCTACTCCCTTCTAACACTACAGAACCAGTTCTGGTCTCTCAAGACAAGGCTGCGAAACACAAGGTCAGAAGATCAGAAGACTGGGCTGTGAGAATTTCCTCTGATCTTATTGGAATCCATACAAGTAATACCTTTAATGCGCTTCATCTTCATTTTGCCACTGGGGGGAAAAAAATCAAGATTGCTCCACATCAATAAGCTTTGTTTCCCTCCTTTCCACTGTTAACATCAGAATCACATCGTTGATGCTAACAGAATTATAATCTGGCAGAATTTATTAAATAGGTATTGCTTATGGCTCCATTCCTTTGATTTACTGACTAAAATTAGCATGGAAATTAATTTCTACATATTAAAAACATGCATACCTTTGAAGAAATGTATTTCTAGCACTTTTATTTTAGAGAAATATGTGGAGTTAAGAAGTCAAGATTCAGATCTTGAGCTTTTAAAACAGGAGATAATTGGATATAGTTAATTTTTAGATACTTATATGAAGTAGTATACAAAATCCAGAAAAGTCACAAAACTGAGACTCGCTGAATTCCATATACATTTTGAGATCATTCACAGCTTCTTTTAATAAACACTGAGATCCTTTTGCATAAGTGGAGACAGAGTACTGAACCACATAGAAATCTTTCCTGCCCTTGTGCTGTTCAAAGGCTAGTGGGACAAATAAACCTTGAAATAATAATTCCAATGAAATGTGTTGTGATTTTTTATGGTGGATACAGTACAGTTCACAAAAATCCTCTGGAAAGGACCTAGTCAACGTAGAAATGAAAACCTTCCAGAAGATTTGAAACCAGAAGGGTATGGAAGGCCAGCCTGTGATAAGGAAAGTTCAGACATTCCAAGTAGAAGCAATTGCATGTGTGTAAAGCCAGAGGTAAAGAATATACAGCATAGCCAATGACCTGAAACGTCATCTAGAACCACAATTCATTTTCCTGAATGAAGACATTCAAACTCAGATAGCTGAAGAAAAGCAAGTGTCCAATATTGCTCTATATAGAATGCAGGTCATCTGTGTTCAAGAGCTGGCCTCCTACCATTGTTTCTATGACCATGTATTGGGTGGGTACACCTTGAGGTAAGGCTACACTTAGCTCATCTGATACTTTTCCGTGACTCAGTAATATAGCCTCTTTCTAGATCAATGCTCCTCAGCCTGTGTGTAGCAATCCCTTTGGCAAACCTCTTTCTCCAAAAATATTTACAATTCATATCTGCAGCAAAATTATAGTTATAAAGTATCAACAAAAATAAATTTATGCTAGAAGATTATCACAACATGAGGGTAAATGGTTACAGCATTATGAAGGTAGAGGACCATTGTTCCTAACAAATGGAAAATTTTGATAGAGAAATGTCTGCAAAAAAATGTGTCAAGAAATATGCAAATCTAACATTTGCTATCTTCAGGATACTCTATTAGATGTGTGGCATGCATTGCATAATTTCACTCATGGCTGAAGATTCAGATCAATCAAATATAAATTAATGACATCTTAAGCATCTGTTGAGGAAGATTCTATAACCACTGGACTCCAGTGACCTTTTCATGGTTTACGATGAGTTATCCAGAGTTGAACCATTGATCTTGACTACCTCTCAGGTGTTTTGAGTTCTCTCAGCTTGTAATTTTTGACCCATTGCTGCTGTGACCACCAACATATCTGTTTAGTCTTCTGTCTGCCTTGCTGTCCACTAGATCCTGACTTACTATTTTCTATGATTGGGTTCATTTTCTGCATATACAGTAAACATCTGCATCATATGCTAGACTGAGAAATGTAATTTTGAATTTTGCCTCCTTACTGGGTTTCTCTCCCTCTCCCATTTAGAGCTTGCATTTTGTTTGGTCCTATTTACAGCCTTGTTTGAGATTATTGGAACCTCTTTCATAAAGTATAAGCTAAAGAAAAAATGGATGCTAAGCATGGGCTAGAATAATTTTTCCAAGTGGGTTACACACTAGAATATGGGAGTTTTCATTGTGCTCATAGACCTTGTGAAAAAAGAAAACCGGAAAGAATCCTTAGTTAAATAATCTTCAGTGACTGTAGGAGAAAAGCAGGGTGATGATTTGCTTATATTTCACAGTCTTCTGAGTCTTTATTACTCAAGTGTGCTTGTATTATAAGTCTGGAGTTATATGCAGCATTTTAAGAATTATTTGACCAAATTAACAATAAGATTCATTTTTATCTTATTTATTTGTTATTTTTCAAGACAGCATCTCTCTCTATAGACCAGTCTGGCCTTGAACTTGTGATCCTCCCCACTTAGGCTCTTGAGTGCTAGGGTTACAACCATGTACCACCAAGTTTAACAATAAAGAGATTCTTAAGCTTCCAGGAGAGGGGAGAGAATTTTCCAAGGAAGGATAAATAGAATATGCAATGAAACATGGAAATTACAATAAGAGGATTAAGTAGGGAATAAGATGGGAGAGAAAGGTAAAAGAAGAAATAAAGGAAAGAACAACTAACACTAAAGGCTATTTGAAAAACATGAAACCTACTGCTGAAGAAGCTTCCTAAATATATACATATATTGAATGGGTCTAAATGGAATTACCAAATAGTAGGGGAGATAAGACCTTTGTCTTAGTCAGGGTTTCTATTCCTACACAAATATCATGACAAAGAAGCAAATTGTGTAGGAAAGGGTTTATTGAGCTTATATTTCCACATTGCTGTTCATCATCAAAGGAATTCAGGACTGGAACTCAAGCATGACAGGAAGCAGGAGCTGATGTAGAGGCCATGGAGGGATGTTACTTACTGGCTTGCTTCTCCTGGCTTGCTTAGCTTGCTCTCTTATAGAAACCAAGACTACCAGCCCAGGGATGGCACCACCCATAATGGGCCCTCCCCCCTTGATCACTAATTGAGAAAATGCCTTATAGCTTGATCTCATGAAGGCATTTCCTCACCTTAAGCTCCATTCTCTGTGATAACTCCAGCTTGTGTCACGTTGACACACAAAACCAGCCAGTACAGCCTGAAATAGGCATCGTATGTTACTTAGCAAAAACTCTAGCATCAGGAGGGATTTACATCAAATGTAACCTTGGCCAAAGCGAGCCCATGAAAAGATCCCAAATTATCACAGACTTTTGTCAAGGCTATTATCTACAATATGATGCTAAGGCCCTATTACTGAAAATAACACTTATGTCATTGCACACAGAGAAGTCAAGCTGGTACTTAATTAGTAGTTTCACTCATACTGACTAGTGTTCACAGTACTTGAAGTTATTCTGCATGCTATTGGAGGAGAAAAGTAACTATCAGCATCACCTAGCTGCAAAACCTGTGACCTACAACATGAGCTGCCTGCAAGATGTCCTGGTGCAATGAAGGCACAAATGTTGTGGAAGTTATTGTTGGATTGGATTTAAGGCACACTTCATGAAATAGAACCTATATTGCTAAAGAGGCCAAGAACTTGAGACTAGGTAAGTCAGGAGCATAGGGGAAAACCTCCTATTATTTTTCCACTAAAGGAACATTGATAAAATGGCTCCTAAAGAAATATTTCTAAACCCATAGTTTAGTGCTTCACTCAATACAAATAGAAGCACCTTCTTGCAGTAGATCGGAATTACCACAGAGACACATAACTGAACAAGATACAGAAAGTGAAAGACTTCAAAGCACTCAGTCCTAAATTGGACATTTTCACCAAAGTCCTACCTTTAAGGCTTAGGGGTCTATGTGGGAGAGGAGGCAGAAAGATTTTAAGAGCCAGACATGATGGATGATTCCAAGGAAACAGTGGCTTCCATATACAACAAGACTAATACACACCTATGAACTCACAAAAACTATGTCAGCATGCACAGGATCTGTGCAGGCTCAAGCCAGATAGAATCCCAGAACTAAGAAGGGAAAGGGGACACAAAGTATCATCCCTAAACAGGAAGCTATCTGTAATTAATTCCTGCTGGCAAAAGGAAAATCAGATTTTTCCAGTGGAGCCTCACTGGGTATATGAATCACACTTGAGGGCAGGCCCCCATGATCAGGAGCAGTGGGCTAACAAAAAACAAACTCAGTGGTATTTTTGTAAACATTTGTTTGATTGTTTATTTATCATTTTGTAAAATGTAATTGGTCTTTTGCTTGTTTTGATTTTCATTTTTATAATTTTAAATAGAGAAAAAGAAAGAGAACAAAAATTTGGGTGGGTAGAGCATTGGGGAGGATATGGTAAGAATTGGGGACGGGAAAACAAAACCAAAATGTGCTGTATTTTTTACAATATATTTGTGTACTGTGTTAAAAAACACGTTTTTTTAAATTTGTAACTGAACTGTCATGAAATACTCCTGATGGAACTAAGCAGAGAATTCTGACAAAATCACACAGTGCAACGGGTCTCAAATGGAAGAGATGTTAAAGGAAGGGAGTAAGGGAGCACAAAAGCTGCCTCTGGTGGAAGAAGGAAAGAAGGGAAGGGGGAGGAGATTAGTGGCTTTTTATTGGCCATTGAGCATGCGCAGGAGAGTGAGTCAAAGGCAATAATGGGAACGTGGTGCCTCTGGGCAGCTAATGATGACTAGTATGGCTGCTGAGTCCCTTGGGGCTGACCATGAAGGTGCCTGATTGCTAACAACTGCAGAGTAAGAGACTTCAACTAAAGTAATTTTTTCTCTTAGAATCCTTGTAGTGCCTACTGAGAATGGAATTAGGGACTTGAAGACTTATTTATTGAATCACATTGAAAAGTCTAATTTTTAAAACATGACTTGAATTGTAAAAAGCTGTTTGCTGAACATGAATGTCTTTTTAATTGGTTAATTTTTGCAGTCTTGATTTAATATAAACATTTGTCTGCAAAGACACACACACACACACACACAGCAACAACAAAAACACAGCAAACAAAAACAGGAAAACCCAAACAAAACCAAATCAAACAAAAAAATAAAGAAAAGGTGCTCCAGGTCAGAATAAAGGAACATGGGCATTTTATCATGAAAGCCTTAGGTCTAATAGTGAATACTCAACAATAATATGGCAGAGATCCAAGGGCTTATGTTTCTTTACATCTTTATATACACTGCATATAATCCGTGCTGTCTCATTTGAAGGGAAACTATGAACAACAGCAAGGGTAAGATGAGCAAGGTGTGTTAGTACATGCCTTTAAGCACTCTGTAAAGCATGTTGAATGGCCTCAGTTTTTGTTTCCAAAGCAGAAAGATCTGGATTTGATTCGTTTTCTTAACTGAAGTGAGGAAGTAAGGATGAAGTAACAGAAATATCAATGGGCTCAATAAAGCTAGTAGAATAAACAGTAACTGCTTATGCCCTACTTTCAAGGCCACCCAGTACTATGGAGGGCCTGTCCTGTCCAAGATTTGCAAATGTAGGTTTAGACTCTTCATAATTTAAATGACTCTAGGGACTTAGCAAATGTCCCAGTGTTACTGTTGAAGCACACTATCTTATTTTGTGGCAACACAGAGGTAGACCTTTGGGATATTTTGAACTAATAGTCGGTTACTCTTGTACATATTGTACATTACATATTGTAACCTTGGTTACACCTGTTTAAATAAGATGCATCACATAATGACCTAGCTATTTTGTCTCCACTATTCAAGTTGTTTCTGCAAAATACTGTAAATTCCTCTTTTTCCTACCATGTTTTTTCTCAGTACTGTGGGAGTGTGAGACACATGCCATCTCTTTCCTCCCATTCTCTGGGACTTTGTTGGAAGGAATTTGATTGCTTTTAATACCTTCAAATGAACTATTTACACTACTGGATTTTTGTGAGGATGTTGCTGTTGTAGTTGTAGCCAGTGTTCTTTATCAAGAGTATGAGATATGTAGAGATCACTATACCATTAGCCTGTTCACCAAAATGAATTTGGTGGTCCTAGATACCAATGCTTCCACTAATGCCAGCAGCTCCTTTTACATAATTATGGATCTACTGATTTTTGTGCTTTTATTAGCTGTTGGGGGTTTTCATGTCAAACATTAGGGATTTTATTTGATATTTATTTATAAATGCTCCCTTCTGCAAAGGCTTAGAGTGAATTGATGTGGTTGAGGGAGCAGTTCTAATGACAAGATTTATGGTATGCTTTGAATTACTCTTATCTTTAAAGACTGCCTGCTGTTTGAAGTATGCATTTTCTGTTGACCCTTTGTCTTCTCAGGGTAAACAATGTCCCAAGAGTTAAATGCCTTAACTTCATAGATTCTTGGTAGTACTTAATTTCTTGGAGGGGACCATGTAAAAAAGGGTTACTTCAAGCTCTTTTGGAAGTCTGTGACTACTGATGGATAGAATGTCTCATTTCTTCTGGAGCAGAAAGAAATGTAAAAGAAGGCAAAAAAGGTTTAAGGAACCTGCAAAATGTTGGGCTTTGGGAAGATCAGCTAATCCCTTTGCTTTCTCTGCCTATTTGATTTTCATTGAAGAGGTTATGAGGAGCATGAAATGTGAAAGGAAATGCTCTGGGGGTCCTGGGAATGCTTGATATCTGCGTCATTAGTGACAAGTGTTTTATGGTCAATATCTCCTTTAGTCCTTAAAAATTTTTGTGGTGCAGACATTAGGATTCTGTTCTTGTTGGTATAGCTATTAAGAATGGAAAATATTAAGTAGTTGGCTGATCTCATGCAGCTGATGTGTCTGGATTCTGACTGTGAAGTCTTTGATGGTTCAACTGTACAATTTCATGCAAACCATCGTTTAGAGCTCTTTCTGTAGCTCAAAAATGTCTCACACCTTACCTGATCCTTTTTGGTTATATAATTAGGCTAAATCTGTGTTACTAGGCAAATCTTTAGCAATTGATTATTTTATTTTTCTAGGGCAGGGTATCATGTGCCCTGGTAGGTCTTGAGCTTGTTGTAGAACTGAGGATGACTTTTCCAGTTTTTATCATTTATGTATTTTAATATTTTATTCATTTATATTTCAAATATTGTCCCCCTTCCCTATCTCCTCACTGCAAACCACCCTCCTCAAACCCCACCCCTTTGCCTCTAAGAGGGTGTTCCCCACCAACCCATCCACTCTCTGATAACCCACTACCCTGCTCATCCCTCCAGTATTCACCTTTGCTGGAGCAACAAGCCTCCACAGGACAAAACACCTCCTCCTCCTACTGATGCCAGATAAGGCAGTCCTGTGCTACATATGAGGCATGATCCATGGACCCACACATGTATACTCTTTGGTTCATGGTTTAGTCCCTGGGAACTCTGTGGGGTCCAGTTAGTTGATATTGTTCCTCCTAGGGGGTTCTAATCCCCTTCAGCTCCTCATTCCTTCCCCTAATTCTTCTATTAGGGTACCCAAGCTCAGTCCAATGCTTGGCTGTGGGTGTCTGCATCTGTCTTAGTCAGATGCTGGCAGAGTCTTTGAGAGGACAGCCATACCACCCCCATTCCGTCCCCCACTACTACTTATTTCTATTCAATATACTGGCCCTCCAGACTTCTCTCCTGTCTCTTCCCATACTTGGTCCTGCCAACCACTTTTTTCCCCTCCTACTGCCCTCTCCCATCCCTCTCCCTCCCTTTGCATCTCCTGATTATTTTTTCCCCTTGTAAGTGGGGTTGAAGCATCTATACTTTTCTTATCTTCTTGTCAAGATTTAAATTCGTTTTGTGAGAATGAGTATTTTTGCAGCAATATTTATAAGCGAGATTGGTCTGAAGATCTCTTTCTTTGTTGGGTCTTTGTGTAGTTTAGGTATCAGTGTAACTGTGGCTTCATACCACAGTATGAAGAATAGGTAGTATTCTTTCTGTTTCTATTTTGTGGAATCTTTTGAGATATTGGTATTAGGTGTTCTTTGAAGGTCTGATAGAATCCTACACTAAAGCTATATGGCTCTTGGTTTTCTATTTTTTTTTAAAATTTTTTTTAAGGTTGGGAGACTTTAAGGACTACTTCTATTTCCTTAGGGACTATGGAATAATTTAGATGGTTTATCTGGTCCTGATTTAACTTTGATATCAGGTATCTGTCTAGAAAATCATCCATTTCATCTAGATTTTCCAGTTTTGATTAGTATAGGCTTTTGTAGTAGGATCTGATGATTTTTGAATTTCCTCAGTTCTGCAGTTATGTCTCCCTTTCATTTCTGACTGTTAATTTGGATACTGCCTCTGTGCCCTTTAGCTAGTTTGGCTAAGGGTTTATCTATCTTGTTGATTTTTCTCAAAGAACCACTTCTTAGTTTTCTTGATTCTTTGTATATTTCTCATTGTTTCTTATCTGTTTATTTCAGCCCCAAGTTTGATTATATCCTGCCGTCTACTCCTCTTGGGTGTGTTTGCTTCTTTTTGTTCAAGATCTTTCAGATGTGCTGTTAGGTTGCTAGTGTAGGATCTCTCCAGTTTCTTTATAAAGGCAACCAGTGCTATGAATTTTCTTCTTAGCACTACTCTCATTGTATCCCATAAGTTGGGGTATGCTGTGCCTTCATTTTCATTGAATTCTAAAAAGTCTTTAATTTCTTTCTTTATTTTTTCCATGATTAAGTTATCATTGAGTAGAGAGTTATTCAGTTTCCAAGAGTATGTGGGCCTTCTGTTGTTTTTGCTGTTATTACAGACCAGCCTTAGCCCATTGTGATCTGATAGAATGCATAGGATTATTTCAGTGTTTTTGTGCCTGTTGAGGCTTGTTTTGTGTTTGATTCTATGGTCAATTTTTGAGAAGGTACCATGAGATGCTGAGAAGAAGGTATATTTTCTTGTCTTAGGGTGAAATGTTCTTTAGATATTTGTTAAATATATTTGGTTAATAACTTCTGTTAGATTCACTGTGTCTCTGTTTAGTTTGTTTCCATGATCTGTCCATTGATGAGAATGAAGTGTTGAAGTCTCCACTATTATTGTATGAGTTTCAATGTGTGTTTTGAGCTTTAGTGACTTTTTTTTTTAAACAAATGTGGGTGCCCTTGCATTTGGAAAATAGATGTTCAGAATTGAGGGTTCATCTTGGTAGATTTTTCCATTGATGAGTATGAAGTGTTCTTCCCCAGCACGTTTGATAACTTTTGGTTGAAAGTTTATTTAAGTCTGAGGTAGTGTCTGTGTTACTTAGGTGTGCTTCCTGTATGCAGCAAAATGCTGGATCCTTTTTACATATCAAATCTGTTAGCTTATGTCTTTTTATTGGGGAATTGAGTCCATTGATGTTGAGGGATATTAAAGACTGACATTTGTTACTTCCTGTTATTTTTGTTGTGAGATGTGGAATTATGTTCTTGTGGTTCTCTCCTTTTGGGTTTGTTGTAAGATGATTAATTTCTTGGTTTTCCTTGGGTGTAGTTTCTCTCCTTGTGTTTCCTTCTATTATCTTTTGTAGGCCTGGATTAGTGGAAAGATGTTGTTTAAATTTGGTTTTGTCATGAAACATCTGGTTTCTCCATCTATGGTAATTGAGAGTTTTGTTGGGTATAGTATCCTCGGATGGCATTAGTGTTCTCTTAGGGTCTGCATGACATCTATCCAAGATCTTCTGTCTTTTAGAGTCTCTGTTGAGAAGTCTGGTGTAATTCTGATAGGTCTGTCTTTATATGTTACTTGGCCTTTTCCCTTTATGGCTTTTAATATTCTTTCTTTGTTATGCATATTGAGTGCTTTGATTATTATTGTTCCATGGGTTTTTTGTATGTTTTTCTCTTTCTTTAGGTTAGGGAAGTTTTCTTCTAAGAATTTCTTGAATATGTTTTCTGGCCCTTCGAATTGGGAATTTTTTTTTTAAAAAAAATATTTATTTATTTTATGTATGTGAGTATAATGCTTCTCTCTTCAGACATATCAGAAGAGGGCATCAGATCTCATTACAAATGGCTGTGAGCCACCATGTGGCTGCTGGGAATTGAACTCAGGACCTCTGGAAGAGCAGTTAGTGCTCTTAACTGCTGAGCCATCATCTCTCCAGCCTGAATTGGGAATCTTTACTCTCTTCTATTCCTATTAGTCTTAGGTTTGGTCTTTTTATTGTCCTAAATTTCCTGGATGTTTTAGGTTCAGAGTTTTTGCACTTGTATTTTCTTTGACTGTTGTGTCAATATCTTCTATGGTATTTTCCAAGCCTGAGAGTCTCTCTTCTATCTCTTGTATTCTGTTGCTGATGCTTGCATCTGTAATTCTTGATATCTTTCCCAGGTTTTCCATCTCTAGGGTTGTCTTGCTTTTCTGACTTCTTTATTGTTTCTATTTCCATTTTTATAACCTGGATGGTTTTGTTCAATTCCTTCACTTGTTTGCTTGTGTTTTCCTGTATTTCTTTAAGGTGTTTATGTGTTTCTTCTTTAAGGGCTTCTACTTATTAACCTGTGTTCTCCTTTATTTCTTTAAGGGAGTCATTTATTTCCTCTTTAAGGTCCTCTATCATTTTTATAAGTTGGGATTTTAGGTCATTATCTTGCTTCTCATGTGTGTTTGGGTATCCAGGGCTTGCTGTGTTGGGAGCACTGGGTTCTGATGCTGCCAAGTGGCATTGGTTTCTGTTGGTTATGTTTCTAAGCTTACTTCTCCCCATCTGCTTATCTCTGGTATTAACTGACCTTGCTGTCTCTGACTGGAGCCTGTCCCTACTGTGAGCCTGGTTATGATAGACCTCCTTGAGTCAGGCTTTCTCTGTGTGGGGAAGATGTCTAGAGCTTCCAATATTCGGGCCTAGTTATGATGGACCTCCTGGGAGTCAAGCTGTCTCTGAGTGAGGGGTGTGTGTATGTGGTGGGTACTGGAGTATTTAATCTGTTCCTGTGCACAGTTGTGGACCAGAAGGAAGATGCGTCTTCAGAAGGGTGGATAGACTCTGCTTCCACTGGGCCCCATATGACCAGGTATTGGGGTGAGGGGTGTCTCACCTGTGAGTCTGGTTATGACAGACCTGCTGAGAGTCAAGCTGTCTCTGGGTGTGAGTGTGGTGGAGTGCTGGAGCACCTGATCTGCTCCTGGGTGTAGTTGTGGACTTGAAGGGTGATGTGTCTCCAACAGTGCGGGTAGGTCTTGCATCCTCTAGGCCCCATGCTGGTTCCAGTTAGGCCAGGTATTGGGGCAAGGGGGTTGTCTCAACTGTGAGCCTTATTATGACTGACCTCCTGGGAATCAAGCTGTCTCTGGGTGTGTATGTGTGTGTGGGGGGGGGCGGGGTTTGTCTGGAGCACCACCAGTTTTGCCCCAGGCAGAGATGTGCAGCTGGAAGGACAATTTTCAACTTTTGATATTCTTGCTCCCATACCCTGAAAGCTAGGATTACAAGCATCTACCACTATGCTCAGTTAGGAGTATGTATATATGTTTGAATGTTTGTATGTATCTATGTATTGTTTTTTCGAGACAGGGTTTGTTTGTGTAGCCCTGACTGTCCTGGAACTTGCTCTGTAAACCAGGCTGGCCTTGAACTCACAGAGATCTAGCTTCCTCTGCCTCCAGAGTACTGGAATCAAACTCATGAACCATCTGGCTGGTATTATGTTTTTTAGATCAGAGTTCCTATTTAGTAGAAGCCAGTGCTATCTCCCCCTGCCCCCCGCAGTTTTGCTGAGTTGTGACAGTTTAAATAAAAGATACCACCACACTAGATTCTATATTGCCCAGTGATCAAATTTCCCTTGCCTGAAAACCACTGATTGAAGAATTCTAGTCTAAGACATCTCACCATAGATGACTCCTTTATTCTACTCTGTTCCACTACTACTTTCTTATCATGCACATTAGTCATGATAGTTACATTTGTCATATCAATACCTTGCTTCAGAGATTTGTGCTTAAATGTGAATGAAAATGAAGACCTGTAGAATGGCCCATGGGCCAGAAGGAAATGAATATCAGGAACCTCTAGAAATGAACAGGTGCTACTCCAGTGCCTTCCTTTTTTATTCTTCCCTCCTTAGAAAGATCGAGAGAGAAACATCTAAGAGCATGCCTGTTATTGACCCTCTCTCATTCCTGTCTTTCATGGGTTTGAACCTTTTATCTGAAGTTATTGTGACATCTTAGCCCTAGGTTTCCTGTGTGCCTTACCTTTTTCCTACTTTGGCATTTCTTGGAGATTTTAGGTATCCTAGGCAAAAGGAAATACTTTTCCTGGTGAGTTGAACTTTGTGTATCAAAGGAAGTGTTACATCTTTTACATTGGCTTTACTTTCTCCCAATGACAACTCTCCTAACTCAGCCAATGTCATGGCAGCATTTGATAACTGTAATTAGATGCATCAGAGCACACATGGAAACATGTGTTTAACACAAAGAGTGATCCTTTTGTTTCAACTAAAACACTGTATTTCTGTTCCTGTACTCTATTGCCTTATCTAGACAACACTTAATGTGGAACAGCTTCAAAACTCACCTCATCTTTGATCAGGTCCTCACTAGTCTCTGCAGACAGCATTCCTGTGTCTGCTGGGCTGTCTTTAAAGAACACTAGACAAGAACAATTCAGTCTTGATGATTTGAGTTAAGTGAGAGATGGGTGAAAGAGAATTTTGCTTACTTATCAGATGGCATAAAAATATGGATGGCTAATGTTTCTACTGGCGTAATTATTGGTTTCATAGCAACTAATGGCCCATCTTATCCATTTTTTTCAATAGAACTCTGAGTTAGCTAGTTTAGAACAATGACGAACTTAAGAATCATTTGCATGTTTGTCACATATAGTTTTATTATTGTTGTTCTATGTTTAATTAAATGGACAGTTTGAAATTATTGAAGGTCTAATGCATGTACTATGGCCATAGGCTTATTCCATGTATGATACGTAATTTTCAGAATAATGAATAACATGCAACATAGGCAAAAGATATTCATGTTAAGGATTATACCAGGTGCCATTTCCTTGTTTTATTATAACAACTTGTATTAAATTTGCAAATATGGAGACTTGAGTTGAGATCTCATGTAAAATATCATGTAAAGGCACATATCTGTAATCATTATTCTGGAGGAACAAAGACAGGAGGATATCTGGAGCTCCTTGTGCAGTTAACCCTTCTGAAAGTGAATAGACCTTGTCTGAAAAAAATGTACAGTACAAAAACATATACCTAATGTGAAACTCTGGCTTACATATGCACATGTACATACACATAAATGCACCAGCATGTGTATGTATACATGCACAAAACAAATACTGAAATAAATCACTGTTTTCATGTTAATATGACTGGATGCTACTTTAAAAAAACTCTTCCCTTTCATATTAGCAATGATTTCATATTTTCTTTATGAAAATTATTTTATGAAGCATATTTTTCAGAAGATAATGACTTTTAATGAATAGAGGAAAGTCAGGCACATTGGTGTACAACTTAAATCCCACAACTTAGGAGGCAGGGATAGGCAAGTCTCTCTGAGTTGAGGCTAGCCTGGTCTATAGTGGTCTAGACAGTCAAGACTGCACAGTGTGATTCTGCCTCAAAGGAAAAAAAAGAAAGAAAAGGAAAATAAAAATAGAAGGTTGCTTTCCTGTGTGTATATTTATATGTCTATGTGTTAAGGTGTGTATATTTAGAGGTTAATAAAGATATATAGCTTTAAAAATCCTTAATTTAAAGTAGTTGCTGAAATATGAGAGAGTCCATGTACTCTCATTTACACAAAATGTGATCAAATCCAGGGAATTGACACTGGTACAATGTGGTCATTTCTTTCTTTCTTTTTTCTTTCTTTCCTTTTTTCACCTGTAAATGTGTAACCACCACTATAATAATATATAAAGCTGTTCTATCACAAAACTCCATCATGTTTTTTCTTTATAACCACACACACATGTCATAGAATATGGTCTCAAGTCTTGAGAACCACTAATTTTACTCTATCTCACATTTTGTTATTTTGGTCAATTTATTCTCCAGTCTGAGTGGGTTATCCCAAGTTCTTAGAATGAAATTTTACCACTATTGTGATAGAATCAAGAGGTGGATCCTTTAGGAAATAATTAAGATGAAAGGGCAGAGTGCTCCCAAATGGGATTAGGGACCTTGTAGAAGGACTTTGGGGAATGGGCTCATGTTCTGCTCTTGTACCATTCTTATGCTCTTTCTCACTCTTATTCTTTCTTCTATATAAGTATGCTGTGTTCAAGGAAACCTTTGTAAATAAAGACCAGAGTTCGTAACAGACACCAAACTAGCTAATGCCTTGATCAGAGCTGTGAAGAAAGACATTTTGGTTCATTAACAATTACTTAATACCAGTTATTTTGTAATAGTAGTATAAATGCACTAAAATGCTCCATAGAAATGAAATATTTGTTTATTACCTTTAGAGATGACCTTTTTTTTTATACTCAGCATATTTCCATGGATGGCCATCCAAATTGTTGTTGGTATTAAGAGTTTGTTGCCTTTTATTGCACAGATGTATTCCATAGTGTTGATATGTCACACTTTATCTGTTCATCAGGTGATGAATGGAGGGACTGTTGTCACTTTTTAACTGGTACAAAATAAAACTGCTGTGAACATTTATATAAAAATGTATATATCGACTTTCACTTTTAGTTTTTAAAGGGCTGAACAAAAGTGATTTTCCTGAACTATACTTTAGTATGGATATAGGTTTTTAAAATGCAAAGTGTTATCACATTAGGCAATTGTTAAACATTAGCCAAATGGTATAGATGTATCTGAAAGTGGTTAGGTAGAAATGTGAATTTAACATTACAGTGATGATAGTTCTATAAAACAAGTTTTTCTCCATAAAATTCATGTTATAAATGTTGTTGGAGTTTTCAAATTTTATACTGTATTTCTAGTCTCTGTCTTAACCTATAATTGTGTGATACAGTACAGCACTTGGTGAATTCACCTGAGCCTGTGGTAGGAAATGCTATCCTTGGTAGCACTTTATCATTAGTTCACCTAAGTTGACCCCTCCTGTGCCATTAAATATTTCAACAAAATGGTGTCAGGATGCCGTAAAATAGAAAATATATGATGTTTGTCATCTTTCTTTACTTTCTTCTTTCTTCTACTTTACATTCTCAGGTTAGTAATGAATATTGTTTTAAATGCCTTCAAAATAAACAGTCTCTCCTATTTCAAAAGCATTTCTACTCTGTGGTTATTGTCATATCTTATTTTTAAGCACTTAACTGTAGAAGAAATAAAAAAAAATGCTCTCTATCATGAATTGAAGAAAACTGGCTTTGATGAAGGATACTCAATGTTGAGATTCAGCTATGTGAAATAATTTCATAGTATTTGGCCTAGATAAAATTTCAAGGACTGTGGTACTGGCCTTCTGGGATTCTCATCACATAGCAAGTCCAGTGACTGAAACATGAAGAAGAAAGATATTGCCAAATGTGTCACAACCGCTGATGTAATTTGCAGCTCACTTCTTTTTTAATGAAATAACATAGAGCATATGTGGCTAGCTGAGAGTTATTGTAAGTCAGAATGTATTCAGAACTGGAAGACAAAATGAAAGGGGAGAGAGAACCTCATAAATTAATTTGGTGACATTTTAGGTGCAGGTATAGCCTGGCTCTTGTAAGCATACATCTCAACTCTGGAGTCTGTACTCTAGCTCTCAATCCTTCCTCGACAGCTTTATTGGCTTGCAATCTTAGGATTTATGGCTTGCCATTTATGGAGCCCCTATAAAATTTCAGCGAGGAAGACTCTGACCAAGGTCTCGATTAGAAGACAAGAGTTTAAACAATTTGGCCAAGGTCAAAAAACAATTTAATACTGAAGTTGGGATTAGATATATGGCCCCAGATCCTGTCTTCTCAGTCAGAACACAAATGAGGAGCTGGAAGAACCAGTTTTCTCTGCAAAATCTAGGTTATTTAGCTCCAGTGTAAATGTTAAAAGTACCACTTTCTATATGAAATTCTCCCAGTTTCAAAAGAAGAATTATATACTCTTGGCTTAATGCTAAGCTATGTTGGCATATAAATAATTAACAAACATTTCATCTATTTCTTGTTCTTTTGTGTAAAATAAGCGAGGAAATAGCACTGTCTTTCAAGTCTTTCTATAAATAAAAAAATCAATTTGATAAGTTGATATTGTCTGTTATTTAATATTAGAATTTTACTCTTATTTATATAGATAGAAAAAATAGCTATAAACGTTCATACAATAATCGGTACACTGCTTTTTATTGTAGTTTTATTCATAACAGTCCATGCATATAATTATCTATTGACAAAAGTCTGTGTTATATGAAGCAAAATAGAATATAAACACAAAATAACAACCCCCTGATATGAAAGTACACAAATGAACTTTAGCAACACTATATGAAAAAGAAAATGTACAAAGAGTATACATTGTGCAACTTTATTATAGACTAAGAAACAGAACGAACTAATCTTCTTTGCAGAAATCATAGAAGTACTTGCTTTGAATGATGACAGAGTTATTAGCTCGGTTGGGAGGTACAAGGAAAACATTTTAAAGTGATGGGACTATTTGATATCTGATGGGAGATGGTAGCACAAGCATATGCACATGTAAAATCCATAAAGCTTTATACTTCATATTTAAGGATATTTCCATAGCATTATATCCTAATATATAAAATTCTAAAGAAGAAATTATACAAGAATCACATCTATTATGCAATTCTGTTAAAAGTTTTACAGTATGGTAATCATGAGTATATTTAAGGAAGTAATACAAACAATGACAGAAGTACAACCATAAGTCCTTTCTCCAACTTGTCTCTGAGACAGGATCTTGCTATTTAGCCCTAGCTGACCTTATACTCTATGTAGCGCAAGATGACCTTCAACTCACAGAAATCCTCCTGCTTCAGTATTCTGAGTGCTATAATTAAAAGCATGCCTCTGTAATTGTGTGTGTGTGTGTGTGTGTGTGCGCGGTGAACACATAGGTGTGCCAGAGAATGACCTTGAGTGTCATTCCTCAGGAACTACCCCATTTTTTTTTTCTTTTGAGGCAATGTCCTGTACTTGCCTGAGACTTGGCACTTGCTAGGCTACTGGACTGGCCACTGAGCCCCAAGGATCTGCCTGTTTCATTTCCCCAGCACTGAGATGCTAAGAGAATACATCATACCTGGAATTTTTTTCAAGAGGAGTATGGGAATTCAACTCAAGTCCTCCTGTGTGCATGCTAAGTACCTTACTGAGCCATCTCCTCAGCCTCATAGTTCTTCTTGACTAAGAAGTGATTATTACCTAGTTTTCTTCCTTCATGATCATTGATGTTGAGTCTTGAGGATTTTTTACCCAGGTTTGGTTTAATGTTGGTCCTCTTTTGTTTTGGGTGCAAGCATGGATCCGATGATAAAAGGAGCAGATAAAGGAGTGTTTGAAGTTTTGGTTGACAGGTGCTGGAGATTTAAAATGTCTCTACTATGATCTGGTATCAGGATAAAGTCATTGTTGAGGGCACAATTCATTCTTCTCTCATTCCTTCCCTTTCCCCAACTCCTGACTATGGAAGGCAGCTAAGATGAAAAAAATTTAAGTTTAGAAGTAGATTCATTAGGTCATTTTTGAAATTTGATGATAATATAAAGTGTTAGTGAGTTCACTTTTCTTTCCCCTTTTGTGTCAGTTTGACTCCTTTTTGAAATTTGATGATAATATAAAGTGTTAGTGAGTTCACTTTTCTTTCCCCTTTTGTGTCAGTTTGACTCCTATTTTGCGTCAAGGTTTATGCAGTCACTGAAAGGTTTTGACCAGTGGTTCTTAATCTTGGATGATCTGGCCCTCCATAAGAAGGGGTAGTGTACTAGTGGAATTTAGTGGGTAGAAGAAACCAGGGATGTTCCCAAGCACCCTACAATGAACAGATTAGCTTCCAACCTAAAGAATAATCCAGTCCTGAGCTCAGTAGTGTTGATGTTATGAAATCAAGACTTAGATTTAACCCTATGTTTAGGACTTTAGAATGTGTTATCTTCTAGAGTCTCTACATGAACCCTTTTTTGGAGGTATTTTCATTTTAGATATGGCTTACTGTCAAAGGGCTTGGGTTAACCCAAACCTCACAGCATTTCTGAGGGTCTGGGTGGAGCATTAAGACAAGTAGGGCCTAAAGAATAAGTTTGTTATTGTCATTTTTATTTAAGATAGAAAACAAATGAAATGGAGTTATAACAGAGAAGCAAGTTAATAATATTACACAATAAGAAACTATAATCTATTCCAAGGGATGGAGAATGATGCATTAAATGATTAAGAGATTAATAGATTTAGGATAAGATTGATAGAGACTGGAGCAATAGCTCAGTGAGAAAAATGCTTGCTCTGCAAGTATAAGGACCCAAGTTCAATACTCAGAACTTGTCTAAAAAGAGCCAGACATGGAAGGCCACATGTATTGTCAAGGAAACAGAGACAGGAGTGTTCTAATAACCTAATTGGGCAGCTCCAGACAAGGGAGAGAACCTGTCTCAAAAGAGGTCGATGGCATTCCTGAGGATGGAACCCAAGGTTTTCATCTGGCCTCTGCACATGTATGCACTCACAAATCCATGGAAACTCACACTGATAGGTGTACCTACATACATACAAGCACATTCATACACACACTAAAAAGAAGACAATTAGATGAAACATCAGAAAACCTGAACTACTGTGAATTTTAATTCAGTAACAATGAATGGTGGGAATATTTTTTGATTGGACTTTCCTCACTGACAATGTGAGAAACCAAAGTAATGTATTTCACAATCTTTTTCAATGTCAACATACAGTTATTTGATAGACGCCAACACAGTCTACATTTTAAAAAGTAATTCCATTACCTTCCAAATATTTGCCACAGTATAATGAGTAAAATGATATAAAAACATTTATGTACATTACTGTGTTTCATTCTTTAATCTCTTAACTTGCCTGCTACATACAAGAAGCACCATTGTCTCTATTATAACATCATAATATATCTTTCTAAATTGCTGATTTAACTGTTTGGCAAAAGATGTTCCAGGTAAAGGAAAATAACCACAGAGAGATGTTTAACATTTGTTCCTAATGTTAACTTTCAAACTTTGCTTAGAAAAATAATTCTGTTCAGAAATTTGATCTCTTTGCCTTCCTTTTGTATTGCTTTTGGCTCTTCCAGAACTTAAAAATGTCAATTTGTTATTCATGTTGGCCTTTGCTAATCCTTCTAAAGAATGTGAAAAGGCTCAGTCCTTTATATTAGGAAATACCTGAGATTAAAATGGATTAAGTCTGAATGCCTTTCTCTTGCTCCATGCTGTAATAGGGAGTGTTATCACAGTATTTATAAAGGCAATGGGGTTTTATGCACCAAGCAATCATTTCTTTGTGTGAGCATTCAGTGTGGGTACTGATACAGTTAGGCCTGGTGACTTACTTGAAGCTAAATGCCAAGATCCCACAGTGTTCTTTTAAAGTGCAGAATTAGATGGTAGATGGGGAAGGATGAGAAACAGAAGTACATATAAAGTTAAAGAATGATCAGACTTGGCTATGGATAAGTATGGCCAGTGAGGGAGTGTGGCATGGTGGAAAGGTGTTAAACATATGCAAGAGCTAAAGAATTGGTAGTAGAAGTATTCATATGGCTATTTTCTATGTTGTGCTGCTGTTTTGTCAAAGAATAACAGAATAACCTCTTCCTCAATAGAAGGTGCCTCAGAATTCATATTATACAGATGGCATATCCTTCATCTCCCAATAATTTCAAAGAAACTACTTTTCTTACCACTCCTCTTCATGTACCTATTTAGGATAAGACACTATGGTACAGGGTCAAATCAACCAAACTATAGGAATTAAAATACGTGTGGTATTAGGTTTCATTTTTACCCCCAAGCAGATGTATTAGAGACTTTAGAGAGCAGATATATCATGCTCCATGCTAGTTTTCATTCAGCTAGATTATCTCACCCAAAGCTAAGATAATGCTGAAACCCAAATCTGTCAAAGTAAGGGGGAAATGATTCCCTTCTTGGAGACTGGATAAAGAATGTCCCTTGTCCACAGAAAAATCAAAAAAATTATTATTGATTCCTGAAGTTGCACTTCCCACAGTGGAAAAATTTTGCTTTGATAATTCATGTCTGTTGCCTCATAGTGACTTGCCAGCTTAGATCCATTCCAGGGAGCAGTCTTAGAAAGTGTCCCCTGTTATGGTTTGATTGTGGCATTTCCCCCATGGGCTCATATGTTAGTCTTTAGCCAATAACACCATTTGAGGAAGTTGTCAGACTTTTTGGACTTGGGACTTGGCATAGGGCTGTTAGGGGCAAGGCTTGAGAGTTGTAGACGGCCTTTTTACCTTTCTAGGCTCTGCTTCTTGGGCAATGGCATGTTCCCATTGTCATAACCTACCACCTTCCCCACCAAGATAGACTGTATCCCCTGAAAGATGAGTCAAAATAAATCCTTCCTTTAACTTGTTTCTGTCAGGTAAGGTCTGTTAGAGCAAAAAGAGAAAAAAAAATAACACAAAAATACTGTGAGGGACTGTGAGAGCCCAGGGGAGCAGGCTTCAGTTTTGTGAAGAAACAGCTTTTCAAGTTTGGTAATATAGTTTACAATCCACTATGGAGGAAACAGGAAGCCAAATGAATTACTTTTTGTGGTTTATGCAAAGAAATCATTGTAATGTTAAATTAATTGTAAAAGTTCCACTGGGAGAATCAGACTATACCATTCAGAAAAATCAGCTAGAGAATGTGCAAAACAATCAAAGTGACAGTTGGGTCTTCTCAGCATCTATGCAACCAATGGTCTTTCTTTTCGCATTTACCTCCATTTCATTTGACTAATTGTTGAGATCTTATTAGCTTTTATTTCATGGCTATGACATGAACTAGATTTTTTAACTCAGTAAAAGAATGGGAAGAACATCTAATCTCAATCTCTCTCTCTCTCTCTCTCTCTCTCTCTCTCTCTCTCTCTCTGTGTGTGTGTGTGTGTATGTGTGTGTGTGTGTGTATGTGCGTGCACATAGATGTCCACATGTGAACATGTGGGTGCCCCCACAGATGCAGAGGCCAGAGCAAAATGTTGAGTTCTATCTCTTACCTTAACATTGCATTGAGACAGGATCTCTCACTGCACCAAAATCTTTTCTTTTCATCAGGGTGGGTAGCTATTGAGGTCTTAAGATTTGCCTGTCCTTTCTTTCAGTGCTAGGATTACCCATGTGGGCAACCATGTGTGGATTTTTGCACTGGGGCTGAATATTTGAACTCACATCTTTGTTGCTTGTAGGACAAATGCTCTTATCTACTAAGCCATCTTCCTTTCCCCTACTTTTAAGTGAATAAGTCACACCTTACTTTATTTATCTCACTTTTTCTTTCTTCCTCAATTGCCCCTACTTTATTTCCTTTTTTATCCACAGTAGAGTTTATTACTCCAATGATTCACACTTTATTTCTTAATTTTGAGATTATAGTTTAATTGCAACATTTCTCCCTTTCCCTTCCTCCCCCAGACGATCTCATATTCCTTACTCTCCTTCTAAAGTGTCGCCTCTTTTATTTTTACTAATTGTTATTGTACACACACACACACACACACACACACACACACACACACACACACTCCTAAAATATAACCTGCTCAGTCTGTATTATATTACTTACATGTATGTTCTCAGGGCTGACTATTTGGTACTGGATACCCAATTGGTGTGTTCTCATTCCCAGATTTCTTTAGTTTCCTATAGTTCTTTGTATAGGTTGGAGATCTAATGGACTTTTCCCCATACAGTTTGACATATCCATTGGTGTCATCTTTATTCAGTTCACTTTTTGGCAGTCATGTTGTTAAGACTTTATGTATGTTGCTTCTGATATTTCTGGGAGACATAGTTTCACAGCAAAGTCCTCTAACCTTTGACTTACAAACTTTCTGCCTCATCTCTTGCAAGGTTCCCTGAGCATTAGGTGTGGAAGTGCTTTGTGGATAGCTCCACTGGATCTAGGCTCCAGAACTGCACTCTTATTGGTTGTAGTTTTCTGAAGTGGTCTCTGCTTTGTTGCAAAGAGAGATTTCTTTGATGAGGAGTGAAGAGTACACATATCTGTGGGTTATATATTACTCTAAATATGTGCTTTGGGTCTAGAATGCCTCACAAAGAGTCACTTGTCTTGCAGTTTCAGAGAAGATTTTGCATGATGTTTGGAAGGTTTGGATCTCAATGTAACAAATTTCAAATTGGGGTCTTTGAGAGAGTGTATTGGATTACTAGGGTGCATTGATTGCTGTATTTATAATCTAATATAGAATTAGGAGATGATACCTCATTTAAAGGAAATGGATCTTTAGGAATGCTTTAGGGGCTATATTTTGACCTTGCCTCATTACTATTTTTTGCTTCCTAGCTATCAAGAGGTAAGCATCTTTGTTTAACCACATCCTCCCTTCTATGACATTCTGTCTTACTGCAGCCCAGAAACAATTGAGCCAATGGATTAAGAGTTTTGAAACTGTGAGCCAAAACCAATCTTTCTTCTGTTAAAGTTGATTTTGTTGGGTATTTTTTTTTATAACAATGAAAAGTTAACTGTGGTACCTGAAAAAGCCCATTTAAATGTTAACATTGTTTACAACATTCAAATTTTAAATTGTTGAAGAAATGCTTGCTATTTCAGAGAAGGTTTTGCATGATGTTTTAGGGCCTCCTTGGTAGTCATTTATCAGCATAATCATATGTTACAAGTTTTCCTGTCATAGGCTTAAAAAGAAAGCAAATTAAATGCAGAAAGAAAAGGTAGTATTTATTCCTGATACTTTAAACCATGAAGTTTTCTCTAATATCACTTCACTTAATGCTTGCATTTAGGGATTGTCTATAATATATTTTTATGACAGCATTGTCTTTTCTAAGCTCTTACTCAGTACTCCAGCCCCTTGTTGGCCAAGTCCTCTTTAAAACTATCCCCTTCTTTATTTTTGTGACATCTAATTAATTTTTTTTTTTGCAATTTTCTTGATTAGTTGGTTTTACCTCTTCCTTTTTGCAACTATCTCCCTTTTTGTTATTGTCCTCCTTCCCTCTCTTAGAGATTCTGTGTAATATAATATTTACTCTGTTTATTAAACAGAGAACCCATATCTTTATTTATTGCTTATCTATGTCTTGATCTTTTTAGACAAGGGTTTCACAACCTTGGCAATATTAATATTTGGGGGCTAACCTCTGTGTACTCAGATGTCATTAGCAATTAGCTTTTGTGGTAGCCAAAAAAATCTCTTCAGACATCATCATGTGCATCCAAGAACTACATTAATAGATATTTCTTAGCACAAGACTTAAAGAGATGGCTTGAAATTAAGTATATTTTGCCCAACAATCTTATTAATTGGTAAGCTCTACCTTTATTAACTATTTTAACTTTTCTAACTAATTAGGAAGGGAATTTGTTTTTTGTCTTTTTTTCCACAGAAGGTAGTTGGTTTTAAAAGATTTCGTTTCATATATTTATTTAGCAAGTAAAAGATAAATTATAATGAAAATAAATGCTGTCCTCAGAACTTTTATCTTATTTTTGTATTAAAGAACATTTGTTTGACTTTTTTCCATGTAAGAACAATACATTCATTAGAAAAATTCTGGATCATGCCCAGTATCAAAGAAAGAATTGTGTGGTTTAAAGGTTAGACAGAGTGCAGAGCTAAATTTTAGATATTCTAGTTAGTCAAGGCTAACATTCTTCTTTGAGCCAAATGTCTCTTTTGAGCTCATCAATTTAATTTTTTCAGTTTTATGTACGTTAAAGAAACCATGTTGATATCCAAGTATTTTTTGTATATAGTAAAGGCCTTAGGTTTATGGGACAGTGAAAATTAGGAAAATAAGATTATCATTCAGGCCTAACAGGTAGCCTTTCTACCCAGGGTTATTTTTTTTCAAAACTATAGTTTTCACAGTTTTATTTATGTGTAGGTATACAAAACAAAACTGGCATGAACTTTTGACTACATAGTTGTTCCAAAGATAAACCCTATTTTCAACTAGCTTAGCATATTCTATTTGGATTTTCACTCGCTTTAAAACTATGTGTTATAAAAGTAAATATTACTAAGCTACTCATAGAGTTATTGTGTTCCCATTGCTGCGGGAATGTGTTGCCAAGGGCATGGAATAGAATAGCACAAAAGTCTCCAGCTCTATAGGAAAGAAGCTGAAATCAGCATGTCTGTTTTTCTTGCTTAATAGATGACAAAGCTGAAATTAAGGTGTCAGCCAACTGGGTTCTCCTCTGGAAGGCTTGGAAGAAACTACTAGCTTATTTGAGTTGTCCAATTCTGGTTCATGTGTTTGGAGGCCTAAGGCCCTCTTTCCTAAGTGGATAGCAAGTCAGACCATTCTCTGCTCCAAGAAACTGCCTGTGATTTTCTGTGTCCTCCGTGACAGTGGTCTTCAACCTAACACTGTGACCCTCACATTGTGGTGACTCCCCTCCCAACCATAAAATTATTTTTATTGCTACTTCATAACTGTAATTTTGCTACTGTTTTGAATTATAACATAAATATTTTTGTAGAGAGAGATTTGCCAAAGGGGTCCTGACAGGTTGAGAACTCTGTGACCTTCTCTATGATTGGGTTAAGACTCTCTTACCTTCAGAATCTCTTCAACTTCTCTTCCTTACATTGCTATAGACTCAATATTTATCTATTCAAAATTTTATTTTAAATCCCATGTCCAGGTTAGAAGGTAGATTCAAATAATTATGTCTTATAGATATTTTTAAAACCAATCTTAACATGAAAATTTGGTATATTAATGTATATATTCTACAGAAAATATATTTTAACTTTATGACCACAGGTTTTCTTTAATAGTATAATGTTTTAAAATAATTATTTTGTACAATAGAGCATTACTTAGCCATAAAGGGAACAGAGTACTGCTATATGCTGTGACATGAGTAAACTTTAAAAATATCATGCTAAATGAAAGAAACAAGTCCCAAAGGATCACATACTATATGAATATATTTATATGAGCAATATTCAATAGCTAAATATATACAGATGGGAAGTGGATTAGTGGTTGCTTTTATCCTTCCAACATCCCTTCTGGAAAGTTCACCTTTTACAAAAGAAACACCTTTGGGGGTCAGTCAGAATCTATAATTCATATCCTCACATCACCCAAATTGTAATGATTAGAACCAGGCTGTTTTTAACAGGTGTAATTTATGCCCCATATACGATCTGCCTACAGTACATGGAAGTGCTTTGCTCTTCTTCGCTTACTCTCCATATTCCAGAGGAAGGTCTCATAAGAACACTACTGCTGTAGTTTCTACATGGAAATCAATAGAACTATGGAGAATAAGTAGACATTGTCGGGTTTCATTTCCCCAGAAGATTCTTCCCATGGGTTGGTTCTTGTCTCAGAAGAACCATGCTAGAATAAGATCTTAAGTAAATCTTCGGAGGGATATCATGCTCATGTAAGTTCAAGTGCATGACACTTTTTGTAGCAATAACAGCTAAAATGAGATATGTTCCTCTTAAATAGAGTTACTTTTCTTTTAGCCACAGGCTTGAGGACCCCCCTAAAAACCAATAATGTAAAAGAAATTCAAAATGAGAAGTTCTTTTTAATTGAGGCTCATGTCTTAAGTGAAGGCAGATTATAAATTTGATTGATTTGGAGGGCTTTTCAGTGTGAAAGAAAGTATATAATGTACATTGCCATGCGATTTTGAAGACATTGATTTACTCAGCAAACATTTATTGAATGCCTACTTTATTCAAAGTATTATTTTGGTACTTTGGGGAAAGAAAAAAACTGCACACAGTCCTTGTATAAAAAGAAGGGAAACATGGGTTTTTTTTTTTGAGAACCTGTGGCTCATTTAAGCCTTCATAATATGTAGAGAGATAAGAATTAAATACTCTATACAAGTTTTGGTGTTAATGGACTTGATCTTCTTAAATATTACATAGTGAGTCAAACAAAATCTAGACTGGTTTGGCTCAAATACATGGATTCTTTTCACTAGTGTGTATTACTTTTCTTGCTTAAAAGTTTTTACAATTTCTTTGATGTATTTTCATCACTTAGGATGTTAATGTACTCTGGCGCTGTCACTGAAAAGGACTACATATTATATATATATTTAAGTATATAGATTGAAAATATAAATTTTGAGATGTTTAGTATATTTAATACACTTTAAAACATAGTATGTCTGTGCATTTGATATACATAGAAATTAATTTAAACAAAAAGAAAGCAGTGATATGAAAAAAATATATCTATTTTCTACAATATCTGCAAGAATTTTATTCTTTATTTTCCTAAAATAATATTTGACATTGCTTAAAATGTTTGACTGTTTAAAATAAACCATTTTAAAAAAAGTTTACATATTTAACATCACATATTAGTTATCTACACATTACATATATGTATATATACATGTGTTTATATATATGTGATATAGTTATGTCTATATGTATATATTCATAAAATATATTATTTTACTTTTACACCTGTATCTTCATCTAGGGATTTCAAATGCCAGTGAAAATACTTGAGACTAGAATGTGAGCTTTGCTGAGACCCATGGCAAGCATATGTTATTGTCAGCAATAGAGAATATATAATTGTTTCCAGTTGGGAAACCACAGAATAAAAATTCAATGTTAATCAGAAAATTATTGACTCACAAATTTCCTGGGATAGTGATGGAAGAATCCTTACCAGAAGGCAGAGTCCCTCTCATGCAGGATTGAACACTGTCACTCTGCACGTTGCCATGTTCTGTGTCTTTGTGTTAATTGCCACCTACTGCATGTAAAAGCTTTTCTGATGAGGGCTGAGTGTGGCTGCATGCACAAGGCCTACAAAGGTTCAGTCCAGATGGAGTTCCAGTACTGAGGGGGGGGGGACATGGGATCCCACTGCTAACCAAGAAGCTATCTGTAACTGTTACGTGCAGTAATTAAACAACAGAGAATGAATTTAATGCTATTTTGTGGGCTTTTGACATTTTATGTTGTTTGGGCTTTTTCTTCCTATTGTTTATCTTGATTTCCATTTTTGTGTTTGTGGGGTTTTTGCATGTATATTTCTTTTTTCAGAGAGAGAGAGAGAGAGAGAGAGAGAGAAAGAGAGAGAGAGAGAGAGACAGGATAGCTATAGCAGTGAGAAGGTTCTGGTAAATGGAGAGGGGAAAGCAATCCACAATTAAAATACATTGTATGAATTTTCGTTCAATTAAAAAGTATCATGAAAAACAATAAAGGAAGAACTGTAACACCTGGATATACACATATACAGCATACACAGAGAAACAAGTACTCAATTTTTCTTAATCGTTTTCTAACTTAATTCCCAAAGCATGGGATGTACAAAAAGGTATCTATCTTTATTTCGCAAAGTAAAAAAGAAATGTCAAGGCTGGAGGATCACTAGTAGTCAACGATAAACAGGGGTAGGGGGCAGAGGAATTAGAATATATAAAGTCATAGAGAAATGTTATCAATAGTCAGAGGTTTTAAATTATTAACAATGGAGTTAGATTTTGGGAGGCAGGCTTGGGATAGTTTTGAATTGCAAGAAAGAAATTGTTCTGGATATCAGAGGGAAGACATGAACGTGTCTGGCATGAAGTGCTGATGTCTGAGACAGTGTGTTTTTTATTTGTTTTGTTTTTGGATTTTTGTTTGTTTGTTTGGTTTGTTCGTTTTCCTAGAGAGTAATTAAAGCCAGTACATTCTTTGGCCAAATTATTCTGAAGACAAAGATGTTTTTGAAAGAAAATTGCATAGCCTTTTGCTACTTAAAGAGTTTCTTTTTAAATTGCCCCACCTTTGAACAGACCACTAGTTAATTGAGCAGGTAGTATTAGGATTATTGTTTTACAGATAAGACCACTAGGCTAAGAAAGATTCCAAGACAGCTACAGGCCACATGGTTAAAAAAAAAAAAAAGCCAAGTTGGGTGTTATCCCAATTTCCTAATGTAAGTATACCCTCACTCACCAACTCCAGAAAGGAGAATGTATTTAAAAGGCGACATATTTGAAGGAAGTATTGATAAAATCAAAGAAGTTTGTTAAACCACCAGATCATTTACATTTTGGTTTTAAAAACAAAAAGGGTAGAAGGAGACCGTGATAAGGTTTTAAGCTTAGAAGAAAATATGAATACGATAATGCAAAACCTTAGAAGAAGAAAAAATTACTGACTGTGTTGCTTTGTTCTTCACATTGTGGTAAACCTGAAAAGAGTTGACTTAGTGGCACACGCCTTTAATCCCAGCACTTGGGAGGCAGACAGAGGCAGGTGGATTTCTGAGTTTTAGGCCAGCCTGGTCTACAGAGTGAGTTCCAGGACAGCCAGGGCTACACAGAGAAACCCTGTCTTGAAAAACCTGAAAAAAAAAAAGAGAGACAAAATTTTTATGTGGTGTTGATGCTGCAATTCTGGAGAACAAGCAACAGAAAGGCAAACAAAGTTCCTAAGAAAGAGGGCTGAAGTAATCCCTACGTGATCCTGAAAATACAAAGTGATTCACCATTGTTTCTGCTATGGAGTCTCTCCTTCTCCCTCTCCTCCCTCTCCCTCTCCCTCTCCCTCTCTCTCTGACTCAGAACTCATTAAATAGAGGACCAGAAATTACAACTTTCCCATATTAAGGTGCCCTGGTTTAAAAATTTTGATATAATTGAGTCTGTTGGCCAACTAAATAGAGATTTAGTTGGACAAAATGGAAATAGTGCATTACTCCCTTGCTAGATTCTTAACTTAGATATTGTGAATAATGAATATATATTACATACCTACCATAACTGTTTAATTTTATATATGAATGATTTCCTTTAGTTACTAAGGTTTAGTGGGGTTTTGAGAAGCTGTTAGCCCAAAGTTTAAACCTTTCTTAAATGCTTCAGTCCTCATTCTGATAAATACATGTAAAATAAAGGGTCGTAAAGAATAGCTAAAATAACAGAAGATTTTACATGATTTTTTGTAATTATTATGAAGTAAAATAAATAATATTTGAGATTATGGGAGAAGTCCTCAGATGAATTTTGAGATGTTTTTCAAGAAAATATTTTTACCTCAGATCAATTATTCTGCTGATATTTATGTTGACTACTCTGGGGGAATTTTAGATATTATTTCTGCCAATAATTTAATTACATGTCCTAAGAATGAGTTTACTTTAGCTCAAAGAGTTATGAATTCTTTCAACCTAGTAATTAATCAGAGTTAAACAATGCTGGAGCTGGAGGTATGTGACATGGGACATTTTTGTTTTTACCCTTTTCTGTGTCAGACTTAGAAGATATATCTCCAGAAGAGACCAAATGCAGTGAGCACCTGTAATAGAACTTAGTCATGAGGCAAAATTTCTGGAAGAAATCAGGAACTAGTAGAATGGTGACAAATCATATATATTAATGTTATATTTTCATGTTCAGACAGAAATGCTGCTTGACAAGCAACCAGAGATGATTACCAAACACTTTGCAGCTATAATTCTTAGTGAATTCATGGATATTCTCTTTAATGTAGAAACAAAAATGATGGATCAATTGCCAAGAGACTGGCTTCCAGAAATCCATTTTCCAGTGGCTAATGGGATGAAATGGCATATATCATAATGACATGTTGTTAGGAAGGGGGAAGGTATATAATTCTGCACATTTCAAAATGAATATGGAAATACATGGGGACTAACTGTTTAAGCTAGGAAATGAGTATATATAATACTGCCAGACTAAAGCCAGACTGAATGATAATTCTATCCTTCCTCAAAGCGAAGAGCTTTCCCAGTTCAATGAAAAAATCTAAAATAATAAAAACTAGGTCTGCAAGCTACTGGATTCTCTTTTAGGATATTGATACAGAAAGCTTCACTGAATGTCTTTTAAGTCATTTATATTATTTTCTTCTGCATGCTTCCTTGCCATCCTTCTGGTATTGTCATCATAGTTCAACAAAGACTTCACAAGGTTCAAGTTGTAATTTGAAATTCTCATTTCTCCACTGACATAGCCAAGCCTAGGTGCTTAGGTCTTTGTGCAATTATTTCCCTTGAATCAGAACATTATTTCCTAGAGTAAGGAAGGAAGGTGATTTATAAGGCTCAGAAAGATCACAAAATATACAAGACACAAAGAGCACAGAAAGTTTCAAGATTAGCAAAGTCCTTCTTCAAATTGATTTAAGTAGTAAAGAGTTGCTAAGAAAGAATATGCTTTTCAGTAGAGCTGACTGAAAGCTAGACAGTAAATTCCATTGATGCAGCTTTCAGGAGTCATCAACCCAAGCTGCAGTGTTTTGTTGTTGCTGTTGTTGTTGTTGTTGTTGTTGTTTGTTAGTTCGTTTGGATTTTTTCTTTGGTGACTCAGCTGCCTTTTAGTCACCCTTGCTTATCTCTCATCTAGAGTCCTGTAAGTAACCCTGATAAACTTGTCAGATCACCAAACCAGAATTGGGTGGAATGATCTCTTTGGTCTGTTGGCAATGCCCTATCCTAGGGAATTTTATACATTTCCCTAGGAAAAGTCAAAGAGCAGGGATGATTTTCATCTTTGTGTGTGAACTTTGGCATTAAATTTAAATCATTTGAGTCTTCAAGAACTCTAGCTAGGAAAATCGTTCCTCCTTTTCTGTCCCTTCCATATATTATAAATACTAACTTGCTTCATTCAAGGAATGTTACTAGAGCAGAATGAGAAAACTGAGGAACAGAAAGGTGATTTGGCATCACCAAGGTCCCATAGCCAGGAAAGAACAGAGATATAATTCTAAAAGAGATTAACTGGCTATGGGCTTAACCTTTGCTTCATACTTCTCTGCCTGGAGAAGGTTTCTAGAATTATGACCTCCAGTTTTCATTGGGAAACTCAGAACTGAAATTTCCCATCCATCCCGGTTCCAGCTCTCCTCTTAACCCAAATGTCTCAGCACTTTCATTCAGGCTTCATGTGTTCTTATAAGAAACGTATACTCCTGTGACCGTCATTTCAGTTTGTTTGCATGGTTTCTCTGTCTGTTGTGTCTTACAGCTTGTTTTGTTCTTCTGCCTTGCATCTTTCAGTGATGTTTCTAAATTCTCTATCACTGACTTCCACATTTTCATTCTCATAACCTACTACCTTTCAAATCTCGAAAAATCACATCCTATCTTTTAAAAAGGTATAACCTCATCCTCCATGGTTTTATACTAAGGACCACACACATTCTACACTCTCTACTGTAAAGTTTGGATCTTGTCTATCTTACAGAACTCCATGTGTTTCCAACTTGATACCTCTATGTCCTGATCTTTGTCCCAAGCCTTTTCATTCTCTTGGGTTTCAGCTTTTACCAGGTCCTCCCCCTAACTCTAATGTCTCCATTGCTTCTGTTTATATCTTTTCTTCCTACTCCATGCCTATCAGTCTTTGAAGCCTACTTTACTTAGAAACTCAACTACTTCTTAGTACCTTTCTTTGGTGGAGAGACAAAATATGTATGTAGGAACCATGGAGGGCATTGAAGAGAATGCTTAAGCTGATCTAGGAAACAAGCATTGGTCCATTTACGAAGGGTTTCTGCTCTTTGCTCTAGTGTCCCCAACTCCTTCCCCACTGCAACTGTTATAAAATGTTGTTGGACTGAACAGAAAGGGCCCCGGAGAGAACTCCCAGGGCAGGACCAAACAATCAGGAATGACAGGAAGTCAGGAGCATACAGGACACCCAGGAGCCTATACATAGTTGCACCCAAAGGCCCCAAAGGAACTCCCTCCCAAACCCTGGATGGGAAATATTTGTCTGTTCTAGTAAACTTTGTCATTTTGTTCTTTTCCGTTTGTGGCTGGTATTTCTATGTTGCTGTCCATCTGTAAATTTTTGTCCAGTCTCTAGAGATCTGTATTCTCACTATGGGAGATTGTAATGCTCCTTTCCAGTTTTAGAACTGTAACTAACGTTGTATCTGGAACCTGAAGGATCTCTCCTTTCTCTCTGTGGTTGGTGGAAGCTACTTTAATGTTCCTGCTTGAGATCTGTAACAGTTATTTTCTCTCCGGGGCTATCAAGATCTCCAAGTCTCAGACCAGTGGTTGCTTCCATTTTGTATTCTCTGTCTCAAACCTGTAACTGTCACTTCTGTCAGGGACTCTGGGCTTGTTTCAGTCCCTGCCTAAGATCTCTAGCTGTCACAGTTTATCATTGGTTCCCCACTCTTCAACTGTCATCTCATTTTCCTGTTTGAATGAATCTTCTTTTCATAATTAATAATTCTCCTTCTCACTGAAGACACTCTAGATTATCACCAGATGTCCATCTTCCATACAGGATCCTCCTTATAACAGCAAGATAGAATCTACAACCTGGAATAAATTTGTGGAGGTCATCACACCTGTTGTGATTTAGAGGAGAGTGGGCCTCATGGCTTCAGAAACAGCTCAGGCTCTTGGCAAAATAATTACCATCTCAAGGGCTCTTTTGGCACAATGGCTCTAGACTATTGAGAGTTGGCAAAGCATAGCCCTCAGGTCAAATAGGGTCCATTGCCTGCTTTTATCATCGCAGTATTACTGGCACACAGTCATGTCCATTTGCTGCTTTAGCCAACAACAGCACAGCTGAATAGTATGACAGGCCATATGTCCATTGAAGCCTAAAGCTGATGACTAGCTGGTCATATACAGAAAATATTTGCCAACACTTGTACCAGAGCTGTTTTTCTCTAATAAATTGATAACTTAGAATATTTAAAAATTAATGGTTTCCAAGTTCCACACCCAGAAGTCTTGATTTAATTAGTCTAAGGCAGAGTCCAGGCAGAGTCATTTTTTAAAGTAATTTAGAAAAATATTATGTAGAGCTAGAAATTCTGAATGTACTTTTCTTGAGGGCCATAAAGATGTACCAGGTAATGTTCTTTCTAGTTGGTACTCAAATCACAATTAGAACTCAATGATCCACTCAACTCCTGAAGCCAGGCTTGTTGCCACTACTTACTAGCTTATCCAGTCCACTTTTATTATCCTCTGTTTGTTTTTTTTTTCAGGTATAAAATAAGAATAATAGACCCGCATAAGACAAAATTAGCTGCTCAGGAAGTCCTACCTCTGGATAAGAAGCTATTGGCAGTCATGGAGGAAGAAGAGTCCATTTTCTTTGGGGATGAAAGTCTACTGTAGCGTTAGTAACAAGTTCTACAACAGTTTACTACAGATATCACTACATATTCCAAGGTTTTGAAAAATGTTAGCATATGAAGTTGGGAGGGAAACATAGAAGAGGATAGGAAAGAAATCAAAGGAGAAGGAATGGAAGTGGATTTGATCAAATTCATTATATACATGTATGAAATACTCAAAAAATGTAAGTAACCCCCCCAAAATTCAAAATAAGTGTAACAAAATGTTTCTTATCTGCTTCAATGAGCAAAGAAAAATGGGATGGGTTGCCTATACGTACTTTGAAAACACCAAGAATAAATAAATGTAAATACATTTTTGTGGACTTTTTTTGGACTCAAATGAAACTACTTTATGTTAACAGATTTACCTTAGACTATGGAAAGAAAACTTATATTTAGTATTTATTTTCCAAGTTTTATTCATTCCATGTATCCAAACGTTTTCATAAACTTAATAGCATGTACATTGAATTTTATTGTGTGTGCAGTGTTTTTATACAGATACTTTCATGTTCTTTGTCACCTTCATTTAGTGTACCCTCATGCACATCTTGGATTGTGGGGTGTGTGTGCGCAAGGGCACACATGCACACACACACACCTTTGCACATGTGTGTTAGGTCTCATGTAGCCCAAGCTAGCTTTGAACTGACTATGTCATTACGATATTGACCGTCTAATCCTCCTGCCCCCATCTTCTAAGTGCTTGGATTACAGGTTTGTGTCACTAGTGATCATGCATGGTAGGCAAGCATTCTGAAGACAAGCTGCATCTACAGCCTCCCTCTCTTGGGGTCTTTTAAATAATTTTTCATTGATTGGCTTCTCAAGCCTTCTTTCTGACTGTGTGCCTCTGAGTATATTCCAGTGACCATGAATACATTTCAAATTGGAGGAGGCATATTTTTGATAATTTCATTTTATTGAAGTGGCTTGTCCTGTCTACATTTTTCTAAGTGTGATTTAGAGCATCTACCACAGAGAGGGTCACTTCTTCAGCTTCATACAATGAAGCCTATTGGTGGGGTCTCATGAATGATGTCACTTATTGACATTGTTGCTATTTGCTTTTCTTTTTTATTATTATCATTGTTTAATTTTTCTGGACATAAATATTTACCTCACTGTTCTATTCTGTCTTATTATTTAGTAGAGCAAACAAAGATTTATTAAGGAAAAGCAAGAAACAACTCCCAAGACTGGGAGAGCTTATATGGGAAGAATACCTATGTTCTAAATTTCTTTTTCTGTTTTTTCCTTTTTCTTTTTTAGATTATATTAAAGGCAAGTTTATTGGAAAGCTGCTCTGGGGAAAGTTCACTGGCCCCAAGGATTGAGGCCAGGTGAGTCACCATGGGGAAAGGGGTCAGGATGGGGGAGAGAAAGGGTGCACATGCAGAGAGAGAAGAGAAGGAGAAAAAGAGCCAGATTGCTTAAATGTTGGCTTTTTCTTTGAGTTTGGTCTTTTTCCCTTAGCAGCAACTATTATTTTGCTGATGCAAATGGTGATGCACATGTTACATTATTAGCTGGTAAACTATGACTTGTAAACCAAATACAAAAACTGCTTTAAAAAAAAACCATTGTTTTGAAGAATAGACACACTTATGTGTTTACAGTGTAGGTGTATTCTTGCTTTGTACTAGAACAGGTTTAGAAGTCAAGAGTGAGACCATATGGTGTGCAAAGTCTAAAATGTTTACTCTCTAACCCTTTCCAGGAAGTTTGCTAAGTCCTGTGCTAAATGAATGCACAGGTTTATACATTAACTATATACTATAATAAGGGAATTAACTAGGGTGGATTTATATTTCTCTTTCATTTTGTACATTTTATGTTAAAATGAGTTTATATGTAACTGCATTCATTATGGCTTTCTTCGATATCCTACATGACATGAACAGCTGTGGAGGGATATAAAGGAAGAACGAATACCTGTCTTTTCTGTGGGTTTCTCTGCTAATGGTAAGAAACTGACAGAGTAGCAATCAAAGACAGGAACCAAATCTCTTCATGTGGCAGACTAAAGAGTGTAAAGCAGAGTAATGTGATAAAAAGTGATTCACAGAATGGTCCTAATATAGTCAGGAGAATACTTTTTGAATAACATTTGTACTACATCAGAACATATGAAAGAGATGCTATGTGAAAAGCAGAAATTTTCTATGTAAAATAAAGAGCAAGAGCTTAAACATACAGGAGAAAATAAGGTTGTGTATTCCCCAAACAAGAAATTTCTGTAGTGTTTAAGGCAGAATTGAGCAAAACTTCAGAGATGAAGAATATTATGACAGAGGCCATATTTTCTTGGTTCCTGAGGCACAGGGTAGACGAATCTAGAATTTGTACAATGGAACATCATGAAAGGCAGATGAGTGTGGGAGAGAACTGCTCTGATATGTTTGTGAGGATAGAAATTTTTTTCTCTAAAGAAGGAATTAAGATGATCAGGAGACAAAAAAAAAAAGCCACTGCTGTTAGCTAGTAACACAATACTATCTCAAATTACAGATGTAAATTTGTAACATTTAATGAAACTTAAACTTCTACTTGGAAAGGGAGATCCAGTTTATACACTAAGAGGCAAGTTTGGTTCTGGAACTTGAACCTGGGTCCTTTGGAGGAGCACCCAGTACTTATAGCCACCAAGCCATCATCTCTTTAGCCTCTTAAATGACTAAACTACCATACAACTTCTAAAAGGAAACACACACACACACACACACACACACACACACACATTCCTTTCTGCTAGGAAGATCTTAATTACTAGGAATGCTTCTTGGCATTGGCCAACTGGAAGCTCCACATTAAACTTACTGTTTAGTTTCAATAGAAGTATTGTACATATTTTCTCTATACTTCATTCCATCTTTCTTTTTGGTTTATTTAAAATGTGAGTTTTTACTTGTAAGCTGTCTCAAAACTACTTTTAAAAATGAACCAAACATGAAGTAATGATAGAGTGTGTACTGTTCTGCTTGAAAGATGTTTTGTTCTTTGTTCAACTGTTAGCACTTACTTTGTGATGAGTTTAGAAAGAGAACCTCTAACAGTTTATTACATAAATGATGAATGACAATTAAGATTAGCACCAAGCATGCAAACAATTGCTTTGTATAAGGCAGAGGCAGGTGGATTTCTGTGAGTTTGAGGCAGGCTTGGTGTACAGTGCAACTTACAGGACTGCCACAACTACATGGAGAAATGTCTCAAAGAAAGAAACAAACAAAAGAAAAAGAGTGAAAGAATAGATGTATGGATATTTTTATCTTCCATTAGTATACTTCATAAAATTAATTCATCTCCATATAAACTAAAATATAGTTTGTGTCTTAGTTAGGGTTTCATTGCTATGAAGAGACACCATGCCATGACCAAAGCAACTCTTATAAAGGACATTTAACTGGGGCTGTCTATTATCATTATGGTATGAAGCATGGCAACTTCCAGGCAGGTATGGTGCTGAAGAAGGAGCTGAGAGTTCTATGTCTTGATCTGAAGGCAGGCAGGAAGGGTGTCTTTTCAGCAGGGAGCAGAGCTTCAAGACCCATCCCCCCCCCCAGTGATGTACTTCCTCCAACAAGGCCACACCTCATATTAGTGCCACTTCCTGAAGACCAAGCATATTCAAATTGCCAGTTTGAAAGAACTCTAGAAGTGACCAATTTCTCCACAAATATCACAACTTTGAGCTGTATAGTTAAAATTACGTGGGGTTTATCATATATCCTTCTCAGTAGAAGTAACAGTTTGTTTGAAGTACATTTAGCTATTAGATGCCACATGAAATACTGAAATGCTAAATTTCTTTCTGGTGTATTTATTAATTACATGCTCTATTAAAGAGATGAAAGTAAATAGCATTGTCTAAAACTGGAGTTCATTATCAGATATGCCTGACCAGGTATAGCAACACCATTCATTGCTGTAGTTGATATCACAACATGGTAGCTTCTTGTCTATGATTGTACTTTTGATGCAAAATTTGTTTCTTATTACCTTGGAACCATGAAGAGTGTTCAACAAGGTAGTAATACTGAACGTTTGCTAACTTAATGAATGAATGAATGATTATCGAATGGTGGAGGGTATGTATTTCAGTAGCCATAATTTAGTATGGAGTTTATTGAATCCTCTAAGAGAAATTTAACAGCAAGCTATAGAGAAAGGGCGAATGAGATGAGGCTTGTAGGTTGGACATGGTTTAACAACTTGAGGTATTTGAAAAATATCATCCTATGCTTGGGGGAAAGCAAGAACAAATGTATTCGCCCAGCAGGCAGTTTTAGTCACTCCAAACCATTAGGGAATGTCAGAATCTTTCCAGAGAAGTACATTGCTTTTAACATGCCCTTAGTAATTAGAGAGTAAATACTTTTTAAAGTATTAATTAACTAGTTTTAAGCAAGATATACTTATCTGTTTTTACCAGTAGATGCTATTGTTTTTGCAGATCTGAAATGTTAATAACTTTATTAATGAATGCATATGACTTTACTAATGGTACAAAGTTTAACTTTATTTTTTACCTATTCTTTAAATTTTACCTCAAAAATATCTAATGCCATAATACACATAGAGGAAAGAAAGGACTCTATAGACAAGCATAATCAGTGAACAGAAAAACTACTAGCTGCAGAATATTAAGCTCACTGTTTACCATTCACTGTGACCACATATATATAGAGAGAGCAAGAGTTAGTAGTCTAATAAATTGTTGCAGACATTAAACAATATATGGTAAATATTTTAAAGATGATAATGTACCATACAGATATTGGATAGAACCTTTGAAACTTACACAAAATGGTTTGTTTCATAATGTATAAGAGAAAATGAAGGCTGAAATAATGTATTAATTTGGAGAAGTTGCAATGTATCTGAGCATAATTTAAGAAACAGTATACATCTAGTTCACTGAGTAAGAAAATGAGCAAAGTTTATCTAACAAGAATACAATATGACTAAACTGATAAAGCTATATGATTCAAAAATGATATAGCACACACATATTAATGCACATATTTTCACTTTTGTTTTTATTATATTTTTATTATTTAAAATAATTTTCAAACTCAAATATATTTTGATCATCTTCTTTCCCTCCCCAAAGTCCTTCCAGATGCTCTCCTCCCTTCTACCTACACAATTTTAAGTTCTTTATCAAAAAACAAAAACAAAAGCTCTACGATAACAATGCCTCCCAAGGAAACAAAATAAAACCATATCTAAAGATAAAATGCATCACCTATGAATTAATTTATTAATTTTAAATGTAACAAACTAAAATATAAGAGGAAACAAAGCTATCACCTTGAAATAGGACAAGATAACTAAACAAAAGGAAACGAGCCCAAGAGAAGACTCAAGAATCAGAGTCCCACTTGTTTGCACACTCAGGAATCTAATAAGAACAGTAAACTCAAAACCATAACGTAAGTGCATAAAACCTGGTATAAACCCACACAGGTGATGTGCATGCTGCCTTAATCTCTATGACTTCATATGAGCTTTGATCATGTTGCTCTAGAGAGCTTCATTTTCTTAGTTTTCTCCATGTGCTCTGTCTCTTATGTTCTTTCTACCTCCTCCTCTGTGGGATTCTGTGAACTCTGAGAGGAGAGATTTGATGGAGACATCAGGGTAAGGCTGAATGTTCCAAGGTCTCTCAGTCTCTGAGTCTCTGCATAATTTCTGACTGTTGGTCTCTATATTTGATCCCATCTGCTACTGGGGGGACTTCATTGCTCACAGACAACCAAGGCACTGATCAGAAGGTACAGCAGATTGAGAGTCATAGCCCTATGTTTCTTTCTTTGCTTCTTTATTTTTTTAAGGTCAGTATTATTTGCTTTTACCTTAGGTCCCTGGGCTATCTAGTGTCAGGAATGGTCACTCAAAGTGTCAGCTATGGGTTCCATCTTGTGGAGTGGGTCTTAAGTAAAATCAATTGTTGTTTGGTTATTCCCACAAGCTTTGTGCCACCATTGCACTAGCATATCTTGCAGGCAGTACACCATTGTAGATAAAGGTTTGTGGATGGCTGGGTGTTTACCTTTCTCTTTTGAGTGTGTGCAGAGTACCTTTCTATACCAAAGAGACTGAAATATAGGGCTGGCTTTATTTAGACAGGGCTGCAGGAAATATTTAAAAAGATGGAATGTATGGCATGTTCCTGCACTACGCCCTGGTTCTTTCATCCCAGCTGACTGACCAGCCAAGCACCTGTGAGCAATGGGTGAGCTGCTTTTATCTCGTGGAGCTCTGACCCAGAGCTCCACGATCTCCACCCAGCTCACTAGGTTCCCACTGGCAGGTTGCTATCATGCCAGCCCCATGCTTCAATGCCCCATGGCCTCTGTGGTGCACATCAGGCAAACCCTCACTTTGCCACTGTACCTTTCTCTCTGGAACCGAGAAGAGCTGCTGCGTGAAGGAAAATGCAAGACAAACTTAGCTCAGAAACAATAGTAACTCAATCTCTGAGCACACCTAAAACGTAATCATGTAAACCTTATAAAAGTCTGATTCCTCTGGTGGTAAATCCTCGCAGATCCGCCATACCAGGAGACTCTAGTAGCTACGTCTTACCTACATGCTGTCCCTGTTCCAAAAAGCACTCCCCCCTCTCTCTCCTCCTTCTTCTCTCCTCTCCTTTCCAACCCAGAAGTCTCGCTACACGCCCAGTGATTGGCTCCTTTATTCATTAGGGGATTGATTCACAAGAAGTCACAGGTGTAACTCACTCCTTGTCTGAAGCCCCTCCCAGGAGGACAGAATTAGCAGAATACCAACAGCCTCAGGGCTATCCACAAGACACTGACTCAACGTCTCCATGTTTAACGAGTTATGTAAGTGTTGTCTTCACCAATGAGGCCTTGCTGTCAGTTTGTAGAGAACAACCTATACCCTTTGCAATAGTCTGGGTGCTTAGAGATATGTGTCCGGCTCCTTTAGCCAACAATTCAATTAAATCTAACCCGTTCCCAGTACTGGATGCTCTCATGGTGATAGGATACTTCCATTTGGACTCTGTCTTTACCATTATTTGTCAATTTCATTTAGAACACTTTCATTTATGTATATATTTCGCTAAGTTTTTACTGTATTATGTATGCATACTAACCCTCAAATGCCTCCTAATTTTAACCATCTCTCCCTGTATTTCCCCCCATAAGCCCTCTCATTACCCCTCACCCTCTCCACTTGATCTTCCCATTCCAGCCCCTGTCTACCCCTAGTTATATATTTTATTTCCCTTCCCTAATGAGATCTATATATTCCCTCTAGTCTCTTCCTCTATGCCTACCCTCTGTGGATCTATGGACTGTAGCATGGTTATCAATGCCTTCACAGCTAATATCCACATATAAGTGAATGCATACCATATTAATCTTTCTGAGTCTGGGAAATCTCACTCAGGCTGATTTTTTTCTAGTTCTATCCATTTGTCTGGAGATTTCATAATGCCGTTTTTTTAAAAAAATATTTGAGTAATACTTGATTGTGTAAATTACCACATTATCTTTATACATTCTGCTGTTGAGGAACATGGAGGTTCTTTCCAATGTCTGGCCATTATGAGTAGAGCATCAGTGAACATGGTTGAACAAATGTCTCTGTGGTAGGATGACACATCCTTTGGCTATATGCCAAAGATTGGTATAGTTGTATCATAAGGTAGATTGATACCCAACTTCATGAGGAACCCACTACACTGATTTCCATAGTGGCTGTATTAGTTTACAGTCCCACTAGCAATGTATGAGTGTTCCTCTTACTCCTCAACCTTGCCAGTTTGAGGTGTCACTTGTTTGTTGATATTAGCCATGCAGACAGGTATAAGATGAAATGTCAATACCTCATATTTAGTTGGTTTATTTATTTTCTTGATGTCTTGTTTTTTTGTTGTTGTTGTTCTTTTTATATTTTGGATATTAGCCATCTATTGAACATGTAGTTGGGAAAATAAATACCAAACTTGCCATTCTGTAAGCTGCTACTTTGTCTGAATGACAGTGTCCATTGCCTTACTGAAGCTTTTTTGTTTCATAAGTTTTCATTTATTAACTGTTGATCTTAGTCCCTGCATTAGCAGGGTTCTGTTGAAAATGTCTTTGCATGCACCAAACAGTTCAAAGCCATTTACCACTTTCTCTTCTATTAGGTTCAGTGTATCTGGCCTTATGTTGAAATCTTTGATCCATCAGACTTGAGTTTTGTAGATGGTGATAAGTATGAATCTATTTTGATTCTTCTACATGCAGCCATATAGTCTGACCAGCACTATTAGTTGACGATACTGCTTTTTCCCCAGTAATAGACATATATGTCTTAAAGTGAGAATGGAAAGTCTATTTCAGTGAATTTCTTTTATTTGTTCATGTATCAACAAAAACTTGTGATTTGATATTTTTGACAAAGTATTTATGGCAAAGTATCCTTAGTGTTGACATGTCCAGGGAAGTAGCCACCATCCTTCAGATGCCTTTCTACAGTACCTAAGATATAAATTGTGATTAAAGATTACCTTCCTGCTAATTCCTAACCTTTTGTTTGGGAATATGATAGTAAGGTTATTTTGAAGCCATTTTGCCTAGAGATTTAAAAGGTGAAATGATTTTCATTCACTAATGCCTAATGTAGGCTGTTTTCGGGTTAGGGACATACAATCAACCAGATGTTTTCCTTGGGTCTTTTACTTACAGGTTCCTATGATCATCTGTAGAAATGCTTACTGTAATTGTAGAAAGAGAAAAACACGAAAAAATTAATGTAAGGCCCAAGTCAGATGATCACCAATTCACCAAGTCGTTGCATTGCGCACATGTCATTGAATGCACATATATGCCAAACTCTGAATTATAGCTAAGGACAACCATTAAAGACAGTATGGTCACTGCTCTCAGGACAATGGATCATGTGGTGAGAAAACAAAAGAAAAGAATTTTTAATATCAGCAATTCATTAACTCTAAAACTGATAAAACTGATAAAAGTTCTATCTATATTCTGCATTGCCTGACATGTAGTTAAGTATCCTTAAAAATCACTATTCCCATTTCTAGATGTATAATAATGTGGCTGTGTTGATGTCTATTATCAGGGGTGAAATTGGCCATCACCTTCACCCATTGTTCTACTTAATATATACAAGCCTCCCGAGTGGCCATCTGGGGAACCAAAAAATACCACTGGAGACACTGGATAATGTTTTATTATTGAAAAGGAATTTTATGACACTAACATTAGTAGTAGTTCTCCAAATGAGTCCTGGGACATATTCTTTATAGAGGAAATTCAGGACAAAAGTAGAAGATTTTGTAATTAAATACATTGAAAGCAAAATGAATTATGCTTTCTCAACACTCATATTTGCTATGTACCTTAACATGAAGAATGCTATTTATAAATTTTTTAAAAAGAAGTTTTGATTTCTCATCCTTAATCCATGGAAGTCTTTCCCTGAGACTTTTTCTTGAAGCACAATAAGGGACATGTTTGGGGGAAATGCTGGTTTAAAACAGCATCTGAAAAAAAGAATTCAGCCTAAAGGAAACAAAACATAAGAAGAAAAATCAGATAGAAAAGGGGAAGGAGAGAGTGCTGGCCTTCATTCTCACAGTAGTCCTCTCCCTGTACTGTTGGCCTTTGCAGTGATTTGAGATATGGAACAAAGTCCTATTTTTGGCTGCCTTGTTGCTCAAAGAATTTTTAAGAGAAAAGGGTGAAGGATTTCTACTGCAAACATATATACATGTGGGTGTAAGAAACATAAACACAGAAGAGCACTTATGGGTAACAGAAGTGCCAGCTGGGACTTTAGAGCTGGGTGGTTTGTGTTTGCACAGAGTTTTTTCAGTTGAAAGTAGTTCTTAGAGTACATAACCCATATGGTGTGTTTAAAATAGACCACATAGTCTGAAAATGGAGCTCCTGAGAAATTTATAGATAAAAATCTCTACTGTTATTTTCATATGTAAGAGCTCAAATCATCTTGTAAAGATAATTCAAGATGAAATATTTCCATTTCCATTTGAACCCAGAATTATTTGGTTTTCTTTGCAAAATGCTATAGCCAAAGTCTTCTAGTAAAGCTGCCTGCCTGACTCCAGGCATTTTTGAAGTATCTGTTACAATATTTCAGTGTCTAGCTCACAAGAAAAGATCTAAAGAGAAGATAGGAAAATACAATAAGGAAAGATCTGGAATGCAATGTTCTAATAATTATTTCTACAGGAGCCAAGGAGGCTAACTCATAGAATATGTATGGAGAGCACATAGCTACTGAGCTATAAGAGAAAAATTCAATGTTACTTTCATTAATTTCTTCCTGAAAATTATTTAATTATAACTAGATTCCATTAACTAGATTAGATATATATTGAATAGATAAATAATATGGACTTTGATTCAAAAATATAATGTGATGAAGCTTTGTTATGACATTTATTTTTGATAGCCTATTTTTGTTTCCAACTTTTCATCATTTAAAGCTCATGGTTGTATTATTCACAACAAAGTTAAAACACAGAAATATGCTCTGGAGTAAACATTAAAATTAAATGTGATTATATTTCAAAATAAGGTAATCGCTCATATGGTCAACAGCCATCAACATCATTATCTATATTTGCTTGGCAAAAGATCCAAGCAAGATTCTTTAGGTTCATTCAAACATGGCATGCATGAAATTTGTTACATAACACTGTAGTCTTTGGCCAATTATATGAGGTACATTTTGCAAGTATGTATTTGCCTAAATTAATAAACTTGACAAATCACTTTTTATATATTGCTATGTTTTAGAATAGACACTTCCATATTCTGGAGAAAAAAAAGTGAATTGTAGAAAATGATGTAACTTTTTGAAAACTGTTATGACAAGAGTTATTCAATACACAGTATTATATATTATATAGTATTCTTTTTAAGTATGTAGTGTAAATACTTTTCAGCTTACCTTATAGAGCATTGTACTGTTTGCTTAATGGAATGACTTTCATTTCAGACAAAAGGATGGAAGTAAATAACATGCTCAGTGATGTAGGCCAAGTTTATATACCCATAATAAATTAGCCAACACAACTTTACACGGCAGTTTTGGAATGCCTGAATCTAAATAAGTCAAGCAAAGAAAGATTATCTGTTGGAAAAATCCCAGAGTAGTCTAACCAAAGAACAAAGCTGTTATCCAGGATTGGCCGCTAACCAGTTCTGTTGCCTTAGAAAAGTCTCATGTCCTCAGGGAGGCCTCATTCCTCATTTGTAGTAGAAAGGGAATGATTACAGTAGATACTCATTAAAGTCTAAATATCCATGTTCTATGAAGCTAATGTTTTGTTTAGGCTCTTAAAGTGGAGACTACAATACATGTGGGATTTCTAATTTCATGTGGCCCCACTGGCTACAGATTGTACTAAAACTTGCTTATACATGTAACACAAGGTCAGAAGGAGATGTTTCTGTATGTGGTGTTTAGTATCATATTCAGAGCTTTATTTATGCCAGACAAGTGTTCTATCAGGGAGCCAAAACTTAAATATACTCCTAGCCCTTGAGAGTTGAGTATTTTGGAATGAAAGCTTTCTAAGTTATCTCACTTCACTTTAATTACAGAAATTATAGGAGCATATTTGACACAAAATGGATATTAATACATCAAATAGAGAAACATATTATTAAAAATAATCTTAATAAACCATTTAGAAGCCATACTTACAATCTTACTTTGAGTTGGAGTCACTAAGTCACCACACACTGTCTGCCTATGTAATCTTTATACAGTGCACATTGCTTCATGCTGTAGGAATCACCTCCAAGACATATGTTTGATATTAGGAAAATTTAGCTGCTATTACTTGATTGTCAGACTGTTTGAGAAGTCAGTTTAATGCTATCTGAGTGTTAATATGTATAACATTTTCAGAAATAAGAAAACAAAGCTGCATCTTCAATGGAAATATCTAAAACTCTATACATTTTAAAGCTTTTTAATAGTACTTATATTAACATCTATGAACCCACAGAATGAAAATAAACATAATAATATTAAGAATTTCTCAGCCTTGAGGTACTTGACATTTGGGACTAGATAATTTAATATTTTTTTGTTATGTTGTCCTGAGTACTATAGGATAGTTAGCAATGTCTTTGTTTTTAATCACTAGATTCTAGAAGCACCACTACCCTACCCTCATCTTAACATACAAAAACATATGTCTAGGTATTTCCAAATGAGCATAATAGGCAAAATTGCAAACCCTGCCACGGTTCAAAATTACTGTTTCCTGACAAAGTAAATTATTGATGATTTTATGTCATAACGTTTGTTTTCTTGAATGTAATGCTGGTATAATCATACATTTTACAAAAAATAGTTTGATTCTAATTTTCTAATTTAACTCTGACTTACATTTTTAGTGCTGGCAGCTTGTGATTATTTGTGAGTGTGGTTACTAATGGTAAGTTGTTGCTTTTAAAATATTTAGGCAACATGGAGTCATTTTGCAAATGTGGAGTAGAAACTGGACAGGCAATTAGGAGTTAGTCCATAAGTTAAAATGCATAAGGAGAGGTTACTATCAAGGATAGACAAAGAACTTGCTCCTTTCTCTTTGAGTGGACCAAAGGATCTTAATTCATGCCATTTCCCCCTATAGTATTAGAGGCAAACAAAATAAATGCAGGAAACAAGTACATTTAAAAATAAATAAACCAAAGTCAAATTTTGCACAATTACTTCATTTAGGAAGAGAAAATGGGAAGTTCTAATAACTGATATTGTGATAGATCTTTCTCCAAACTACTTTTATCTACAAAACCTTTTATTATATAATGCATAATATGTTATTATATGATGATAATAGTTTGTGGAAATATCTACAAAGATAAAGTCTAAGGGAAGTTATGTTTGGATATTGAGATTATGTTATTATTTTTTTGTAGGTTTTTTTTTTTTTGATCCTTGGCAGTATCATAAAGACCAGTTGGGACCACTGGGATCATCCATATAGAAATATTGTGTTTTAGACCTGACTGATAACTGAGGAGGAAGTTACAAGAAGAGGTGACAGGATTTTCAGTGTATCAAATGTAAATATGGGACAAGTCCAAGATGTCTCCACGTTCTTTAACTGAAGATCTTGGTTAAATGAAGAGATGTCATTAAATGCAATGGAGCAGAATGGGAGGAAAAGGAATGGCAGCCAAATGGCACATGGGGAGAATATGAAAAGGAATATTTCTCATTGACATGAGAAATTTCTTCCTAGAATTTGAACGCTAGATTCCTAGTATATGGTGCTATATAAATTTTAGGATATGGGTCCTTGCTGGAGGAAGTGTGTCACTAGGGGCAGGATTTAAGATTTTTGTAGCTGTAGCCCACCTCTGAATTACACTCTTGACTTCCTGAGTGTGGTGGTGTAAATAAGAATGACCATATGGTGGTATATATATATATTTGGTTTATATATTTGAGCACTTAGTTACTAGGGAGTGGAACTGCTTGAGAAGAATTAGGAGGTGCGGCCTTGTTGGAGTTGGTGTGACCCTATTGGAGGAAGTATGTCACTTTGGATGGACTTTCACCTTTCAAAAGCCCATGCCCGTCAAGTTAGTTAGTCTCTCTCTCTCTCTCTCTCTCTCTCTCTCTCTCTCTCTCTCTCTCTC
>JADRCH010007686.1:5880404-5897737 GCA_019843965.1 Rhynchomys soricoides
CTCTCTCTCTCTCTCTCTCTCTCTCTCTCTCTCTCTCTCTCTCTCTCATCTATCTATCTATCTCTCTCTCCCTGCACATGAGGATGTATATCTAAACTGCTTCTCAACAACTATGCCTTCCTGCCTGCCACCAGGTTCCTACAATAATGATAATAGACTAAACCTTTGAAACAATAAGTGAGGTTACAATGAAATACTTTCTCTTATAAGAATTGCCTTGGTCATGGTGTATCTACATAGCAATAGAACAGTGGTTATTAGCCCAAAAGTTCAGAATACCCAAGAGCCACTTCACATTGGGCTGAGTGTGAGGTCCCAGATGGAGGTGTTGGAGAAGGGACTGAAGGAGCTGAGGGAGTTGGCAGCCCCATGGAGGGAGCAACAGTGTCCACTGGCCTTACCTCCCGATGCTCCCGGAGACTAGATCACCAACCAAAGAATACACATGGAGAGACCCATGCTGCTGGCCACATATGTGGCAGAGGAGGGTCTTGTTAGCCATCAGGGGGAGGTGAGGCCCTTGGGCCTGAGGGTGTTAGATGCCCCAGTATAGGAGAATGTCAAGGAGGGAAGATAAGAGTGGGTGTGTATGTGGGTGGGGGAATACCCTCATAGAGGCAGGGGGAAGGGGGACAGGATAGGGAGGTTCCAAAGGGGAGATCTGGAAATGGGGAAACATTTGAAATGTAAATAAAATTAAAAAAGATATTAAGTGTGAACCCCATCACAAAAGAACACACATGGTATGCACTCACTGATAAGTGGATTTTAGCCCAAAAGCTCACAATACCCAAGATACAATTCACAGACCACATTAAGCTCAAGAAGAAGGAAGACCAAAGTGTGTATGCTTTTGTCCTTCTTAGAAGGGGCAACAAAATACTTATGGGAGGAAATATGGAGACAAAGTGTGGAGCAGAGACTGAAAGAAAGGCCATCCAGAGACTGCCCCACCTGGGGATCCATCCCATATACAGTCACCAACCCAGACACTATTGTGGATGCCAAGAAGTGCACACTGATAGGAGCCTGAAATAGCTGTCTCCTGAGAGGCTCTGCCAGAGCCTGACAAATACAGAGGCAGATGCTCACAGCCAACCATTGGACTGAATATGGGGACCACAATAGAGAAGTTAGAGAAAGGACTGAAGGAGCTGAAGGGGTTTGCAACTCCATAGGAAGAACAACAATATCAACCAACCAACCCTCCCCCCCAGAGCTCCCAGGGACTAAGCCACCAACCAAGGAGTACACATGGAGGGACCCATGGCTCCAGCTGCATATGTAGCAGAGGATGGCCTTGTCAGGCATTAGTGTGAGGAGAGGCCCTTGGTCTTGTAAAGGCTTGATGCTCCAGTGTAGGGTAATGCCAAGGCAGGGAGTCAGGAGTGGGTGGGGAACGCCTTCATAGAAGCAGGGGGAGGGGGGTTGGATAGAGGGTTTCCGGGAAGGAAACCAGGAAAAGGGATAGATAACATTTCAAATGTAAATAAAGAAAATACCCAATAAAAATAAAAAAGATATTAAGGATGGTTAGGAATTTAGTTTCTTAGTTTAATTCTCCTGCTATCATGGCTTTCCTACCATTGTAGACTTCTAGCCTTTGGAACCATACACCCAAAGAAACTACTCTTTACATTGGCTTTATTCATTTTATTTTCATCAAAGCAGCAGGACAGTAATTAATACAAGTTCCATCTTGAAACTGGGCATAGTGGTGAGTGTCTGTAACTCCAGCTAGAGGATGAGATGAAAGGCTAATTTGACTCCAGGCATTCAAGATCAGCCTGGACTAAAATCATTGAATTTAGTAATGTATATATGAGAGTAGACCCTTATTAGAACAGCTTCTGTTGAGATTGAGTGGAACAACCCAAAAAGATCAAAACTGGAAACAGGAAGCAGGAAGGACACTTGGAAGAAGTCTTGTAAATGGACTTAGAATGATGCAGCAGGATCCAAAGAAGGAGAGAATAAGGGGCAAAATAACTGCATGTTTTGAAGATGATTTCAAAACTTTGAGTTATTTCTCCCTGTACCCCATAATTAGTCAAAAGTTGCTGACAGGGTTTACCATTGAAGAGTGAATATTTTTGCAAATCAGTCCATCTCCTAACCTACAATTATCATTTAAAGAAGCAAGACATCAAGTGAACATAACTATAGAATTGCAAGATTATCAAGTGATATTTTAGTACTTAACATATACATAGAACACACATAGAACACTGTATTTATTAACCTTGTGTAAAATGGGAAGAAACATACTATTTTTCCATTAATTAATAATCAATTTATTTACAGCCTGATCACAGCTTCCCCTCCCTCCTCTCCTCTCAGTCCTTCCCCTCACCTCATCACCCTCTCCCTTTATTCTCCAAATTCATCCCTGCATATATTGCAGACAGGACAAATTGTGGCTCTAAGGTTTTATGGCTGGGTTAGTGTCCCAATCCCTGCATTGGAAGCCTTGCCTTGTTATAGAAGGTGGCCACTTCAGTTTCCATATCCCCCATTGCTAGGAGTCTTAGCTAGGGTCATCCTCATAGCTTCCTCGGAGTTTCCATTGTCCTAGGTTTCTAGCTTGTCCTGGAGATGCACCCCTACCACCTATTCCAGCTTGCTCTCACTATTCTTTCTCTCTCCCATCTCCCCACTCTTGAACCCTCCTATTCGCCTTCCCACCCCTTCTCCCACCCAATTCCCTCCCTCTATCCATGCCCATGCCAATTTTATTTCCCCTTTTTAGTGAGACTCAAGCATCTTTCCTTGGCCCCTCTTTGATACTTAGCTTCTTTGGGTCTGTGGATTGTAGCATGGTTATCCTGTACTTTATCGCTAATGTCCACTTATAAGTGATTAGGTATCATGTTTGTCTTTCTAGATTTGGGGTACCTCACTCAGAATGATCTTTTCTAGTCCCATCCATTGAAACACATTATTTTAATTGTGTATTATGATTGTGTTCTTGGCGAAGTACCCTATTTAGACAGGCTTGCTATTATTAGGGACTACTGTTGCCTATAAATACTGCTACCTACAAATACAAAATTAGTACAATGCATTATTATTTTTTGTTATAGAATGAAGGTGTAGTTTGGTTTCTGCTTCCCTCTTTAAAGAGAAACCTCTGAAGAACATAGAGATAATAAAAGAACCCAGCTTGAAGTGATGCACAAGTCTACTATAAAGTTAATGAGCAGTGCTAGGAAGAACTGAGTGTGTGTGTGTTCATGTGTGTGTGTGCTTATTTGGAGTGTTTTAGTTCAAATGAAACCCATTTTATTATAAGACAAAGAAATTCAAGGAACTCCAAAATACAGAGAGAAGAATTTGATCTAGGGAACATTGTCAATTCTTTAGAAGAGTTCTGTTATAGATGACTTAGAGCTAAGCATATAGTAGCTAAAGAGAAATTGGAGTATGTATTTTCATGTTAGAAGAAATAGTGCAAAATGTTTATCTACTCTCCTCCAAACTTATAGTTTCTTAAACACTATTAGTAGATGAATGCACTAACCACTAACACCTGAATACAAATTATCCTTACCTAATAGTATCATGCAAAGGAAACAAAGATCATCTTTGGTTTCCACCTTCATATGGAAGATTAAAATCGGAGATATTTGCTCTCTAAGGTATTAGTATGAACACTTCTGTAAAAATCTTTATTTTTCCAATTATTTTTACTGTGAAAATCCCTCCAATAAGACTGTTGTTGTATGCCTTGGTCATATTAGTGGCAGGATGAAAGGATAAGCAATAAATTGGTAGCTAAATGATTTTTTGTATAACATGTTGTTTTCAGAGTTTCAATAAAAGCATACTGTATGGACATGTGAGTTTGATGAATATGGAGACCTAGCTTTAAGGATGTCCTGAATCTACTTTCCTCCTCCGTCTAAAATAGGAAAAACATAGAGTGTGATGCATGGGGAGACAACCTGCCAAACATCTGCTTTTAATTTTTCAACAGTAGTGACCACCCAGGGGGCAACAGCTTCTTCCCAGGGAAACTCAATTACACCAGCATGAGGTGCCTTAACTTCCTGGAGGAAAAATTATACCTTTGGTCAAGCAGGAAAAAAAAAAAAAAACTGCTTTGGAAATAGTTTCCCAAAGTGTTGTCACAGTGTGAGTTCAGAAAGTAGCATTCAAAACACTTTTTCTTCCTTTCCTTTTCATTCCTTCCTTCTTTTCATTTCTTCCTTTAATTTTAGAGAAAAACATTCTAACGTGGTAGTTTCATCTATTCTGTCACTGGCAAATTTGAGAGGAGGAGGGGGAGGTCAAAGAAAGTTCATTTGGAAGTAAGTCAGCCTGTCAGGCATTGATGAAATCACGTGTTTTCTGCCTAGTCTGCTGAAATCATTATCATTTGAGGCTATAGTATATGAATTGGGTATGTTCATATGAGAATTCATAATTATATTCCATTAGGTCAGTACTTTTCTTTGGTCATCCTGAAAGAACAGGATTTTCAAGCCTGGCTTCCAGATGTTACTATGTGTTGGCGGCATCCTCAAATGCTCCAAGAGAAGTCAGGATGAATTTAGACAGAGACCCAAGAATTCTTGGTGTTTTGGGTAGCGTTTTTTAGTCTAGCAAGCTTGCCCTGTCTTTCATCCTGTGTCATTCTTAATGGCAAATCATATTCTCTTTACTGTTATACCAGCCATCTTTGAATGACATCCCTTATACTTATTTATGCAATAAATATTTCTTTCAGTTTTAGCCCATTTATACATTATGAAGTTTACCTTTATTAGAACCAATGGCAAGACTTAAGTTACTTTCATTGTTTTTGTATGAACTGATCTGTTGGAATAGTTTCTATACTTCCAGTATTCTTTCTCGTTAGCCTTTGGGCACCCAGAAAACAGTGTCCATGTGTCTTTTATTTCATCTGCATCTTAATCAAATGATGAACCACCCTTGCCATGTCTATATCACTGCTTGCAGCTAGAATTTAAGATCTATCTGCTTCTACGACAGTGAATGTGTTTAGACTGAATGAATGAACAAATGAACACTTGAATACTATGAACTGCAAAGTTATTCCTAGTTTAGTTCATATTCTCTGTGCTATTTTGGTGGGATTAAGTTGTTGAATTCTGAAGAAGAATTTATGACCAAATCTTATCCACTCTAACAATCTGATACTTTGAGGATATCCACATGACTTTTAAAATACTTTATATGTCATAACACACAAACTACAGTAAAATGTCTTTCTTGGAGTCTTCAGTATGTGCAATGGGTATCATTCATAGATCTACATTATACCATATAACAGATACAACATAATGTTTACATTGGTTTTTTAGTTGCCTGTTGACAGTTTTTGCCAGTGTGAATTTATGAATCCAAATGATATCCCCAAGTAAGATTATATGTCCAAGTTTGACTCCATGTTTTCAAGACATTGCAGGGATAAAAGACTTAAGGAATTCCACCCCCCCCCCAATATGGTTAGAAACATTAAAGAAACAAAAGCTAAAAAAGAATATGGAAATTACCAGGAGGTAAAAGAATGTGAAGCCTAGTCAAGAACTTACCAAATTCCAAGGGTGGTAAATTAAATAAAAGCAGAGGCAACAAAGAAAGATGGTTTAGAAACTGATATGGTTTGTTGTGGACAGAGTAGTCAAAGCAGTCCATACAGTAATAGAGAACTTCTAGCAAGCTTTACAACATTGGAAGCTCCTTCTAGACTCAGGAAGGGGTAAGTTATGTATAACACATTATTATAATCAAAATCCTCAAAACACAGATAAAATCCTAAATATGTCCATAATTAATACAGACAAAATATATACTAGAGTCTAGGTTCATGTCCCAAATATAAGCTTGACATCCAGAGTATCTGAAATAATCTGATATTATTACTTATTTCCATATTAAAATTTGAAATTATTTGGTTCAGTTTTTATTAGAATTTTCATTATTTAGAGAACTGCATTTTGTGATATTCTTATAGTAATTAAGATAAAGAAATCTTTCTTGTCATTGCTAAAGTTTTATATCAATTGTTTTATATCACTGTAACAAAATACTTGATACAGGCTAACTTTATTAAGGCAAGAAATGTATTTTGCTTATAGTTTTGGAGAGTCAAGAATATGATATCACCATAAGCTAATATCACCTTAGCTAATAAAAAGCTACAGGGGGATTTATGGGTCAGGCTTAGGTTTTTATACCAGAGACCTCACTCGTAGCAAACAGAATTTCATTCTGAGGGTAGCATTCCTAAGAATCTAAGGTCATCTCATTTAGCTATACCTCGTACACTTTCCATCATCTCCACATTGTAGACTAAGTTCCGAATATAAGAACCTCACATAATCTATATCCAGACTGTGGGATTTTAGTTATTATAAAGTACTGGATACCACAGATCAGGTATACTTAGGGCTAGATGATATTTGAATATAACCTCTCCACTTGAGAATGTTGGGAAAGCTTATGAAACTCTCCAAGTTGATAGTTTTTCTCTATAAAATAATGGTCATGTTTATTAGTTTAGAGAGATGTGTTAGCACATGATAATGTCTTTCAATGTTCTATAACGTTAATTCAAGGAAACAAATGAGGACTTAGCTCTAGGGATGTACACAAGGCAACAAGGTGTTACTGGCATGTTGTATTTACATCCTTCTTCATAGATAACTATAATGATCTGTAATGGGCCTGAGAATCTTTATTCTGTTAAATTATAATGTGGCTAAGAGAGAACTCACAGTTTATTAGTCTCTGACAGCTCGGAAGTTTTCTTTTCTAACCTGAGTTGAAAGGTCCACAGAGCTGAAAAGCACGAAGCAAAATGAGATACATGCTTTTCAATTTCTTTTTCAGTTTTAAAATTTCTATTTATTATATTTCTGTTTATTTTTTACACAATTGTGTTTGTTTTTGTGTGTGCATGTATGTACATGCATATATACATGCACAATAGAGTATAAGTAGAGGTCAGAAGAAACTTTACAGGAGTTGGCTTTGTCCTTTCATCTGTTTCATCAATCTGGATTGGACTCAGATTACCAGGAAGCTTGCCCCATGAGGCATCCTCTTCTCTCCCCTCTTTAGAAACAGTGTTTCTACACAGAAACTCACTATGTAGTACTGCTTAGCCTCAGACTCATTTCAGCCATCCTGCTTCAGTCTTCTGAGGGTAGGATTGTAGGTGTTCTCATTTGTGGCTTCCATGTTGAATCCACTCTCAGTTTTGAGATGTCTATGCTTGAACCCTACTTCCTACCAATTAAGCCCTAAACTCAAAAATGAAACACCTGGATACTCATATATTTTAAGGATTATAGTTGATTTGAACCAAAAAGTTTAAGGGTTGTGATACCTGTGTGATGGCTATTGACTTAGTTACAAATTAGTTGAAACTAGGTCTGTAGGGAATTTCTTCAAAAGTTCGACACAGGTAATATATAACTGAACAGTTCTATTCCTAGATATGTTCTCAAGTAAATGAAACATGTTAGTTATGGCATTTTTTTTCATAAGAGCCAAGATGATAGAAATAATATGAATGCCTATCATTTGGTGAATGGATAAATGGGATGTGATATATTCATCATATGATGGAATATTATTTAACCATAAACAGGAATGAAGTAGTGATTCATGCTATGATATGGATGGACTTTGAACATAATGCTAAGTGTACAAAAATCAAATATTGGATAAATTTATGTAAAACATCCTCAAATAATTTTATATATACAGAAATTATATTAGTATTTGCCATCAATTTATGCATAAGCAGGTTGGGAGTGACTGATGGTAAGTAGGTATGGGATTCTATTAAAGATAATGTAAATGTTCCATAATTTGACAGTAGATATGGTCATAAAACTTGTTGACTATATTAAAAACCACTGAAGTGTATGCTTCAGAACATTGAATTTTACAATATGTGATTTTTATCTTGAAAAAAACTAGGCCTAGCCCTTGCCGAAATTTGACCTGAGCATGAGAATTAGTATAACCTGTGAAAGCTCAAATGTCTCATTTCAGTAAAGTGGAAGAGAGGCTCACAAAAGAGATGCTAGCCAGAGGAAATTTCAGGTTATGAAATGCTTGTACAAAACCTGTTCTTAATACATGGAAATCTGTTCTCCCCTCCTAACTTGCTCCCCCAGTCTCAGAGAGGGGTTCCATGAAGATACTGTATGCATACAGGGGAATACAAAGTACTAAGTGGAGGGGTGGAAGTTGTTCAGTCACTCTTGCCTTATTGGATCCCCCCCCCCTTTTTCATGTGAGATGCATGTGGTCTCTGGACAATTAGATATTTAGGAATAAATCTTTGGTCTTTATGAAATTGACATGTTGTAGTCTTAACCTCCATGTTATGGTTATTTAGTAAGCTCTTGGGAGGTGATTAGCTAAGATGAGGTCATGGGGTGGAGTTCTCATGTTGGGATGAATGCTGTTATAAGAAAAGATTTAAAAAAAAAAACCCCACACACATATGCATGCATACGCACACTCAAGCTCACTCTCTCTCTTCCTTTTTCCTTCCCATCCTCCACACTATGTGAGGCCATAGCACAAAGTTGGCCATCTGCAAGAAAGGAAGATAGACAGACCTCACCAGAAATCAATTGGCCAGTACCTTGACGTTGAATAAAGAATGCTAGGCATAAAAGCTTTTTAAGATTCCTTTTATTTGACATGAACTCATTTGTGTATCATGAGACAGTTATGAACAAGGCTGACTGATTAACCCATGATCTTTTTATTTTTTTGAATTTCTGTACTGGTTCCGAAAATCCTGACCTTGACTTTTGATTCTCTGTTTCAGAATTCCATGCTTTTGCTTTTGGCTTTGTGTCAGTGGCTTCCTCAAAATTTGTTCTGTCTCTATGCAGACTGTTCTGTTAAAATTTGCAGAGGAGAATTATAACAGGTTTTCTCATTTCCTGGATGTCTCAATTTATTTTCGAAGAATTTAACTGCATATAGCTAGGGTTATGCTTCATTTTTGACCAGCAAGCATAAGCATAAGTTTGATCCCTAGCACTACAAAATAATTTTAAAAGCTACATATAAATGAAAATTTGAGAAGGCTGAAAGTCCTTTTTATGGTAAGGCTTGGTCTGACTATTTACCGACTTTGCTGGATAAGTTAAGGTAGAAAGTCTGGAATCTGGAGACAAATTGTCATGTTTGAGTAGATTCAGGTTTCTGGGGTTTAGACCCTGCTTTTGACTGTAGAAGAAAGCTTAATATGTTGTGAAAGCCATCTGCACCAAGTGAGCTAGCGTGTGAGTGTGTGTGTGTGTGTGTGTGTGTGTGTGTGCCCGTGTGCACATGCGCACATGCACTCAGGTACCTGGCAAATTGCTGCTTTGCAAGGGCATAACTGACCAAAGATCCCTTGTATTCTAAAGTTAATTTCTGGGTTTTCACCAAGACCTGCTTCCCAGAGTACTCCCTGACAATGCCTAATTGTGATAGAAAGATTCTCGGGTTGGTTTATCCTGAGATACATGGTACCTTTTTAATGGACTACTTTTACTTACCCTGGTGTATTTTGGGTACAATCTTGAGGCTAAATGAAAGTCTAGAATAATCCTCCTTTTCCTTTCTTACATTAGAAGTCAAGTGTGCATTACAACTGAATGTATTGCCAGCCATCTCCATTTTCAATTTTAGTTCGTTTTGTATAGAAGTGTTTCTTTATTTCTCATATATTTATGGAATCTGCTTCTGAGAGAATGTGAACTAATGGATATAGATAAAAATAACCAAACATACTAGCTATAGAAAATGGGAGTATAGATAGGAGTATAGATAGGCATACAGTGGAGTGTATAAAATAGGGGAAATATTAGCAAATGCTGCAAGCACATTGTCAGCAGCAAGAAGGCAGGAGATTGGTTGAATGTTGTTGGCTGGATGAATAATACTTAGTTCTTAGAAGGCTGAGTTGATTTTGGAGTACAGATTCTAAGCAACCTATGATCTGAGAGGTATCCATACTGAAGACAAAGAAGAAATGTAGTTATTGGAATTGCTAAGCAGATTAAACTGCATTTTTAAATTGGAAGTATGTTATTTAAAAATGATCCAAGTCCTAATCTGACCATAATCTTTTGGCTAATGTAATATTTATAGAAATACTCATTTTTGTACCTATGTCCTGTTTATCTTGTTTGAAGTATCAAGAAACAATGAAAATTGAGTATTAAAATGACCCAATGTAATCCAAGATCATCAAATTTAAAGTAAAGAGAATATGAGAGGATCTAACGTGGAGTGTATTCATTTTCATTTTATATCCCTATAATTGAAAACTAAGACTCTAAGATATCTAAGATATATCCCTGAAGAAACATAGATTATTAGAAGCAGTAGAAACAAACAAATTCAATCTCTATTTGTTTTATTTCTGTAACTAATAACTCTGTTGTTGGGGATAATTTGATCAAGTCTGGCACAGCTATTCTAGAACCAGAGCTTGTAACAAATTAAAATGTTCCAAAAGCCAAGAGAAAATTCAAAGTAAAACTCATTTAAATGCAAGCCAAAAATAGGAGCCAAATTATCAAAAGCTACTCATTTAGGTTACTTGTCACTTTTCTGGTTGCATTATTGCTCCACAATAAGAGGATGGAAGGGCAATACTGAGTTAGGTCAATGTGTGTTTTTTTTCATTAATTTATTCACATTATATTCTAATATCTGCTTCCCCTCCTTCCACCTTATTGCTCACCAATAAGAGGATGGAAGGGCATTACTGAAGCCAACAGGTGGGTTTTTTCATTGATTTATTTGTTTGTTTCTTTCTTTATTCACTTTGCATCTCAATATCTGACCCCTCCTTTCAGTCCTCCCCTTGCAAGCTCTTCCCCATTTCTCCTCACCCATATCATCCCACATTGGTACATCAAGTCATTGCAGGACTAAGTGTATCCTCTGCCACTGAGTCCACCAAGGCAGAACAGGTAGGGGAAGAGAATCCACAGGCATAACAAATTCAGGGACACCCCCATTCCAGTTGTTGGGGGACCTGCATGAAGACCAAAATACATATTAGTTACATATGTATGGGGGGATCTAGGTCAGCCCATTCTTGCTCTTTGGTTAATAGTTCAATTTCTTGGAGCTCAAGGTGTTTTGTAGAAGAGATGGAGGAAGGGTTGAGGGACCTAAAAAGGATAGGGACTCCACAGGAAGACCAACAGTGTTCATTCTTACAGTCTAATTTATTGAAACAGTTTAAGGGCCAAGTGCACTCTTAGCATAGATGAAGCCCTGAGTTAATTCTCTACCACCACCTAAACTGGGTGCAGTAGTGCACACTTGTAATCCTAACATATGGAAAAGGAGGCAAGAGGATCAGGAGTTCGAGGTCATCCTTGGTACATAGATTCCCGACCACTTGGTTTACATGAGACCCTGTTTTAAAAGCCACACACATGTCACCCAGTCCTACAACACCCAGAGGAAGCTCAAATCCCAGGTGCTCTAACTCACTCAGGATCATAGGTGAGGAGGCCACAACATAGGCCCCAATACTGGGGAGTAACTGGGACAAGGGGGATCCAGGGATGCAGGAACCCTGCTGGGCATGAGTTCCTTCAGCTCTGAGCCAGTGCCTAGAGCAGATCTTGGGTGCTAGCTCTCCACCCAATACCACAACACCTAGAGGAAGCTCAACTCTCAGGCACTCTAAAAAGCCCAGGATCTCAGGATCTCAGGAGTTTGGACACACCAGGATCTCAAGATCTGACAGGCAGCTTGGCTCTGAGGAGCCCTTATATCCAGGATCTCAAGATCACAGGATCACAGAATCACATAGATAGATGGACTCTGAGGAGTTCTGATACAACCAAGATCATAGGAGAGACAGGGCTCCAGTCAGATACAGCAAGAGCAGGTAGCCTTAGAGATAACCAGATGGCAAGAGGCAAGCATAAGAATATAAGCAACAGAAACCAGGGTTACTTAGCATCATCAGAACCCAGTTATCCCACCATAGTAAGTCCTGGATACACTGTCCCACCAGAAAAGCAAGATTCGGATCTAATACTCATGATGATGATAGAAGACATTAAGAAGGACATGGAGAACACAGGTAAACAGGTGAAGGAATTGGACAAAACTATCCAGGATATAAAAATGGAAATAGAAACAATAAAGAAATCACAAAGGGGGAGACAACCCTGGAGATAGAAAACCTAGAAAAGAAATCAGGAATCATAGACTCAAGCATCACCAACAGAATACAAGAGACAGAAGAGAGAATCTCAGGTGCAGAAGATAACATAGAAAACATTGACACAACAGTCAGAGAAAATGCAAAAAGCAAAAAGCTCCTGACCAAAAATATCCAGGAAATCCTGGGCACAATGAGAAGATGAAACCTAAGGATAATAGGTATAGAAGAGAGTAGAGTGAAGATTCCCAAATTAAAGGGTCAGCAAATCTCTTCAACAAAATTATAGAAGACACCTTCCCTAACCTAAAGAAAGAGAGGAACATAAACATACAAGAAGGCTATACAACTCGAAATAGAATGGACCAAAAAAAAATTCCTCCTGTCACATAATAATCAAAACACCAAATGTACTAAGCAAAGAAAATTATTAACAGAAGGGAAGAAGGTCAAGTAACATATAAAGGCAGACCTATCAGAATTACACCAGTCTTCTCACCAGAGACTATGAAAGCTAGAAGATCCTGGACAGAGCTCATACAGACACTAAGAGAACACAAATGCCAGCCCAGGCTACGATACACAGCAAAACTCTCAATTATCATAGATGGAGAAACCAAGATATTCCATGACAAAACCAAATATACACAATATCTTTCCACAAATCCAGCCCTACAAATGATAATAGATGGAAAACACCAACAACAGGGGGGAAACTACACCTTAGAAAAAGCAAGAACATAAGTTTCTTTCAACAAACCCAAAAGAAGACAGCCACACAAATATAATTCCACCCCTAACAATAAAAATAACAGGAAGGAACAATCACTTTTCCTTAATATCACTTAACATCAGTGGGCTCAATTCCCCCAAAAAAATACATAGACTAAAATACTGGGTACATAAACAGGACCCAGCATTTTGCTGCATACAGGAAATGTACCTCAGTGTCAAAGACAAACACTACCTCAGAGTAAAGACCTGGAAAACAATTTTCCAAGCAAATGGTCCCATGAAACAAGCTGGAGTAGCCATTCCAATATAGAATAAATTAGACTTTCAACCAAAAGTTATTTAAAAAGATAAGGAAGAACACTTCATACTCATCAAAGGAAAAATATTCCAAAATGAACTTGCAATTCTGAACATCTATGCTCCAAATGCAAGGGCACCCACATTCATAAAAGAAACTTTACTAAAGGTCAAAGAACACTTTGCACCTCACACCATAATAGTGGGAGTCTTACCACCCTACTCTCAGCAATGCATAGATCATGGAAACAGAAAATAAACAGAGACACAGTGAAACTAATAGAAGTTATGAATCAAATGGATTTAACAGATATTTATAGAACATTTCATCCTAAAACAAAATAATATACCTTCTCAGAACCTCATGCTACCTTCTCCAAAACTGACCATATAATTGGTCACAAAACAAGCCTCAACAAATACAAGATTGAAATAGAAGATTGAAATAATCTCATGCATCTTATCATATCACCACAGACTAAGGCTGGTCATCAACACCAACAAAAAGAATGGAAAGCCCACATACACATAGAAGCTGAACAACACTCTACTCAATGATAACTTAGTCAAGAAAGAAATAAAGAAAGAAATTAAAGATTTTTTAGAATTTAATGAAAATGAAGGCATACCCATACTCATGGCATACCATGAAAGCAGTGCTAAGAGGAAAACTCATAGCTCTAAGTGCCTTCAAAAAGAAACTGGAGAGCATACACTTGAAGCTTGACAGCACACCTGAAAGCTCTAGAATAAAAAGAAGCTAATACACCCAAGAGGAATAAAAGGCAGGAAATAATCAAACTCAGGGCTTAAATCAACCAAATAGAAACAAAAAGAACTGTACAAAAAATAAACAAAACAAGGAGCTAGATCTTTGAGAAAAATCAAGAAAATAGATAAATCCTTAGCCAGACTAACTAGAAGGCACAGATACAGTATCCAAATTAACAAAATCAGAAATGAAAAGGGAGAAATAACAAGGGAAGCTGAGGAAATTAAAAAATCATCAGATTCTACTACAAAAGCCTATACTCAACAAAATTGGAAAATCTGGATGAAATGGACAAATTTCTAGACAGATACCAAATACCAAAGTTAAGTCAGGATCAGATAAAGCATCTAAACAGTCCCATAATCCCTGAAGAAATAGAAGCAGTAATTAAAAATCTTCCAACCAAAAAAAGCCCAGGACCAGATGGGTTTAGTGGAGAATTCTAAAGAGACCTTTAAAGAAGGCCTAATACCAATACTCTTCAAACTATTCCACAAAATAGAAACAGAAGGAACACTACCCAATTCGTTCTGTGGAATCCACAATTACACTTATACCTAAACCACATAAAGTCCAAAAAATGAAAGAGAACTTCAGACCAATTTCCCTTATGAACATAGATGCAAAAATACTCAATAAAATTCTTGCAAATTGAATTCAAGAACACATCAAGACTATTATTTACCACGATCAAGTAGGCTTCACCCTAGGAATGAAGGGATTGTTCAATATATGGAAACCCATCAATGTAATCCACTACATAAACAAACTCAAAGAAAAAATACATATGGTCATTTCATTAGATGCTGACAAAATTCAACATCCCTTCATGATAAAAGTCTTAGAAAGATCAGGAATTCAAGGTCCATACATAATCATAGTAAAAGCAATATACTGCAAACCAGTAGCCAACCTCAAACTAAATGGAGAGCCACTTGAAGCAATCCCACTAAAATCAGGGACTAGACAAGGCTGCCCTCTCTCTCCCTATCTATTCAATATAGTACTTAAAGTTCTAGCTAGAGCAATTAGACAACAACAGGAGGTCAAAGGGATACAAATCAGAAAGTATGAAGTCAAAATATCACTATTTGCAGATGATATGATAGTATACTTAAGTGACCTCAAAAATTCCACCAGAGAACTCCTAAAGCTGATAAACAACTTCAGCAAAGTGGCTGGATATAAAATTAGCTCAAACAATTCAGTAGCCTTCCTCTACTCAAAGGATAAACAGGCCGAGAAAGAAATTAAGGAACCAACACCCTTCACAATAGTCACAAATAATATTACATACCTTGGTGTGACTCTAACCATACCTTGGTGTGACTCTAACCAAGCAAGTGAAAATCTGTATGACAAGATTTTCAAGTCTGTGAAGAAATAAATTGAAGATCACAGAAAATGGAAAGATCTCCCATGCTGGTGGACTGAAGGTATGGCCATCCAGAGGCTACCCTACCTGGGGATCCATTCCATATACAGTCACCAAATGCAGACACTATTGTGAATGCCAAGAAGTGCTTGCTGACAGGAGCCTGATATAGCTGTCTCCTGAGAGGCTCTTCTAGGGCCTTACAAATACAGAGGTGGATGCTCTCAGCCAGCCATTGGACTTAGCATGAATTCCCCAATGGAGGAGTTAGAGAATGGACTGAAGGAGCTGAAAGGGTCTGCAACCCAATAGGAACAACAACATAATCAACCATCCAGAATCCCCAGAGCTCCCAGAGACTAAGCGACCAACCAAGGAGTACCAAGGATTGGCATGGTTAATATAGTAAAAATGCCATCTTGCAGAAAGCAATCTACAGATTCAATGCAATTCCCACAAAAATTCCAACTCAATTATTCATAGAGTTAGAAAGAGCAATTTACAAATTCATCTAGAATAACAAAAAACCCAGGGTATTGAAAACTATTCTCAACAATAAAAGAACTTCTGGGAGAATCACCATCCCTCACTTTACTCTGTATTGCAGAGAAATGATGATAAAAACTATGATATTGGTACAGAGACATGCAGGAAGATCAATGGTATAGAATTTAAGACCCAGAAATGAACCTACACACCTTGGTCACTTGATTATTTGACAAAGGAGCTAAAACCATGCAGTGGAAAAAAAGTATTTTTAGTCAATGGTGCTGGTTCAAATGGAGGTCAGCATTTAGAAGAATGCAAATTGACCTATTATTATCTCCTAGTACAAAGCTCATGTTCAAGTGGATCAAGGACCTCCACATAAAACCAGATACACTGAAACTTTTGGAAGAGAAAGTGGGGAAGAGCCTCAAACGCATGGGCACAGGGGAACATTTCCTAAACAGAACACCAATGGCTTGTGCTCTAACATCAAGAATCGACAAATGAGACCTCATAAAATTGCAAAGCTTCTATAAGACAAAGGACACTCTCAATAGTACAAAATGGCAACCAACAGATTGGGAAAAGATCTTTACCAATCCTATATCCAACAGAGGGCTAATATCTAATAATACAAAGAACTCAAGAAGTTAGACTCCATAGAATCAACCCTATTAAAAATGGGGTACAGAGCTAAACAAAAAATTTTCAACTGAAGAATATGGAATGGCCGAGAAGCACCTAAAGAAATGTTCAACATCCTTAGTCATCAGGGAAATGCAAATCAAAACAACCTTGAGATTGCACCTCACACCAGTCAGAATGGCTAAGATCAAAAACTCAGGTGACAGCAGATGCTGGCACAGCTGTGGAGAAAGAGGAACACTCCTCCATTGTTGGTGGGAATTCAAGCTTGTACAACCACTCTGGAAATCAGTTTGGCAGTTCCTCAGAAAATTGGATATAGTATTATCTGAGGACCCAGCTATACCACTCCTGGGCATATGCGCAAAAGATTCTCCAACATATAACAAGGACATATGCTCCACCATGTTCATAGCAACCTTATTTACAATATCCAAAAGCTGAAAAAAACCCAGATGTCTTCAACAGAGGAATTGACACAGAAAATGTGGTACATTTACACAATGGAGTACTACTCCGCTATTAAAAACAATACATTCATTAAATTCTTGGGCAAATGGATGGAACTAGAAAATATCCTGAGTGATGTCATCCAATCACAAAAGAACACACGTGGTATGCACTCACTGATAAGTGTATATTAGCCCAAAACCTTGGAATACCTAAGATACAATTCATAGACCACATGAATCTCAAGAGGAAGATAGACCAATATGTGAGTGCTTGAGTCCTTCTTAGAAAGGGTAACAAAATACTCATGGGAGCCAATTGGGAGGCATTGTATAGAGCAGAGACTGAAGGTATGGCCATCCAGAGGCTACCCTACCTGGGGATCCATT